>BPTQ01000007.1:84540141-84767215 GCA_019973895.1 Chrysanthemum seticuspe | reverse complement strand
TCAAGAAGCTTCTGGTGTTCAGTTATAACGTCTATACAACCTTGTATGGCATAGATAGAAGGGTTTTGAGATGGTATGTATTTAAAATCACCAAAAGGAGACCTTGCTACAAAAAGAAGAGATCTGGAATCATAAAGTACCAAAATATATTAAATTTCTCCATCCCAATACTGTGAAATCACATGCTTTGACTAAAGATTGCATCAAATAGAAATAAGTTTAAATCTTATAGATGGAAATAAGAGTTTGAACAAGGCTAGTCCGTAATTGAAGAAGGCGTTCTTCATCAATGCAAGCTTCCAAATATCATTTCCCTCTTGCTATCGAATCAATTCCTACTTTGCTATATGTAACAGAAATACCAAGTTTAGCAGCAGCCTCCATAACCTATGAAATCATATTTATATGTGCTAAATAAAATGGGAAACACATGAGCTATCTCAGGAACTAAGTTGTATTTGGAGGAGTGAAAAGATGGCTTGCGTGTATGTGTGTTTTTACAATTCACAAGCTTAACCTTTTCACTCCATCTCTTATGCTATTTATACATGTATGATATTTGACTCTTTCCTAAGTGACAAACTGACATCATACAGAAGACAAAATACTGATGTATTTTGTCTCTGTTTACTAAGACTATTCTAGGTAAGAGACAAGACTACTTTCCTAAGTTCAGTGATGACACTGAGCCTGATCTTTTGCCATTCAGGGAAAGTTGACTTTGGTTGATAAGGACTTCGTCTTATCTGATTCAACCTTTTCCCGCCTTGTCCCGCTCTTTCTTCAGTCTTTACATCCTTCAGTCTTCTACTTCAGTTTGTCTTCAGTGTAAGTGTAATGCCCCGACCCGCCAAGGGTAAAGGAATCACAAGTAATGGTGTCATATCAAAGCAAAACATTCATAACCAAAAGAAAGTCTTAACATAAATGCGGAAAAAAATCCAAGTCAAAAGACTTCAATACATAGGTCCCAGCGAAAACGAAATAAACTTCGAACATAATATCCGAAATAAATAAGTCTAAATGGCATCATAAGAAATCAAAGCTAAAATCTCTAAGGTAAGTCCACTCAAGCACTCATCCCAAAGCAACCCAGCTTCCAATGCTTAGATACCTGCCGCGGAAGAAAAGAAAAGTGCGGCTGAGCTTCAAAAGCCCAGTGAACAGATATGAAAGCAAAAGCGAAATACTAAACGATAACGGATATGAAATAAAGTGAATGAGCAATAATAAAATCTTTATCATTTTCAAAGCATAAATCATAATTTCAAAAGAAGTTTATAGTCAACTACCACGAGCCCAGAAACAAATATCAGATCTTATTCATATTCACACAAGGCAACATTTGTAGGGGAGACCTACCAGAGTTATGAAGGACGTGCATGCACGCAGCATCAATCATCAGATAACATATAACAGATAACATATAACAGATAACAGATCTAGGATGCATCCATACGCCCCTTCCTACATATTCACAAATATGCTTCACCATCCAGAGACGTGGCAGAACATCACTCTACTGCCCTAGAGTCATATCAGAGGTGCATCACTGATACGGACATGGAACCCCCATGACTAGTTAAATATTTGGCTCGGGTGTCAAACTATCTTAGGTTAAATCAGAATGTCATAACTGACACAGATCATATTTATCAGAAAGTCATTCATATTTCCAAAATCATAGTTTTCATATCAGATAGTTCAAAAATCAGATGTTTCATAATTCAGAAATCAAAGTTCAGATAAGCAATAGCTCAAACAAATCAGATTTGGGATTCATAGCAAAGGCTTAGGAAAACCTAATACGAAAGAAAAACGTAAAAAGAAACCTTTACTGAAAAGGTCAGAATATCTGTACCTTATTCCAACGCAAAGATCGAAAAGCAGAAAGACGAAAACAAAGGATTACTCCCTCTTCACAGAACCTATAGACATTAACGGTCGTCCAAGTTATTAATGATTCCATAATCGTCAAAATGATCTTTTAATATTTGGTATTCAAAATTAGTGATCTTTATACTTTAGGGTTTTATTAATGAGTCTTAAGTATTTTATAATTAATGTTGTAGATTAGGGTTCGTTATATCATTTCTTAAAGTCTATGATTAAATGAGAAAATAGTTTATAAGTTATAACTCACACATGAAATAACACTTACTATATTTAGCTCAAACCCTAATATACTCTCATTTACGTTCTAGGGTTTCTTACTCTTTAATATCTCATTAATATGCATTCACTTTACATGTTACGTCTTAATGACTCTCTTCTTAACCTAATACGTAATTAATAACCTTCTTTACTTTTACTCTTTATCATACACGTTTATGATTTCATGTGACCATAAGTTATTAGGGTTTTGTATACTTTACACGCTTTACATAATAAACTAGGGTTTATGTTTACGTACGCTTACTCATTAATTACATGTCTAAATCTCATGTACATATGTATTCGGTTTAAACTAGGGTTTCGGCTAGCATGTTTTACACAAGACCTAGCTCATCTAAACATGTTTCGTATACAAGTTAATATGTTTTAATATCCCATTCGAAACTCATGCATGCTCGGTCCAACCTCATGCATGTCTCGGCTTACATTAACTCAACATATACATGACCCGATTCAATATTACTTATCACTTTACACGTTCCTTATTAATTACAAGTTAAAATAAATTAGGGTTTCTCTTGGTTTTTGGTTTACATGTCTCGGCCACAAACAAAAAGAACAAAACGCGACTTAGACAAATTATAACTCGACGTATACATACAAGGTACATTAAAAGAAGACAAATAAACGTTATACCTTAACTTGAATAAGGAAAATCGACACCAAGGGTGTGTTGGGAGCTCTCGGCCGAACAAGAAGAAAAGAAAAGGCAAAGCAAAACTAGGGTTTCAATTTAATGATTATGTAATGTATTTATAGTTGTAGTATTTGAGTTAGAATAGGAAAGTAATTGGGTTTGGGTTGGGTCCAACCGAACACACACAAACACCCCTATGGGCTTCGGCCCCCTTGGCTCACACGACACAAAACAAACACCCTCTTGGTTCTTGGCTTGGCGCAAAAAAAAAACAAAACAAAAGACACGAGTCCATTAAACAAACAAACGGCCCAACTTATTAGCGAAACATTTACGTCCTTCGTCGTACCAAAGTCGTTCACGAAATTATATTCGTTAAGTTTTATTTATTAGGTTTTTAATTTCGTACTTTTATTATAAACGTGTTTTACGTATTTTATGATTCTAGATTCCAAGGGTATTTTAGTCTTTATATAGGTTTTAGATTTTCGGGTTTTACAGTAAGTAGTTGGAGAGGAGTCTTAGGGATTCAGTGAGTTATTGTCATCACTCACTGAATCCATCATCTTCTTCTTGACTCAGTCTTCACCCTTTAAGTTTCGCCTTACTGAGTGGAGAGACTTCTTCTTCGCCTCGTACTGAGTATCCCGAAGATGACTCACTGAGAGGCTATGCACTCAGTGACCTGATTAGTGTTTAACGGACTAAACACTTGGGCTATTTTCTATTCAAATCCTAGATTAAGGGGTTTGGGTATTTATTGAACCCAACAGAAATAATAACCATTTCCAGCACCACAGAAGAGACTGCTGAACAAGATCAATCTGAAGAAATATCTTGGGGAACTTATTTTCCACCATTGCAGACCATTGAAGAGCCACTACCTATTGATTGGAAAGTTGGTTCCAGCTCAAGGCAAGTTGAAACTGATGATGAGGAGGTGCCACTAACCTCAAAGCAGCTTGCCAAGCTAGCATTTGATGCTAGGCCCAAAGTTTTGGGATTGCCAAACAAGGCAACTTGTGCTGATCTAGGCATCAAAGACTTTGTTGTCAAACCAATCAACAATGAAGCTGAGACTAAGGGGAAGGGGAAGAGGAAGGGGAGGAAATGAGTGGTTTGGAACCACTACAAGTTAGTAATGGTAATGGTAGCAGGCTCATCAGTGGTTTTATGGCTTTAGTAATTTAGTGGTATGGCTTTAGTAAGCCCTAGAATTATCCTATATAATGCTATGGCTTTAGTAAGCCCTTTTATGTAATCCTATGGTTGCAGTCCTATATAATCCTATGACTATCATATTTGTGTGCATACCATACTAACACTTAACAATTCAAAACATTTACCAAACTAAAACATTGACATTGATTTTACAAAGTTAAGTGTTAACAATTCAAAACACTATATTAACAATTCAAAAGACTACATCAGTTGGATAGTTTCATACCAAACCAAACACAAATGAAACATAACAATCCTAACATCATCATAAACAACCTATCATACAATTTCAGTTTACACTTTCCAGCCTTCACCTCATCCTCCAATCTTGTCTTTGTAGCCTTCAACTCCTCTTCCAACCTTGCCTTCTCCAAAGCTAGAGCTTCAATCTTGTCTTAGAGCTTCAACACCTCTCTGCCTTTGAAAGAACCCATATACCAAGTCCTTGTAGTATTCACTAGGAAGGTCTTCATCCAAAAACTCATAGACGCGACATTGACCACATTTTACAAATCTATTTCCTGGATTCGTCCTTGTGGTTGATGTTTGGACTCTCAATTGTCGATTACACTTACAAAAACGTTCAAGTTTACCTCCAACTAAACGTGATTGTGCTGAAGAAGAACTACTCATGATTAGGGTTCTTGATTTTGAAAGGATTGGGAAAGTATTCAGGATGGGGTTTAGGGTTGGGAATTTGGGAGGGGAAGGTTAATAAAGGTTTGTAAAAGTTGTAGGAGGGATCCTTCAAGTTACATTTTTTGTTCAAAAACAGCCCAAGATTCACAAATTCAGCTAAAAACGAGAATGGGATGATTAAGGATGCTAATTACACTCTAAGTGTGATTTTGTGTTACAATAGGAAAATCAGGTAAGTTTAGGACTACTTTAGGAAGAAAAAAAAGTTCAATGCCCACAAAAAGAAAATGTGGCAACTTCGATGCCTTTTCAGACA
The DNA here is from genome assembly GCA_019973895.1 of Chrysanthemum seticuspe. Taxonomy (NCBI): domain Eukaryota; kingdom Viridiplantae; phylum Streptophyta; class Magnoliopsida; order Asterales; family Asteraceae; genus Chrysanthemum; species Chrysanthemum seticuspe. The sequence continues at coordinate 84,762,227 of BPTQ01000007.1, read as the reverse complement.
ATTTGCCCATATATTATAAGTAAGTTAAAGATAAAACTTATACGTTGCAATTTGTTTTATATTTTAACTTTAGGTAATTTTGTAACAAGTAACATATATCCCAAAAGATTCCTTGGCGTACAAGTAGTTTCTTATAAGCTAGGATACGTGCACAATGTTCAACTATAAAAATAGATACGTAGATTACACATATAATTCTTACGATAGATTCAAATTTAGGTTTGGAGTTTGACTTATGGCTACATCTGTGTCTTTATCGTACGGGTTTATAGAGCAAGATTCTAGAAATTTTGTCATTGTAAACGGACGACCAGGTGATCGTCAACCGGATGTACTAGTCGTCATGGACAGCCTCTTTACGGGTACGCCAGAGACAAAAGTAGTAATGGTCAACAAGTCGCATGAAAACATTGAATCCGTGTTGCGTGATGTCGGGCCTTCTTGTGTAACTTATCATATGGAATTAGTAGCAAATAAGGGGGTGGTATCCACTGCTAGATTTGTATCTGTGAGTGAACCAGGTAAACTATTGGACGCAAAGAGCTATCATAAACCATCTATGCGCATTGCAAGGTTTGTGTCGTGGTACGAGTCTCTTTTCTGTAATGGCCGCTTCTCAATGCGAAAGGCTATAGAATGTGCAATCAAGATTAGTATATTAAGTAAAGAGAAAGAAGACGCAGAAGATATTTGTGCGATTTGTCATAACGAGTTCTGCGAAGATGAGCTGATCGGAACACTTGAGTGCAAACATAGATATCATGCAAAATGCATCATCAAGTGGTTGATGCACAAGAGAGAATGTCCAATGTGCAGAGCTACATCTTTCTTATACAAGTTTTAATTAATAAAGTCAACAATTTTTCATACGTTACATATATTTTGGATTTTATACTTTTGTCATATTCCCCCTTTCTATTGCTAGCAGAGCATAGATAAAAAATGGTGACTTGGATTCATTCTCAACCATTAGATGATGTTAAAATCAAATCTTAGCCATTTAAAATACAAGTTTACCTATTTTATAGTTATTTACTACAATCCTGGAAATTTAGTTACACAATAAAGCACATGTTTAATTGTTCACTTCATTTATATATTACTATCATGTGAAGGATTCGAGTTCTTTCACAAAATTTTAAAAAGTTTGTTAATTTTCGATAGATACATTATACTTAATATGATTCATCATTTTATGGCTACTAAAAACAGCATGAACCTCTAACTATAGAACTTAAAGAACGTAACTACCTATTTGAAGTTTACATATATGGTTGCAGATGGTGTAAGAAAAACGAAATAGCAATTAACCTTTTTTATAAGTGGTAGTGGGTGTCAATACTCATGGGTAACACGGGAATGGATCCACTAAAAAGAAAAATAAAAATAAGAAGAATGAGAAATGTTTTCGGCCACACATTTCAAATAAAAAAAGAAAATTTCATGGGAGATGCATCTTTTTTTACAGATGCATCTGAAATGTGCGTCTTTAGTTATTTCTCATTCTTCTCATTTTACTTTAATTTCTTATTTGATCCTTACTCTGGGTAACACATGATTTAACCTTTATTGCTGAAAGTTAGATCTTCAAGAAACACCCAACATTGTAAAAATTAGCCTTTTACAATCGTTATTTACTTATTTGGCAAAAAGAAATGTGTCAACCCAAGGTTGTCAAGATCGGGATCTTATCTAGGATCGTTTTCGTCTTTGCAAGATCGTGATCGTAAGATCGGATCGGGATCGTAAGATCCTACTCGAATGTTAATTCTTAATAGTTTATGTAATTTCAAACAAATACAAATTCTAATACATTATAACAATAAAATACTATGAATGTTTCATATAAATGTTGTCCTAAATTATAATTATAAAATGTTTAAAAAGATTAACATGTTGTTTTTTGAATTCTACAAACAAACAACCCATAAATTTGCAGTTTTTTAGTTTGTAATCTGAGAAAAGTAATATCGGATCGGATTAGATCGTAAGATCGTATGGTAAAAATCGGGATCCTTTAAGCCTGCAAAGATCCTACGTAGGATCCGGATCGTTTTTGCTTTGCAGTATCGTAAAATCGTAAGATCCTAAGATCAGGATCGGGATCCTGACAACTATGCGTCAACCATTATTTTTTTTAATCACTGTCTAAGGAAGTAATTAGTAAGTAAATAAAATAGATACTACACATTCTTTTTTTCTCTTTGACAAGGAAACTACGAAACAATTCAACCGAGAATGAAGGATATGCGTCAACTATACAAACGGTCATTTACCTTTCTTTATATATTGTAATGTTTCTCAACTAAGGCAAACAACGTAAATGGTGAAGATGTGCCCGGGCAACGCACGAGTATTACACTTGTTGTTTTGGTACTCGATTAAAACACGCATTTGATGGATAACTCTAACTTGAATTTAGTACTTCTGTTGCATTGTTTTGCTCATCCACTTTTTTTTTTTTTTTTTTTTTTTTTTTTTTTGTTAAAAGGCATTTTTTGCCGCTTTTCTCTTCTGACCGAAAGAGAAACTCGAATGAGGTGGTTTTTTTTCTTTTTCTTTTTTTTTTTTTTGGTAAAAAGTTTGTTTATGTTCGTTTATTTATTAAATGAACGAACATGGACAATATTTTACGTTCGTTTAGTTAAATAAACGAACATGAACAAAAGCCGCATCCGTTCATTTATGTTCGTGAACGTTCGATTATGCGTTCGTTTATTTGTTTATGTTCGTATATCATATTTTTTAATTGTATAATTTTAAAATTGGTTTGACTTATAAATAATATATTGTGCATAATTTAATAAAGTTTATGTTTGTTTGTCTATGCTCGTTTAGCGTCCGTTTAGTATCTTAATGAACGAACTTAAACGAACGTGAACAACTTATTTTCTTAACAAATGAATATGAATAAGAAAATTCATCCGTTTAAGCATTCATGTCCATTTATTTGTCCGGTTAAAACTAAACGAACGAACATGAACAAGGCTTCGTTCGTGTTCGTCCGATTCGTTTACAGCACTAGATATAAGTGATGATAATAACTACTTTCTACTTCAATTTTGAAGACAAACACAACCACTTTTTTCCTCTTCACAACACTCGACCTCTAATTCTCATCTTTCTCTCCTCTCTTCTAACTTCTAAGCCATTTTAAAAACAAACAACAGATTGAGACTTTAGATATGTCTCTTTTCTTGCAGATATGGTTTTGCAAATAAGAGGTAAAACATCTAAAAAACCAAACGACACCTACAATGGCGGAACTCTTCCCCTGCCCCCCCCCCCCCCCCCCCCCCCCCCCCCCCCAAACTTGCAGCAACTAGTGTAAATATTAAAGGCTTTAGGAGTAATTTAGTTGAGAATACAAACAAATCTCCGATTTGGCTTTGGCCCCTCCAAAATAAATTCAATCCCCCAAAATAAATATTCAAGTTCAGCCATTGGACACTTACGTGCATTAAGAAGTGGTTTCGATCTGCACATGAGTGCATGTCCACATATTTGATTTGCATTTTATACCTTTTTTCGTATTGTTTTGGTAGTTGATCCAAAACACATATTTGATGCATTTACCCGGTTTTAGTATGTGTGAAGGTGTGGTTAAACCTGGTCGGAAACAATGGTTACCAAGAATAAAATAAAATTATGATACGACTTGGAATTATCAATACTTGTAGCAGTGAAACCTATCAATTCGTCAAATCTAAACATCACATGAGATCATCCATGATTATTTTGGTATCTTGACTATTTTGCAAGATTTCATGTTCTAGTGTATGTGTTCCTAGGATTGCTTCCATGGTGTTGCAAATCTGTAACTTATAACTTTAAGATCGGAATCACATAGGATCCTAGCCGTATAAACTTCTCAACTCAAAAACACAAAGGGTTTGTTCTTATTTACAGTAAAAAATATCACGGGAAAAAAGAATGTGACAGATGAAAAACTTCCATATTAGCGGACGTTATCTAATTTTGATTTAATATATTCCAGACGACACTCATCATCATCTTCGCTTTAGCCGTTTCAGCAATAGAGATCCCCTACTGTTAAATGATCTAGCCTCATTCGCTCGCTCCATATTATGCTAGCAATCTCTCGCATCTAATTGGTTTTGATCAAATCTATCTGTAGATTGGATCTTTACGACACATGTGACAACTCATCCTTAAATGGATAAGATAAAAAGAATTTTGAGTCGGTGTATAATTTTTGCAAAATCTACGCATCTGACTGGTTATGTTCAAACATATCATCTGATTCAATCTTGACGACATAAAGGTACGATTAAGCTTTGATTGTAGTAACTGGTCATGTATTTTGTCCCATAGAAGTTGGATATGATTCTTATTTTAATAAACCATCATCTTATATGTAGGAATCATATTACAGCAAATACATATGACCTCAATTCCATGAAAACAGTATAGATGGCACTCCAATAATCAATGTCTACTAAACACACATGAAATTAAAGTGCATGATACTTATCTAGGAAATGGAACCACCCCAAAAGTAAAATACATTTTGGTCATTGTTTTGTGTTACAGATAAATTCTACCTGAGCTAACTTTGTTGACATAGCAGGCAAACTCGGGGGTCACGAATACCCTGTAAACTTGTGGAACCAGGCAAACCACCAACCTTTCACAGTTCTGGATTTTTAAGTTTGGCCATTTTTTAGGAAAGGTGAAAGATACAAAGTTTTTTTAAGTGTCCTTGTATCATCCCACTTTCGTGGGTAAGTTGTTGAAGTTTGACATAGGACGATCTTAGTTCTGGTTGCATACATTTAATGAACCAAATGAGGTTCATGGTTTGAAGATTCACTATCTTTAGATTTTGTTGACCCGTCTTCATCCTTTGGTTTCTTTCGTCGACTCCTTCTAGGGATGTCTGGCAAGTCCCCTTTATCATGGTTCCGTCGAATTATGTGGCGTCTCCTGTGCTTTGGTTTGGTTGTTGATTGAGAATCAGGATCAGAAGAATGGTCCAGTGAGTGATGACGGTGTCTATGTGTTTTCGGCACATCTGAAAGGTCTCGTGTTAGTTCTTCACTTCGAGTAGACCTATGGTTTTTTGTACCTACATAAGTTAACGATTGCTTTCTATTAGTCCATGATATCATCTTTAACCAGCTCTTCTTTATATTCTTTCATTCTAAAGTGAAATAATGAAAAGTATATATTTGAAACATCAATAACCTTTTTTGATATCAGTACTTTCCATTGGTCCTGACTGACTTCGTCCACCATCAAACTTCCCCATCTGCATCCCCAAAAAAAGAACATATTTAAAAAAAAAAAAAAAAAAAAAAAAAAAAAAGGGCATAAAACGGGTCGAAACATGTTAAGATTGAAAGGGACCATTATGGTTCATGCCAAAACTGGATTAATCAACACACTCTATAAATTGTTCTTTTAAAAAAAATAACACAAAAACAACGATATTGCAAAAACCAGAAAGAGTTTGTCCTAGCGGTATCCATATGAGAGTTGTGTCACCAACCAATAGATTGTGGGTTCAAGAACCGTCCGGGTGCGTGACTAACATGTTTGTGTGAGATTGTATATAGAATAGGTGGGTGGTGAGTTGCCTTTCAAACACAAAAAATGATACAATAAATGAAAATGCTTTTTACTATAACCGTATAAAGGAGCCAAAATTGTCGCAACTAATATATGCATAAATCATTCGCCTATCAAACAAGGAAAATGTATTGGCTAGAAACATAAATGAAACGATTCAGGAGGTTTTACCCAGCTGGGAGATTCAGTTGCAGGTCCATCAGCACCAATATGAGCAAGATGCTTCACGTCCGTTGGCATACCGATTTGTATTTCCTCTTCTTCTTCTTCTTCATCTGCATTGAAAAGTTACAAATTATTTAACTATCGGATCCCATGTTAATAAAGCTATATTTATAAAGTTGTAACTTTAATATGCTGCAGAAAGATAGAGGCTAACCAAAAATACTTGAGATGCTTTTAAGGCCTTTAAGAAAGCCTTTAACCTTAGTACCCATCTTCAAAGAATCGGTATGCTCCGGATATGAACGGGGTCAAGGGACCCCGTAATATGTAGTAAACAACGAATATGATAGAATCAACCAAAAGGATTAGCCCCCGAAAACACGAAGAAGAAAGAAGGAGAGGATTTAGAAATAGAGAAAACAAGAACGAAGAAAAGAGTAGGGGAGAGGAGAGAAAGAGAGATAATAGGAGGATCGGATTTAACCACCTTTAATTTGAGCTTTTACCAATTCAAACTAGTTACTAAATTAAGACTAGTGGTGGGAAATATCAAATAATGTGTGTCATGAATACTTTAACGCCAAAGGGTAAATAATTTTACCTTCACCTGTATAATTTTGCATAAAAGAATGTACTTTCTATCAAGAGTAGCATAATTACATTATGATTAGACTTCTATAAGGCAATATAGTGATTAACTTTCGAGATTTCAGGCTCTCAACAGCACCTTAGTTGACAAGCACCCAACATGTAACATACATGTAGATTTAGCGAACAAGGTGCTAAGAGCATAGTTTCTTGATCCTCATACACATAAATCACGAGTCCGAGAAGTGTACTCATAGCATTACTTGGGTCGTCTACTACGCCAGTCTGGGCCTGTAGAGGACTGTTCCTACCAAACTAGTGTTTGTTTTACAAGGAGACGTGTGATATTTGAGCAGATCTTTACAACATTAGAGTGTAAGATTCATAGCAAATGCTGCTTACAAGCACAGATTACATTGCAAAATGCTGCCAAGCACAAATCTGGTTATATTACAACATCAGAGTGTAAGATTCATTGCAAATGCTGCTTACAAACATTGCAAAATGCTGCCAAGCACAAATCTAGTTATATTACATATCATAAATGCTAATCTTTGAACTTGACCTTGCAACTTACATGTTAACTTGCAGATTTATGAATTTTAGCATGCAGAAGCAAAAGTAAGTTATAATAAAACTAGTTAACTACACATTTAAAATTAGACTTTAAAACTGGTTAACTACACAAAAATTTCTTAAAATCTACCGTCAACTGGTTAGCACAATAAAACTTCAAGTCTTAATTTTCTGTAGGATACACTTCATGCCTTAGGTTATTTTTCATTAACACAACTCTATAATTTCTCGACTTAGACCAAGTAGACAATAACAGAGTGTTTAGTCACTGCCAAGAGCAGCTTTCAAGTTACTTCAATGTTTTGAACTTGATAACTGATGGGTAAAACATAAACGATATCAATACCAACAAGCATTTCAAAACACATGCAACAGATAAAGTTCCTAGACTCGCAACTAGGTTTTCCATTAATACATGTAGAGAAAAAGGATAAAACCACAAGCTTCTAAAGCAACAAAATGGATTCCTCAACGGTTCAACAAAATCTTTTATAATTAAAACAAAATGATGAACTTAAGCTGTAGTTTCCTTCTTAAGCTTCGCTAATTCTTGCCTTACAACTCCAGCCTTCTGCAAGATCACAAATTACAATAACAACTATGAGTATTACTTCTTTGATACAGATATGATACACAAGGTAAGATGAAACAGAAACATTGTTCCAACTTAATCAAAGACATTATAGTACAAGCTATCGCCAAAAGAAAACATTGGAAGTTAAGTTACCTTGATCTTAGCCAACATGATCTTGAACCTGTCAAAATCATTGAGTGAGGCCCTCTTCTTCTGCACGATAAACTTTCGTCCCCAAGAACTGTTCTCCCATTTGTTCTTGACATCTGCAAACAGCCACCACATAAGTTAAGCACATGGTAGCAAAAACAACACAACCAGCTAAAAAGAAACACTCACCAGCAGCCTCCAAAGCAGCAAGAAGGGTCTTCTTGTTTGGGACTCTCTTGATGTCGATCTTGATGTCAGTGAGGGTTAGCCTTTTGAAGTTCATTTGACCCCTCACCATGTCAGGTGCATCAACAAGAGCCTGTCAAATAAAAACAAAACTCAGAAAAAATATAACTTGAACCATTTACTTATTAGTAAAAATATGCTGAATTGCTGCACAGCCAAAGCAACAGTCAAAAACCTCCAGCAGACATGAATATTCATTCAGTACCACTAATTATAACACATTGTGATTAAAAAAAATAGAAGTTTAATTTAATCAAGAGTAAACCGTGTTGATTACATAGTTTGAATAAATTAGTTAACCTCAAAATGAAACAATAACTCAAACACTTACAGAAAATATGTGGCATACTCAACAAAAATTACAACTCACATTCGTTTCAAGGATTAAAAAAAACTAGATGTTTCAACCTCTTCATTAATAAAATGAGCTCTAATAATAATGCAACAAAAGCAAGAATAAAGGGGTGTTTATATTAGCTTTTTTTGCCTTGTAAGCTTATTTAAATTTAAAATAAGCTCATCACTCCACTTTTAAAGCCTATGAAATTATCACCAAACTTTACAATATTTGTAACAAATGATTTCAATGTGAAAAATAAGCTAATCCAAACACCCCCTAAATAGCTTCGAAACAAATACTTTTCAAAAATGAAACAAACCAAAACACTTCCTAATATCAATCTACAAGACTACTATTTCATACAATCCAAAGCAAATAATACAACCTAGATCTCATAAACCAATTTATTTAGGCCAGTTTACATATCTTTTAAGGAAATGAAACATAAATTTATAAATGTATAGACCTACAGCAGTAACAACAATCGAATTAAAACAAACAAATAGATACCCTGTTTTGGTCGATGACATCAACGATGACAACAAGCTTTCCATAATCAGGTCCGTAGTTGACAAGTGCGATTCTCCCGATCTCAACGTACCTCTTGAACGGCTACAATAACAATCAAACACAAAACAAACATTTAGTCAAGTTACAGTATATAGATTTAATGTTAGGAATTGAAAATTAGGTGTTTGTTTTTACCATTTTCGGAGATGTGTAGCGCCGAGAAGAAAGGTGTGTCTGCGGTAGTGTGTGTTGAAATTAGGGTTTGTAACTTTGAGATAGGTTTATAGTTGAGCTGTTTTTGGGCTGTGATGGGCTGTGTATTGGATTTGGGCTGTATGGTGGTGTAGTTTGCATTTAAGGCCCAGTGTAATAATATTGGTTTGAATTTTTGTTGAAAAGAAACTAATGAAAATTAATAGATGCAATGATGCATCTTTAGAGCAAACGGTATCGTGAAGAATTGATCTCGCTGTTTCAGTCTTGCTCGCCGCCACACCAAGTGGCTTCTTCGTTCGCTCGCCGAGCAAACAAAGTACAAAAAGACAAAGTGACGTTGCAGGTTAATGTTTGGCAATGTTGAGTGAGGGGTTGTTTTGTGTGGATGGTTGGGGTTCAAATGAAGAGTTTGTTTTGTGTTATGAGTGAGGGGGTATTTTGAGTGGGAGTGTTAAAGTGAGGTGGCACCCGGAGGAGCCCAAATGAAGAGCTTCCCTTCTTCACCATACCTTTCGCTCTTATATTACGTTCTCAAGTTTTATTTTTGAAAGAAGAAAACATAAGTGAGAAGAAAATGAAATAAATTTGTGTTCTCGAGTTTTTTCAAGTTATAAATTTTGTTTGTATTTCTCTCCAAAACTTTCTTTTTAAAAGTGGGGTAATTTTTAAGGAAATTATATTAGGAAACTTTTCATTTTAACAGTTACTTAAATACCCAAAAATAAAACATAACACAAACTTTCCTTCTATATTATAAATTGTATTTAATACACATTAATTAACCTTACAAATAACCATAATTACATCTGATTTGTAATTTAATAAACTCAAACTTTTCTTTTATAATCACCTTAAACCTTGCCCCGATGTCACCCGTTAGACAAACCCAAATTTATATGCAACAAAGGATATAATTGTAAAATCGTCAGTTTTCTCTTCTTTTCTCTCTCAACTCGAAAACACGATATAAAAATAACTTGCATTACTCTCCTCTTCTTTTATATCCAATTTTGTCTATTCTCTTCTTTTCTTTCATCTTAAAACTCGGAAATAGAATGTTAATGCTATCTTAAACATGTTCACACATGTATTAACTACATTTATTGAGCATAATTGTAAGAGTTGTCTCTTTTAATTTCTTAAAGTATTTCGATAATATAACCTATATCTAATAGTTTCTTTTCGATTTCACAATTGCAATGTGGCAAAAAAAAAGGAAAAAGAAAACAAAAAAACAAAAACAAAACTTTCCAAATGTAGCTTTTAGAAAATCAAGAAAGCCCTTTCACTCAACATTGCTATATTAATACTTCAGGGACGCTTCAGTTTGCGATATTGACTCCTCATGATATTCATTTTGTCTGTAAAACTTTATAGTTTTTAAATCAGCTTAGGCGACCATCATATGTTAGTTGTTAAACAAATTAGCTACTTTCAAGTTCAACTTCTTATAACTTTTTCTGTTGTTGTTATCATTTAATAAAGCGACATTTACACACTCCGCATAGTCTCTTGTATTGACTTCTTCAACTCGTGTGGAGGCACGTTTAGACGTTCATTATGCAGACTACCCTAAATCATATGTGTTAACTTGTCTCATGTTGGTCTTACAAGCATAACATGTTCTCTTATGTCATATGTGGAGTCATAGTACAATGCATGTGTTAAAAAAATATAAATCATTTAAGAAATGTAACGAATCACAACATAGTTAGGGATTCTTATATTATATAGGGAAAAAAAGAAAAGCATAACTGATTTGTATGAGTAGTATATTCAAGAACTCTAGTTGCTAAAAAAATGGAAAGCTCACGTTCAGGCGAGTACCCAAGACAATAAGTCATCGATTGCATAATTTGTTTTTACGTGTATAAAGAAAATAAAACTGAATTGAAATGTACTATTCCATTCAAACTAGTAAGCAAATTAAGAAGTCATATATTTCTTTTGACGTATTTGTAGACTAACTAAACAAATATATATATGTTTATGTGACACAAAATTTCGAGATCATGTTCATTTTGAAGAAGTAAGGTTTTTAACGAATTATTACACTAGGCGGCAAATTTTCATCGCCTGGTCACATTCAATGAACTTTTTTTCCAACCCACCATCGTCTAATACATCTTACGTACAACACGTGTTTATATATGTTAACGGTTGAATCCATCTTAAGGTTAATTATGTACAAGACCGTCATCACTAGAAAACTTGTACCATTTTCATGGTTGCATTCTCTGCATAGTAGACTTGTTGCACCTCACATCTACAGTGTGATAATGTTGATGTCACCTACCTCTACATGAAGTCACTGCTGAAGCCCGACGACGTCACAGATACAACGTGATGTCGTCCCAACTATTACTTGGCCAAGACGAAACCCTAATAACGGCGATCTGACGGCGTCCCACCTATAAGGCGACGCCGGACGCCGTCGCAGTTGTAAAACTATATATAGAAATCGAATTTTCAGAATTTTAAGAGGTAGACTTGTGGAGTAAAAACCTAAAACGATTGTAGTCCGGTTTGGACAGTATCTTAGGGTTCTCATACCCTAATTTACATCAAGATAAGTGTTTTACTTCATTGATTTCATTATGTCTTCGATTGTATGTGTGTATGCTTGCGTGTTTAACATGTCCGACTAATTTACTTGTGTGTTTGCTTAGATCTATGAAACTTAGTTATTAATTATTGATTGGTTGTCTCTTATCTTAATTGTAATTGGCTTAGGAGTGCACTAGGCTATCGTTGTGTTTAACTGCTTGAGTAGTCTTTGTGAATCTTAGCTTATGAATCACGTAGCGGAATTGTAGGCTAACATCCAAAGATAACCTTAGAGTTAGTTTATTAAACATAGAGATTTCGTATGCAATAACCTTAAGGTAGTCTCAAAGAGCTAGGGAGAAAAGCATACCTTACGACCTTAGAAAACACAACGCGTTAAGAATAAGGACGTGACAATTCAACCACCAATAAAAGATAACTAGGGAGTAATAGTATCTAGGTAGACACATTTTTAATCATCATACGAGCACACATCAATAGACATAAGACTACCCATAGTTTAGATAATTAGATAGTAGAGTAATCGGTAGAAGTACCAAACCCCCAAATCCAAACCCCGAGATTTTACCCTTAGCTTTCTAAAAAATATAAAAAAGATAAAAAAATAATCTTCCTCAACCTCAACCTTAGCGTAGTACACTTCTCACTAGCATTCCTATTCCCCTAGAGAACGATATCAATACCCGAGGCTTACCCAATACTACACTACAACGATTAGGTTCACTGCCTGGGGTGTTGAAAAACTTGCTCGACGAAAAGGAAGTTCCTTTGACCCCGAACGCGTTATACGCGCATCACGTTGTATGTAGGTAAATTGTGTTATCAAGTTTTACTATTTATTTTATGCCGACTTTACCTATAAAAAACACTAACCGACAATTACCCTATCGATGGTAAGTTAGTTGGTAAGTAGGGTATCGATCACTAATAGTGGAACGTTAACACTTAAATCTACAGTATTTAAATTATCTAAGTTAGTCTAATTAAATCTCATTCTAATGTATCAAAAGGGTTTTTCAGCCTGAGAGACTGGCACGAGGTTTAGATTTAATAAAACTGTAAATGTAAATGAGAGAAATAACACACACAAGCAAAAACACATATAATAAAGAAGATGTCAAGCCGATAGTAAGGAAAACGTATTAGCCAAGTTAATTATATAAAATGCCATATTTGTCCACTTGTTATAATGACAATAGCCACTTCGTTGGTGGGTTTCTAATGTAAGCTAGGTGGTACTTCTTCATAAACCCTATGTTTACTATTTAAGTATTTCAACAGATTAATTATGTCACAATTAATCGAAATCCGCATAAAGCATCACTTATAGATTATAATTTATCATTTATCCCACGAGGGCTTAAACTACACATTTATGCCCTAAATCTATTACTAGTAGCCTAATAGTCACAATCCTATTGATCTAGTTATAAAGCTAAGTAATACGTGATCTTCTCGAAATAATGCCTATCATCTACAAACTTAGGACTTATTGAATAAGCAATAATCAATTGAATGAATAATCACATACGCAATAAATATGAATGAAGTAATAAACATAATCAATACGCAACGAATGAGTAAGCAATCCAAATAAACAGATAAAAACATTAAATAATCATAAACTTGGCTAATACCTACAGGTATTAGCCCATAATCTTAGTAATAATACAAGATATCATGTTCAGAAAGATTCAAGTATAAGTAAAAAAGGAGAAATACGCTAACTGAACGATTATAGTGTAGTAAAACAATTAAGGGAATCTTCATATGGAATTATGGCACCAGCAGGACCTTATTGGTCTTCTTTATGTCTCTGGTCTCATACTTGATGGTTATGTGCTCCCTGAAAAACCGGTCTTTAGGTTGTATATTTATACTTTTTGAATACGATCGATACGGCGTAACGAGATGACCTTCAAGTGGAGTCCAAGATTATTATATTCCAGAATGTTCGTACACCGCCTTTCTGATACGGCGTATCAGGTCTTCCTTATCTTGGATATCTGGTGAAGGCTTTAAGATGAATACGACATATTTTGAGAATGTCATACGGCGTATCTGTTAAAACAAGCTCATTCTTCTTGTTGACCAAAGTTTCATATACGTCGTATCTAGTAATTGGATATAGCGTATTATTCAAAGTCATGCAATGGTCTGGATAATCGTCCAAGTCTTGGTATACGGCGTATCTGCCTAGAATGATACGACGTATTGTTTAGAGGACTTTCTTGAACTTGATCCATTATGCTTCAAAACACGACAATTATTGCTAACTTTCACCAATTGCTTGATAATAATTAAGATTGAAACATTTAAGCAATTAAGTATTAAATCTTATATAAAATATTCAATATACATAGGATAATTTATGCTATAAATATGACCTTATTTGATGTCATCAAATATCCTCCCACTTGAATTTTACTTGTCTTCAAGTAAACTTTAGATAAAACTTATGAAAAGGTATCTTAAACATTCTTCTGGGATTTTTTCTATATAAGTATTTATTCATTTAATCTCAAGTGCACAACCAAACACCTCATAAAATGGGAAAATGAAATCACTCAAATCTCTCAACTAATTTATGTGGTAACATTTAAGTAGTTCGCTCAATTGCTCAGTCGTGACGAGATATTCTTTCATAAGCTTGGCAAGGATACACATCTCTACCATTAAAGCTAAGGAGTAACAATTCTAAAAGGGTAAATTGGGTTAATCATGATAAAGGTTTAAGGGTTGTATCGGGCTTATGTTAAAACATCTTATACAAAAACATATTAGATCGCTAGCGTGAATTCTTGATTTACTCAAACAACAGATGGTCACTAGAATAGTATACCTTAGATCGCTGGCGCGTCATTTGCATAACGGATGGTCACAAAAATATACATCCTAGATCGCTGGCGCGTCATTTGATTACTCAAAAACCGGATGGTCACTAAAAAATTAATGCACTATATATTTTCACAAAGCCATTACTATATCCGAATGCTCGAAAGCTAAAATTTGATAAGGGTAAGGTATGGGAAACATATATAATTGGGTAAAATAATATCACAAACAGATAGATTAAGTCCAAACAATAAAAAAAATGTGGTTAATTACTTCCCGACCTTCCCATGAAAAAAACATAAATCATAGACTAACTCACGGTTTTAACACGGAAACCCACGCTTTAATAGGTAGATAGGAATTAGACTAAATGATATCTTAATCATCATTCTCAAACAAACCTTAGTTGGCGTTTCCTTAACGGCCAACTCCCTTGCAATCCATAAATATACTACAACATATAGTGGCGATATCTCCACTAATACAAAACTTTACATCGTCGGTTTATACTACGTACCAACAAATAATCGATTAGCTCAAAATATATAATCGGTTAAGTTTAGACGAAACGATTATCACATAAATTGTTTTTAACAAATCAAAACATCTAATGGTGTAAAATTTCACCACTTCACCATCATAATAAATCTGGATGATTTTTCCATATACTTCAAAACTTCGGATGTAAAAATAATAGTGATAGTAGTAAACACACGAAAATAAAAAATAACTACATATTCTTAAAGATCATTGAAGACCCCCCAAATTCTCATTGTTCATCTCAAGTGGGGGGATGTTATGTTTAGTTGTTATGTTTTGTTGAAAAAAAAATAGTTATTGTTATTTAGTTGATTGTAAAGTGCAAAGTTATAAGCACTATGATATGAGCTTACTATAGATTAGTATCGAGGAGGCCACCTCGGTCACATTTGAAGAATGGAGTTGGTAATGTGCCCATCATGACGTCCTCTAATGACACATCTACCTGGTATTATCATGATCCGGTTTCTTAACTTCGAAACTTGAAATTTTGACGAACGGTAAGTGGTGATGACTTGGTTATAGATTTAGACTATCTGCTTGATTTTATTTTACACCAATTTTATCCCATGTCTTATCCTACCCTTTAGTCATGAAGCGTGTCTAGGTGATGAAGCGAGCAATCTTTGGTGTCTTGGCCATGGATTTGGTCATGTATCATTGATTTTGTCCACTTCGCCATGACATGTTAGTAATGACAAATCACCCTTAACCTTTGTCGTGTCTACCCATATTGCATTCGAGAATTGTTTAGCCCTTAACTCTAGTGGTGGAGATTTGTGTAACCGCCAAGCTTATGATAGAATACTGATGAGTGTCTAAATACTCATCATTTTTGTACCATTTAAACTGTAAAAACATCTGAAAACACTCAGAAATGCATCAAAATGATGAAAATATCACAAATAAGTGTTTTATGTGTTTCAAGTGCAAAAGTACCAAAATCAGATGAAAAACGTATTAAGTTTGCATATTTGGCAGTTTTAGTCCCCCAAGTTTCAAAAGTTGTCAAAAACAGTCCCTGGTAAATCAAAATTAAGCAAAAATATCATTTAAGGTCCATGGGATTCAAAAGTTGTCAAAACAAACCCTTCAAAGTTTAAAAATCACAATTTACAACTTTTGTCCCTCAACTTTACAAAAATGTCAAAATCAGTCCCTGGGTGTATAAAAATGGAAATTATTCAAACTACACCCTTGTACTATTCAAATGTGGCATATTTGGTCCTTATATGATAAGTTTTGAGAAAATTACAAGTTTGGTCCCTGGAGTTTGAAAATTGTCAAAAATAGTCCTTGGGTTTATAAAAATGGAATTTTATGCAATATTGGCCCTTGTACTATTCACATGTTACAATTTAAGCACTTGTGATAACTTTGGAAAGTTGACAGTTTCAGTCCTTCATTTTCAAAAATTACAAACATGGTCCTTGTGTTTAATCTATACCAAACGAACCCCTTGTATTATTAAAACCCAAAACACAATCCAGTTAACCCCAAGCCCAATATAAGCCCAAACCCAAAGTTTTAAAAATTAAAACCGCCTAGCACTGTTCATCGTCCTCTACCATGCCTGCATTCCAAAACCAGGTGGTTTCACCACCTCACCACCACTTTCCACCTCACTCCCCAGCTGTTTAACCACTCCCCTTCCACCTCCACATCCACCCAAAAATCATTAAATGCAAAGAACCTGCTCAAAGACTTTTTCCCGCCAAAATGACAAATGGATGGTTTTGATGAAATTGAAGAATCCAATGGTTGGAAATAGGTGGGAAAGATTTAGAGGTCGACAAAAACTCAAAAAGATCAATATAAATCAAGAAAGGAGCAGTATGGAGATGTGTGTAGAGTAGTTTAGCTTTTTACATGTCGTAGGTAGTGTAACTTAAATTCCAGTGTAACTTAAAGCTTTCCAATACTTTGTAAAGTTATTTCAGTGTATTAAGAATTTATTTTCAGTTTCAATTTCAGTTTGTGTTTATGAATTCAGTTTATGCAATATTTTGTTAAAAATCTCATATAAGCTTAAAATCAATTGTAGTGGATGATAAGGATTCAAAAGCTCTCATAAGCTCTCTATAAAGCTTTTAAAAGTTTTTAGAAACCATTAAATTCAGTTTAAAGCTAAAAACTCAAAAATACAAAAAAATAGGATAAATAGGATGAAAAAATCAAAAATCAAAGACAAAGAATCAAGACAGCTGTACCAGTGTTGAATGTTGAATAAAAGTTGGTTTAGAACCTCATGGGAGGTAGTAGGATGGTCCTTGGTATCTAGTTCATGGTCTTTGGCTGGAAAACAATTGTAAGCTCTTTATAAGCATTTTAGCTTTTCATTGTTTAAGTCATTCCTTAGCTTAAGTCTGTGTATCTTTATGTTCCCTAGTTGTAGTTAAGTGAAATAATACATTAAATCAAGTTGCTTGTTCTTTTTAATTTATAGTTGTTAAAAATTTTAGTTTGACAGTCAAAATAGCTTAATTGTCATTTTTGAGTTTTATGTTGTTATTTTTATTGTTAAATGCTTCTATAGTTTCATTAAGTGATAATATAAAGCCTTGAATCAGTTTCATGGATTAAATTAGTCTTAAGCTTTGAAAATTTTCAAAACAGCTTGTTAAAAGAGTGTTTGGATTCACTGTGTTAATGGTATTAGAGGGCATCTGTGTCATTGCTTGTTGATGTTTCATGTCATTTTAGTGTTTAATAGCTCAGTTCAAGCATAAAAACTAGTCCTAGTTTAATAGAAAGTCAAAATAGCTTTAATCTCATCTTATTTGGTAACTGTTAGGAATTTGGATTGCCAAATTCATTTTACATGCTTAAAAGTTGTTACCATAGCTATAGATAATCTCATTTCACCTTATAATAACATGTTCAGTCCATAGAATCAATTATAAGTTCATATAAGTCAACATAGTTCATTTTTTAAAAAAGTCAAAATTTCTCAATTGCAGTTTTTGAATAAAATTTAGAATTTTATTGTGTATTTAATACCAAATTTTAGCCTATAATCTTTTGGGATGTTAAAGTTTAGTTGCTTAACTTAATTAGAAAAATATTAGTTCACTTCTAATCAGCTTATAAAGTGCTTATTACTTAGCTTCTTTTGAACCCCTTCTCAAAAAAGTGTCCTGTGCAAACCAGTTAAGCTTATGCTTATTTAGAGATTATTTTGTGCTTATTTTCAAGTAATATTGCTTATTCAGTTATAATATTAGCTTATAATCAGTCTCTTAGCTTATTTCCAGTTTATCTTGTGCTTATTCACTAGCTTATTAGCAATTTAGCTTAATACTTGTGCTTATTTCAATTTTTGCCAACTGTTGAAATAATAAGCTCATTCTGAGCTTATTAGTGGTTTTTGTAAAAAGTTGTAGTTTTGAAATTTGCTTATCTTAGTTAGCTTAATCAGTTTGTAAAAGAAAAAGTCCAAAAAGAAATAAAAAAATAAAAAGCCAGTGCTGGGATTCGAACCCTGGCCACCCAGCTCACCACGCAACACACTCACCAACTGCCCTTGGGACTTTGACTGGTTACTCTTTGCAACATTTAATACTTAAGTCCTTTTTGTCTATTTAGCTTATACGAATAATTTAGCTTATTTACAGCTTATTTAAACAAGCTCTTACAACTTTTGTATTTTTCCTAGCATTGTATTGTTAATAAGTATTTTATAAAAAAGTTTCAGAATTTTCTCAATAGTTTTAGTATTTTTAATCATTTAATTAGTGTAAAATAGTATTTAATTCATAATAAAAAATATAAAAGTCAAAAAAATATAATTCTTTTTTCTAAAATTTTCTTTTATCATATAGTAAGTAAGAAAATTGTTTTTACACTCGTAGGACTTTTATTTCACAAATTTTACGTTTTTTCTTGCGCACTCGCGTAATTTTTACATATAACGCGCGTTTTCATTCTAGGTAACGTTTTTAGATAATATAGGTTTACATTTCAATTAAAATAGTTTATTTAAGTTATTTTGTTTTATAAATCAAGAAAAACATCATTTTAAAAATAGTGATAGCGTTTATTTAATATATTTTAGCTTTTTAATTTTCTTTAATTTGCATTTAAGCCCCTGTAATTTACAAACTTTCTCTTTAGGTATAATTATTCCAAATTCACAAACCTTTTCCCATTCAATATCACCCGATCACAGATTCGTTGTACTACAGTGTTCACACCTCGTTGGGACTTAACGACCCGGGGATACACTATACTCCTCTGGACTTAATTGCATTGGTTTTCTGAGTTGTTTCAATTTTATTACGGTTAACCATTCACAAGTGGTTGACTTGTGTGATAAACTTGACGGTTTGGAACCCGATCAAAATTTTTTCAAATACATACTATGACTGTGCAATGAGTGATCACCCCGAAATTGACACTTAGAATAGTTGAGAGATTTGAGTGTTTTGTTCTCATTTTGTGAGTTGTTCGGCTTTGTTTTATTCTAGCATAAGGGATTTGTAAACTTATATTTTCTAGGTAATGGGAGATATCTTTTTAGGAATTTATCTAATAAGGTATACTTGAGGGCAAGTAGAGTTCAAGTGGGGGGATATTTGATAACATCAAATAGTCCTGAATATTAAGTGTCAATTTCCCCTGATAATGCTCGTATTTTATATCATTTATATGGATTTACACTTGTTTTCCTCTATATTTCACTTTCAGGTAAATTACGAGCATTGGAGCTAAAGGGACGCGGATTTGGAGAGTTTATTGAAGATATATGATAGTATGCTCATTTTGAAGATGTTACGGCATAACTCCCCTCTCACATTACGCCGTAACAGAAGCGTGGCCCAGAAAACCAACTAAACAGAAGATTACGACGTAACTCCATCCCAAGATTACGCCATAACTAATTAGGTTAAATGAGGTTCCGCGCCGCTGCAAGCTACGACGTAACTAATTCCACAATTACGGCGTAACCACGATTTATTGAAGATACGGCGTAACTCATTCCTGATGTTACGCCGTAACCAGCTTTTCCATAGCAAATTACGAAGAAATGGATGTTACAACGTAACTCTTAACTTAAGTTACGCTGTAACCAGATCTGGCCTATAAATACAGCCCAAATTCCATCATTTCTAATCATCCCATTTCACACACAACATCAGTGAACGTGAGTAGAAGTTAAAGGCAGATCTTGAGGAGCATACAGAGCTATCTCCAAGGGAGAAATCACTCCCCTACGATAAGCATTAGCATTTTATTTTGTCTTTACTTTCAATTCATGTATTTCGTAATGTTAAACATTGAATCGATTGTTTTAGTTAATATGAGCGGCTAAGCACCTATGGTGCTAGCCTAGTTATGATCCCTTAATTTTTTTGTTTATGTTTACATTGCTTCCGTATAATTGTTTCTAGCGTATACATGCATAGTTTGTTGGTAGCTACCCTTGTTTCGGTAGTTTTGAATGGCGATAGTGGCTAGTTACTTAGGAGATATGACCAACTGACCCTAAGTAGTTAGACTGAGTGGGAAGGGTAAGATATGACCAACTGACGACCCTTTTTCGCTTGTGCGATTTGACCAACTGATCACCTACCGTTTGGATGAACTTAAGAAGTCAGGGATGAGTGTTTAAGATGCTAGCGCCCGGGCACTCATTATTATGAATCTTGCATGTAGCGGTACTTAATGACTTGGCTTAGGGGACTAAAAACAACTGGACTTTCAACGGGTCACCTGCGATCTCCAGTGGAAACCTTTGCTGATAGGTTAGGATGAACTGACCAAATAATGTCCTAGCGACTTTTACCCCCTCTTGAAGTAATTGGAAGTAATTAAACGTAAACTTAACTTGATAGGATGAGTAACTAGGTTAGCACACTTCTCCTCTATTGATCACAACCCTTGCCTTTACTTGCTATCTTTTATTTTCTTGCCTTTAGTTTTAATTAACCATTTCAACTCTAAAATTTGTGACACATTATAACAACCCGTAAAATTTCGGATTATTATAATAATATTTATTGCGACAGAATATTCAAATCGGCTATTTTCTGACAGTTGTCAATATTCAGATCCATAAACGAGAGGTCATTTCGTTCCTTTAGAAATAAGACACCGCACATACAATACTTGCCCACAAAGTATATGTGAAATTTATTATTTGTCCAAGTTAATGTGTAAGCATACATAAGCTTAATCCATTAGTTATTTCGCATACTGCAGCGCAGTATGCGTACAAAACTAAAAATAAATACTGAGATAAGAGAAAAATACACTTTTTATCAATAATTTACGAAAGAAAACGAGAGGTTATCTCGTGGATTTAGGAAGCCACGGCAGCGCACGCATACCGACACCAAATTAATAACGGCAAACTATCATAATCATATTTCAACATAATAAAAATGTCATATTATTACGCTCATAAAATCGCTCCTAAAAATATAACTTTTATATTTTTCGGATACCGGGAAGGTACGTGTACAAATAAACTCGACAAAACACGGGGTACAATTTATACTGTGTCTAATATAATAAAACAAAATAAAACATTGGATCCATTTTACAGGTATGAAACGTCCCTGTCCACCTTCTCTCTCTTTTCCTTATGTTTCTTCGATTCACCCTAAAACCCAGGGAACAAAAAAAAGCTTCTCTTTTATTCCTCCAAAAATAAACCTAAGCTATTCCACAGCCACCCTATTCCCCTTTCTCTTTCTTTTCTGTTTCTGCGTTCTACCATAAAACCAGGGAACCAAGAACCACCCTTTCACCAATTAAGACCTAAACTTGTCTCCTCTAATGAAAAACACATTTGTCACCATTCCATAACAAGGTAAGCACAGCCTGGAGTCACACAAAACCTCCATACGTGGCTAGGAGAGAAGAAAACTCGAGCTAAGAGTAGTGAGAGATGATGAGACGAGATTCGGATGTGTCACAATCACCTTGCCATTCTTTCATCTATATAAAGGGGCACTTATTACTGGTTTTCATCACTTCCAACTAAATCCGAATTAGGGTTCCAAGAAATTAGGGTTTCTCAAAACAAAGGGCTTTTGAAAATTGATAGAGGGGTTTTGTTAGTTGATGCATAGGGAAGCTTTCTCAAGTGGTTAATCTTTCTAATTCATCCCGAGCCTCCTCCAATTGAGCTCTTTGGTTTTCGGTGTTCATCTAATCAACCCACGAAATTTAATGTAAGAATCTTTCTAATTCCATGTCTTACACTCGTGAGCCGAAATCCATCCAAATCTTTGTAAACTGTTTTTGATGCCACAAGCAACAACAACAACAAAAACATTTAAAATCTATAAAGTTAGCTAAACTTTATCGAGACTTAAACATGAAGACTAAATTGCCATATTAATTAGGTTGCGTGTCGGAAGCCGTGCACTATCACTCCTTGATTTAATTCCCGTTAGACTTCATTTTGCACATTGCCAAGGTGAGTTTCATAGCCCCTACTTTTAACTGCTTTATACTTGTTTGGGGGAAGATACATGCTCATTTTACTTAAACCATTTTACTTGTGCATTCCATGCATACTATGCTTTTACATGTTTAAAGCTTTCATCATACATAGATGTTTTATAGAGCATACCAAAATGTTTGACCTAGAATATTACGCAGCTTAGCCTAAGTCCGTAGATCCCAAATTGCCCTCTTCATGAACCGTCAATTCCTGCTGGGAAGCGCGAATGTTATAAATAGATCTATTGAGGGTGACTCCTCTGTTCGGTTGACCCCGCTTGGGTCAAGGCGAAACATATAACATGTCGGGACCGAGTGTATTGGGATAAACACTCGCCATGGGCTCTGTATTTGTATGACTTCTTTGTGCATACATGAACTGTCGTAGCTTCGGTTGCATGAACTTAGTGCTAGCGTAATACATTCAATATATGACATTATATTCGTTGTAATGTACATATACCCTACTTATGGTCCACTAAAGAAATCTCTTTTATGAAATCCTTTTATGAACTGAAATCATGAACTTTATGACGTTATGCAAGACGTAATGATCATAAAAAACCAAATTTGAAACAGTGTACTGAAATTCCTTTTTAATTAAACCTATGAACTCACCAGCGTAAGCTGACCCCTTTTAGCATGTATCTTCAGGTTTTGAGGTGATAGCTTATCTTTGGAGGCGCAAGGCAAAGGCATGGCATGGTCATAGACGACTCTGATTTATGTATTGGGACCACTCGTTTATAATGGGCCATTTTCCGCACTACTTAATAATGTAAACATTGTTTTTAATAATGAATAAAAGTTTATTTATGAAAAACCAATTGTTCTATGCTTATGTTGTGATACCAATTTAGTAGCACCCCAACGCTTGTATGCTTCCGCTGAGTCATTTTTGGGGGTGTTACACACATAGACTTAGTTAAAATCCGCACACATAGCTCTTGGGACGACCTCGGTTTTACCAAATACTACACTACACACGACCGGGTACACTGCCCGTTAGTGCATTAGGGTAGACCATAGGTATAACGAGATAATATAAATATTAAAACCTGGTCAGTAAAACCTGCGTCAAATATACCGAGCATTATGGAATCTTTAATTGAGACTTCAAGTGGTTGAATGTGGCAAGGACGGAATTAGTGCATTAAAAAATGTTGTGACCGCCTCCTCCTTTTGGCGATGACTACCGAAGGTTATAAAAAGATTCACCTTTAAAGATGTCATAATTGTCATCCAAGCTTATGAACCCCATCCCTTGATGTTATCGTATTTTTCTATGGTTGATGAACCCCATGAGCTAATTGTCATCCAATCCTTACTGCCTTAGGCATTTGATCATCAAATGCATGGTGATCTACGATGATAGTCCACAAATTTTTAGGTGATATTCCATGTTGCAAAATCTGCTTAAATTCGCGAATAAGCTTAGTACCTCTTTATATTTATTCGCCGACTCAAATGTAATTGAATAACGTTATGTCGTGGATTAACTTTGTTGTATTAGTTTAGATATTGAACACAATTTACTCTATCTCAATATAAGTTTTATACATTATACAAATTTTATATATCTATCTCATTGTTCATTACCTGTTTTCTTAAATAATATACTTGAAAGACATAGTAACTTATTATACTTCTCTGCTCAAAAGTTATCTCATACTTTCGGCAGGTTTATAGGCGTTTACGAAATCTAACAATGTTTATTTTGAACTTTTTATAAGTTAGCCCATGACTTACATGTTCATTCGACTTATAGTATTTAACTATGTTTTTATAGTATTTAACTGTTTATTTTACAAATTTTATAAGCCACCCATGATTTATCACGGGTTTATAGGCTAATATACCCAACATCTCTCAAAGCTGCTGGCGATGTGGGATTTGCCTAGGTTTCAACAATATGTTATACTCCAATGTTGTTAAACATATTCACCATTTTATAATATATCACTATCAATTAATATATGACGATAGGACTGCGAAAAAAGTAAAATATTTTATAATATACTTAACATTTTCAATTAATAACTATAAATATTTTCAACAAAAAGAATTTAAGTTAGCTCAAAATACGCATGCTACAATTTGATTTCACAAACTTATATTATTATTGTTTTAAAGACTCTTGTGCTTGAGCTTTTTTGTCATCATCATATTATCTTATTTAACAATTTTTATTTAGTAAAAAATAAATAATAACAACAATTCTCTTTAAATGTATTATAGGTACTAAAGTAAAAGTCGAGAAAATATATAATTAGGAAATGAAAAGAAGAACCAAAGACAAAAACTAAAATAACAAAGTAAAAAGAAAACAAAGACAAAAAAAAGTTAAAAGTCATTAACAGGTAGTAAGACATCTTTTTTACATTTTGTTGCTTAAAAGGTTTTAACCGATCGCATCTGAACGAGGAAAAAAAACAAATACATTGGAGGTGTTTGTTTTTTAAAAAAATGTCTTAACAGGCTCTTAATGAGCCAAATGTCTTAACCGGTCAGACATTTTGGCGCTCAGATTGTTTGTTTTTTTTTTATTCGTTCAGACACGGTCAGAGGGAATAATGTCTTAATCGTCTAGACATGAAAGAGCTATCTTAATGCCTCTTGACACAAAATAAAACAAAAAAAAATTCTTTCACTCTCCCATATCCTCTACCTACCACTTCAACCCTGATATCACTGCCTCTCCCCTCTCCGGCCACCACCCATCACCGGCCACCTCTTCTCCGGCTACAAGACGCCACCTACAACATCCTCCTACACCAGGTTCGTTTTTTTCTTTAATCCATTGCTAAAACAATTTGTTTTTTGCTTTTGTTTTCATCATCGTGGATGATTTTTTTTTATCATCATTGTTAAAATAATTATAATTGATGCAAAGCTATACAGAAAACTAATTTTGTTAAAATATGCAATGTAATCAAATTACCTTTAAAATATGTAGTGTAATCAAAGCTATGCACAAAACACCCTTTTAATTCGATTCCCTTTAATTCGGTTGGTAGACTTGTTTAATCAAATTACCACATCAGGATATGTACTATATTTTGTTTAATCCAAAAAAAGTAGCTAGCCTGTAATTCGAACATTTTATGACTTGTAATCAAAGTTTGATATGTGGTTTGCCACATCAGGAAAAACTATTAAAATGGTCAATAGGTACTTATAATAGAAATTGGACCAAACTTGGTTACAATTGATGCAAAGCTTTACTGATGTGGAGGTCTTCCTGCAAGCCTGTTGATGTAGTCTGATAAGGTTTTAAAATGTACCTTTTTGAGGGGTCGTTTAAGCCCTTATTTGATCACTTTTGTATCCGTTATTACTTAATATCGTTCCTTTTCACTTTTTAGGTATCTTGAAGGCAAAATGCTGGAATGACACTTATTCGGACGAAAAGGCGCGAATATACGAAGAAAATGGCCAAAGTCAAGAATCGAGACACTCAGGCTGCTGGAACTGAAGGGGACGACGTCAGGCACAACCAGCGAAGCCGTCGGACAACTTTTGTGACGGCTCAGTAGCCAAATTGCTCATTTACAAGTGACGGCTTCAGGTTTTAAAAGAGTAGGGCGTCGCAACTCAGACGGCCTAGATTTGATCCAGACGGCGTCAGAAGATGAAGCCGGCTGCGTCACAACCATAAGGTGACGCCGTCACAAGCTGCAACATGCGCGCGAAGTAGCTGATACTGTTTTGGCCATAACTTTTGCATACGAACTCGGATTTAGGTGATTCAAAAGCCCACGCGACCGGAATGAGAAAATATACATTTTGGTGAAAAAGTGGTTGTGACGCCGTCACTCTTTAGGTGTGACATCGTCGCTCTTTGCCGACAGAAAATCTGCCTATAAATATAACATTATAACTTCACTTTTTGTAAGCCCTAAACCCTAAGTCCGATTCTAGGGTTTAGGTAGGTGTTTTTCCAGCAACTTTGTTGGATCTTAATATTATGTGTTTGATGATTCGGGTGGTCTTGGGAGATCAAAATACATGTTTGCCATTAGAGAGAGAAAGTTAGAGAGTTGGGTGTTTTCTTGGTAGAGAGTTACTTCACAAAATGTAGAATATTAGATTGAAAAGCACCACCCCTTCCATGGAAGGAAGGGGTATTTATACTTACATGAAATACGACCTCCTATCGGCCTGTGGATCAGGGATACAGTGGGTAAAGACCCGTCCTTCCTCCACGGTGTTGCTCTAAACTAAACTACGCTACAAACTAACTAATAAACTGCTAAATAACGTAAACAACGACAAATCTACGAGCTAACATATGCTAGACCATTATTGGGGTGACCGACTCTTTAACATGGAATTTTCTAATTCCTAACAATCTCCCCCTAAGGGAGGTCACCCCATGAAATACATTTTTGCTTCCTAGCATTCTATCTTTGACTTCGTTCTGGAGCTCGTAGACTTGAATTCTTCAATTTCTGCAATCTTTGTGCCTTTGTAGCGATTCTTCAAAATCCGCATAGATTTGTACTTTCAGTGGAGGCCTTTAACCGATCCACATCTTTGATGATCTTCGAGCTTTCATTGAGATCATCAGCCACAGTAAATCTCTCTGGATCATCCATAGTTGTGTTGCCTTCATGTGATGTTGTGACTTTTGGACCGACATGCTCACACTTTTGAATCATGACATCTTTCCATCAGAGTAGCGGAAGCCTTACTGGTTCATGATATTTGCAGCAGCGAAGCAGAAGCATAGTATGAAATATCAGAGCCAGGTTATGTAGATATGCACCAGTCATGATTTCTTCAAATTAAGTGTGGTTGCTGTGAACATGCGGCATTGGATTGACTCCTCAATTCTGATCAGCTGCAATCGTCGGGGTGTACCTGCAAACAACAGTTAGCAATAAAGCGCACGAAAGTGTCTTTGATCACTTTCGTTGAATTGAGGTACACGGCCCACGGTTCCCCGTTGATCAATACAAGTACTGCCTGTGATCAGGTAGGATTCCTAAGAATCTCCTTGACAGGGTTTCGCAGCTGTTCTAGCTGTTCTCAAACCGGAACGTCTCAAAGAAGACAACACGGAGTGAGTGAACCAGCAAATTGAGATTCACTGATTGATGAAAAATGATTTGAAAAACAATCGCGTATTGCTTGAAGAAAGAGTTTTGCAATACGACGAAGGTTTTATGAGAAAGATCAATTTTCAATCAAAATACTTTTTGTATTAGAGAATGAGTACACATTCGACGCGCTAGCGAAAAGAAGAGATTCGCACATCGAACGGTTTTTCTAAAAGTATTTTTCAATCAGATATACTTTTTGAATTTGAAATGAATACACATTCGACGTGCTAAAGAGAAGAAGGTTTGCACATCGAACGGTTTTTCCAAAAGTATTCGTCAATTCCATTCCTGGACCAAGGTTGATTCAAGAATGAATCTCCCCATCGTTTCTATCCAGTTGTCACAAGCTTGATCTTTTGCAAGATTTCACATGTCACCCACCAAGAGATTGTTAGATGTTGGCTCTAGAAGGATTTCCATCTTCATTGTGAATATTTTTACATATCACTCGGATGTTCTGGCAATACCACAAGGATAATGCGTAGGACTCTTAATATATATACTTACTTTCCACATTGTGTGAAAAAGCAAGTCTTCAAGAATTTAGTGTCCTAACGAGATATTGTGGATGATCTCTTGGCTCTAGACTCAATCGTGCATATTTGGTTCCTGTGACGGAGACTAGGGAGAGGGTCTCCTTCTTCAATATCAACAATCTCTAAGAGAAAGTCGATAGATAATGTCGGTTCCCCGTGAGAAATTAAACAAGCCCTTTTAAGAGGAACTTGAGTGGCTTGGGAAGTTTAGTGCAGTGCGTCACTGGGTCCATGACGTCTTGTCTTCAATACCAGTGTTACCTTAGTAACAACCAGTAGCATATGTATTGAACCCGGTTTCTGCCCTAAGGTTGAATTGATGGAGGGCTATTTCTTTTCACCCTTTTCTCATTCATTTCTTTTTCATTCTTCAACCCCTTCAGTGCTTACCGAGACTTCATTACTAGAACCTTGTTGGGTTTATTCCAGTACTAGCTCTGTCTCAGTCCGCACTCTTCCCATTTCTCATTTTTCTCCCTTTTTTTTTCAATATACCTAAGGACTCTACACTATCTAGTGGATTGTCCCTGGGTAGATCCCTCCGGTTCTGGCGGATCGTGGGAACTAATACCTAACCTAACCATCCTTATAACACCATGCATAAAGTAAATTGGTCGGTCTTTTGGTACAGTTCATTCTTCCTTAAAACCAATTGAAAAATCATTTGGAAAAACAATCAAGGTACTTGTGATACGAGATCAAAGCATTTTGTACCTTAATAGTTTTGATCATTTAGAAAACCTCCCCCTCAACATGTGCGTATGATTTAGAAATTGTTCAGCACAAAGAGACAAGAGGACTTTGAAATATTTTCTTTGATCACAATTTTCATACGAAAAAGCCATTTGATTTTCATGGTAAAATTCTCCCCCTCAATATGTGCGTATGAAATGTGAAATCATTTTATCACATAGAGGCAAGAGTTCTTTTGAAGCACATTTACGATCACACAAGCCATTAAGAAACCATTTAAAAACTCAATCAAGGTACTTTATAAATCACTTTAAAAAGCTTTCGTACCTCGATAGTTTATTTGCTCCCCCTCAATATGTGCTTCAAGATTCGAAAGCGTTTAGCACATATGAGCGAGCAGCGTGCACAATTAAATCAAAACGATCAACTTTTATCAAATTTCATTATTAAATCACAAATTCTCCCCCGATCAAAAATATCAAACCCTTTGAGATTTTGGATCCCAAGTGATTTAATAAGGTTTATAAAACATGGGAGAAAATGTGGCCTTGTTTAAATACTCATCTGGTTTTTGGATAAATCCTCCTCCTCAACATGTGCATTATGTATATTGAAATCGTTTGGCACATGGAGGCAGGAGTGCCTATAAAGGACTAAAACCAATTCTATTTAAAACATATTTGAGATTTAAATCACGATCTCTACCCCGATCAGAAATATCAAACCATTTGAGATTTGTGATCCCAACTGATTTAAATCATTTAGAAAAATTTGGGGAAAGACGTGGCAAGATTAAATTTTGAAAGATGACAGATAAGGACCATTTTAAGACATTAAAGATTGTTAGTGTCAGGTATGATAGTTTTTAAGAGATCTTTTAAGTAAAACAAAACAATTTCACAATCAAACAAGAACAGAAAAAATTTCATTTTGAAAGACCTTGATTCTAAAGAAAAAAATCATACCATGACATAACATTAAATCTTTAGATCACCACTTATAATCGTACAAGACGGAACTTTTGTGAAGAAACATCGTTTGAAAATATTTTATTTTAAATCACTCTCCCCCTCAATCCATGACAGAAGTCAATAATTGAGTGACTTAGGTTTTGATAACATGAAGTCCGGTGATTTTCAAAATTTAGTCCAATTTATTTTCAAAACACATATTTTTCCATTTTTCAAAACAATCTTAGATAAAAATTGTTAAAAGAAAATGGTATAATCACAATTATCCTGCACAAAGATACGATGGGTGGTTGAGAAGCTTCTGTTGTTGCTGTAGGGCATGGAAGAAAAACCGTCTGCTGATGCAGTGAGACTTCTTCTTACGTAGCATTTTGAATGCCAACTGAGGTCAAATTAAGCTCCGTTTCTTCACTCAATTAGAAGAAAACCATCTGCTGATGCAGTGAGACCTCTTACGTTGCATTTATGCCAACTCTCTATAGAAGTCCAATTAAGCTCCGTTTCTTCATCTGTCAACCCAAGAAATAGTTACCCTTTCCTTTCGGCATCCAATCATCTTCAATTGTGGGATCCGGATCGGGAACATTCTTTTATACCAATATACCTGCATACGTTAGTGAACACACATACAGATATATGGTGGTCGACATCACCCAAACAACAATCGACTAATTCAAGTCAATTCAACATATCAATCAGTTCATATAAGGCATGGGGTTTATGTGTTTCTCAAACTCTAATCATCTAAACCTAACAATCATATCCTAAATTCCTAGTCCTTCGACACAGGCAAATATCATTTTTAATTAAGCACGTAGGATAATTACGAAAGCTCGTTAGATGATATAGATTTGAAAACATTCTCCCCCTCAATCAATGACTCATTTTTCTGAAAAGGTTTAAAAGCGCTGAAGTCATTGATTGAGTTTTCAATTTTTACTAAAAACTCTGAAACTGATTAATTTTCAAGCAACTCCCTTTCCACCATTTTAGAAAACAACAAATATTTTTCTGAAGAATTATAGACGGAAAAACATTTGTGTAGGAACAGCAGTCCTTCGACATACTTTCCTCAAATTGTTTTAGGATAAGTGCACGAAATATTTGAAAATTGTTTAGCGTAGCACTTTCCTTTCTTTAAAAGAGTGGGTTGCTATCAGAAATAATAGCAAGCCATTGTTTAAGCGCGGGTCACAGTCAGAAGTAACTGTAAGCCATATTTTGAGACATGATTTGAAAAGAAATATTTACACCTCCTGCTCGAACTTCATCTATGGTCCCGTGCCATTATTGAATGACATTTCTAAGACCGCAGATGTTATCGATACCAGAAGACATGTCGTGAGAAAAACATATTTTTGGTATTTTTAAATTTTCTGATTTTTATGGATTTTTGTTGGTTTTATAATTTTCTATTTTCTTTTTTCTGGTTTTATATTTTTCTATTTTCTTTTTTCGAATAAATATTTACAAGGATAGATTAGATGATATAGTTAAAGAAGATGATGATACGAGTACCGAGATAAGGATATCGAGCAGCCCCGTTGTAGAAGATAGAAGTCATCATCGCTTAAACATTCACCACCAAAGCTTCCAGGGCTCCAGAATAGAAGATAGAACATGAGCCTTTGAGAAAGAGAGACTTTGGCAGCTTCCCCCCAAACCAAAAATCCTTTAGCTGAGCATATTCAAAGCTTTCTTTCAAGCTTCTCTTAGCCAGGTGCACAAAGAAGCACACCATTATCATCGAACTTGCTGCTCCTTTTAAGAATAATCACCGTGATTCTTCGTTCGAGGTTATATCATCCAATAGAACACCAGCAACGTTTCATCCCACACTTAAATAATCTTCTCAAATTTCTTTTCCACTGAAGTCTGAAGCAATCCATTCCAAAAAGGTGTCAAGAGAACAATTCCCCCTAGTAGTTGAATTGATGCAGTCAGTCTCTTTGTATAATGCTCAAGAACTCTCCCGAATACACATCATGAGGGTAATGAAGAACAACTCCCCAATGTTCACATCTTTCGTCCCTGATGAATGTGTATGAAGCTCAAGAACCCGAAGTACACCAATATCCAAGAACTCTCCCGAATACACATCATGCCCGGAAGGAAAACACCTCCCCAATGTTTGTGGTAAACAATGGCTTTCTTCCCTGATGATCGTGTATGAAGCTCAAGGACCCGAAGTACACACATTACCCAAACAGAGAACAACCGATAACATTGAAGAAGCAGGCCGAATCACTGATTATCTCTGCGGGTGACAATCTCTGCGGATGTCAACACCGGAATAAGTGATTATATCTCTGAATCACAGATTAAGCCCTCAAGTAAAACAGCTGAGCATCCCCAATGTACACAATTCTCTCTCCCCTGATGATTGCGATAACATCGAGATCATCACACACCAATGTACCTCTTATATCTTCAGAAACATTCTCTAACATCTCTTCCCCCACATAGTTGAAATAAACACAAAACGCCATGAGTCAAACCTTGAGTTTCTCTGCGGTAATGACAATAGTCTTCCCGGGATATCTTCAATCACTTAGAAGTATTAAGCTCATCAAGATTACTCGCGTTTAGTTACGGGTCTCCTTCCCCCTTGCTAGTTTTGATACTTCAGAATCAGCAACACTTTGTAAGCCCGTGTACTAGAAATCATTTGAGAAGAACATCATTAGCTCATATGTATCTGTGAGAATCAACTTGCTGCAGAATGTGAGCAAGTCTAATTGGGGATTAAATTCGACATATCACTCTCCCCCAATTAGTGCTCTCCCCTAAACCGACAATCTGTTTGATAAATGCCATGAATTAAGAAGAAGTCTTTAGATCATTAAATGCAACACGTCTTTAGTCTTCTAACATGTAGCACAATATGTAGAACCGACTGTAGACTCGACCTTCTTCAAGATTGTCCAGTTGGGGAATAGAAAGTTAACATCTTCAACTCACCAAAAACAAGAACATCACCAAAAAGCATCCCAATCAACTTACATCTTGCAAATCCCCTTAACTAAAATCCCTCCCAATCAAACAAGAACAGAAAGATGTTCATCAAGGAAATCAGCAATCAGGCCGCAACGAACACACGAAATGGTAACACCAAGCAAACAATCACATCAAACAAGAACAGAAGGTTGTTCGGAATCATCATGTTGATGTGCACGTGAAGCATTAACCGGAAGCACTTTATCAATAAACTCATATTAGCTTGTGATGATGTCAACTAACGGCTCTTAAGAAGAAACTCCATGTGAAGATTACCCGATAAGAAGAAGCTCGGTTCTTACATGAGTTTAGAGCCGTATGACCATTTAAATTCTCAAATAATAATCAACCATGCATTAATTTCACACTTCTTCTCCCCCTCAAGAATTGCATACGGAGTTGCCATTCTTGATTAAATAAGTGAAAATCATCCGAATGTTCTATTCACACTTCTCTCCCGCAAAATCAGCGCATGATGTCGCCATCTTCACTATAATCGAGCAAGTGGAATGAGAAAACAATCAGTGGAAGCCCGGTTCACTTGATGACTGAAGCGCATGGAAAAAGTATGAAGCATGTTGATGAGAATGGTCATAATAAGAAGATTTCTCTTCTTCAGAAGATAAAGCGCACTGACACGTACACTTTTCTTTTCTTTGGAGAACGAGGCATGAACTGATGTGTTCATACGTCATTAGAAGATTTCTCTTCTTCGGAAGATAATGCGCACTGAAACGTACACATTTCTTTTCTTTGGAGTACGAGGCCTGAACTGATGTGAACAGACGTCATAATCTCTCTCTTTTCATCATCTCTTGGCAAAACATGTAATCAACCCATTATCATTCAGTAGGCTTTTTGTAGTGACAGCTGATGGAGAAAACCCAATATGATGAATTTGACCCTGAAGTAAACTAACCAGAACTCGTGACTTAAACTTGCCCATATGTAACAAAGAGCGGTGTCGAGAATTCATGCCCCTTTGAATCTCTAAGTACTCTATACTCTTCAACCAACCAACCATCAAGTAAAAGACGTACATTACCTCTTGAAAATCCACAATTGAATGTGACACTGAGCACTACAACGTAACTCCTTTAAGTGATAGTTATTTTGAGGTGATAAGAGCCCAATTCCCCCAAGTGGTAAAAGAAGAGGTAAAAGTCACCCAACAATAACTAGATTTCCAAGTCTTCGTTTTTGATAATAAGCTCGAACAAGGATCATGAAGAATCTTCATCCATCCATCCCCGATACCTTCAGATACTAAGTACACTCGCCCGTGATAATTCACTTCAACCTTAAATAAATAATACTGAATTAACGCCGATGTCACATCTTCTGAACTGCTCAAATCTAGCCTTCTTTGACATTTAAATGAACTTTGATAATGGTTTCATCCCGACCATGGTTAAAAGCACGTAACCCCGTAAAACCATATAATAACCAAACTGCCATGAAGACAACCCAAACACACACCCAATTCATGAAGTACACCCTTTTATCCCTTCTTCGAAACAGAAACTGTAGCACCAGCATCAGATAAGATCTCGAAATACACTTTCCTTTTCTCCAGGATGGTTCCATCATTACGGGATTTTACAACTCTATGGTTTAAACCGAAAAATAGATTCTTTCGCGGG
Organism: Chrysanthemum seticuspe; assembly: GCA_019973895.1. Classification (NCBI taxonomy): domain Eukaryota; kingdom Viridiplantae; phylum Streptophyta; class Magnoliopsida; order Asterales; family Asteraceae; genus Chrysanthemum; species Chrysanthemum seticuspe. The sequence continues at coordinate 84,727,930 of BPTQ01000007.1, read as the reverse complement.
ATTTTACAAAACCAAGAATAAACCGTAAGATAGATCCGGAAATGCACCTTACTATTATCAGGATGTTTCCATTGTTACGGGATTTTACAAGTCAATGATTTAAACCGAGAAATAGGTTCTTTCGCGGGATTTTACAAAATCAAGACAAAACCGTAAACAATTTCAGCTTGAATGTATTATAGCCATTTTGGTTTCGGTGAATATCTGTTTTTAGGGGAACACGCAGCGGTTCATCAACGGACATAATCCAACATCATCAACCATCCAATTAACACTTTGGTAAACACATCATTCACGCATTCTGTCGGCTATTGCTGTGACCACATGGAGAAGTAAACCCGATATACCAAACTTGATCATGAAGTAGAATTCCCCGGATTTGTTACTTAAACTTGTACTAATCCTTGTGAAGAAGAAACGGTGTACCCAATGTACAAAACCTCTTGACATTCTCAACTGAGTGAGACACCGAAGTGATAATTATGTTGTGGGTTAAGTGAGAAAGAATCACAACCGTAATTAAATGCCTAAGTCTTTATCACACTCTATAAATGCCCAGACAAGTCATCTTCGCGGAATGGTAGAACGAAAGAAGACGAAATAAGTAAACGCGCCCCGGACAACCTCACTTCAAATTCAAATAAGAAATACCGTCCAAACAACCCTGTTGTCAATATTTTCTAATAAACTCTTGAAGCCGTGACATAATATTCTCCGTGAAAATGCGTAAACCAAAGTACCAAACAACTCACATCATTAAGTCTCATTATCACAATTTTTTTTTATTTTTTTTCAATAAATCTCATTAAATCCAAGTCTTATAAATCCGATCTCATATTAAGAAGCACATATGACCGTCATCCGAATCCAAGCTTTATGACCCAATGTTCAAAAGAACATATGTATTAATCACTTAAACTCCCGTTATGGTAAATTTGAAATTGTATAACAATCTCCGAATTAGATAACAACCTCTAAACGAGAAGTGTGATTATTCATTCAAGCTCTAAAGCCAAGTGAGGTCACCTACTTAAAAAAAAACATCCTTATCTCAAATATTAAGCGCAAGCCGTGAATTTGTATCCTCCGTGAAGATTTATACCATGTGCTAAAATACCACTCTTAACATTATGGCAACAATTTGTATCCAAAGATTATTATACCACAAAATATTTGGATGACAAACTTGTTAAATCAAATTTACCACCAGCTCAATATTACCACTCTTAACTTAATGATGTTACAACGCCCAATGAAATACAACCATCAGCCCATCAAAATGGACACATACTCGGTCAAACTACAAAACCATTAGCACTAGCACCACAATTCACGGCCCATACACAAATCCTTACCTGATCCACTCCAAGCCCATGAGTTAAGACAAACTCATCCACTCCCTACCCTAATGTCACGAGATATATAATACACAACAAACCACTCACCAACCCTAATCTTTCTCACAATAATCCGCCCCCTTATCAATTATTCAATGAAAAAAAAACTCTCATATCCGAAAAAAACAGTATGCATCTCTTCTTCTCACATCAATTTAATCCTCCCCATATAGTTTCCAATCCATCTCATCCTAAGTTCGCCACAGGGTTGGCTTGAACTAGATAATAACGCCACAGGGATGGCTTTCAGTTTATGATGAGGCTCAAGACAAGGTAGGTATTTTTTCTTGTATCCGTTTGTTTACGTTTCCTTGTAAATAAATCGAACAAAAGAATAGTTTTGAAACACATTTGTTTCACAAACTTTTCTTGATGGGATTTGAACAGTGAGCATGTAAGATATAAACAAAACAATATTGGTTCAATGATGGTATACGTGAATCACTCATAAGATCCTTATAGATCCATATATGAGACTCACGGGTCTGAGAACATGAATTGTGGTGAGTTGATAATTTGTTTGGAACCTGTGGTTATAGACTCGTTTAATTAAATCTTCCATATTCGAACATATTTATGGACTGATGAAGGTTTGATACTGAGGTCAAGTCGAGATGTTGGTTTATGGTATTGGTATTTGGTTTTTGATGTCAAGTCTACTCATTCTTCATCCTTTCTGTCAAGTTGCTAGCATAAGTCGCTAGCTAAGTCGCTACCCAAAACTGATAAGTCGCTAGGTCTTCAAAACATGAGTTAAGTTGCTAGACAATTTTTTTTTTTTTTTTTTTTTTTTACACAAGTCGCTACTTGTTAAATAACAAGTAGCCAAGTCGCTAACCTTTTAGTCACAAGTCGCTAGCGAAGCATTAAACCAATTCGTTACTTCTTTCAAAACACAAGTCGCTAGGGTCATGAGTCAATTCGCTAACTTATCAATATAAGTCGCTAGGTAAGTCGCTACAATTTTAGAACACAACTCGCTACTTGTTAAAAAACAAGTAGCTACATGAGTCAAGTCGCTATGATGAACATGAGGACCATTTTTTCCGAATAAGTTGCACAACCCAGAAAACTTGCATAAAACTGCTTCCTTGACCCAAGTTTTGACCACACAAAAAATGACCAGATATTCATTTGACCATAAAAACAGTGATTGGAACAAGACAGATGCCATTTTGACCATAAAAACAGTGAGTTGAGATAACAGACTTGGACAGAAAAACATGAAACAGGACAGATGAGGACTTTGAATGGACCAAGATACATTTTGACCAAACAGATACATAGCAAAACATTTTCGAATCAGTTTACCAAAATATAACAACACAGTGAAAACCACAATACATCAATAACACATTAAGCATGGTACGAAACCACCAAAAATCAACACAACACAAAAACCTTGGCTCTGGTACCAATTGTTGGATCTTAATATTATGTGTTTGATGATTCGGGTGGTCTTGGGAGATCAAAATACATGTTTGCCATTAGAGAGAGAAAGTTAGAGAGTTGGGTGTTTTCTTGGTAGAGAGTTACTTCACAAAATGTAGAATATTAGATTGAAAAGCACCACCCCTTCCATGGAAGGAAGGGGTATTTATACTTACATGAAATACGACCTCCTATCGGCCTGTGGATCAGGGATACAGTGGGTAAAGACCCGTCCTTCCTCCACGGTGTTGCTCTAAACTAAACTACGCTACAAACTAACTAATAAACTGCTAAATAACGTAAACAACGACAAATCTACGAGCTAACATATGCTAGACCATTATTGGGGTGACCGACTCTTTAACATGGAATTTTCTAATTCCTAACAAACTTAAAGGGTTTCAAACACTCTATAAACATCGTGTAATGGTTTGTTTGTTAATCCAATCCTATGGTATGTCTTCAATTATCATGATTGTTGCTTGCTCTTCATTAATTATGCTTGCCTAATTCACCTAGTGTTTGCTTATGATTGTATGAAACTTGTATGTAATTAATTAGATCTTATTGATTTCTTAGTGATGCTTGTGTCTATCTTCATCATTAGGGGTGTGACAATTTCAATGAGTCTAATTGGTTTAGTTTATAATTCTTACATCCTACTGTCTCTTGTTTGATTGGTTGTCTCTTATCTTAATTGTAATTGGCTTAGGAGTGCGACTAGGCTATCGTTGTGTTTAATACTTGACAAATCTTTGATAGTTTATGAATGACTTAGTGGATTTTGTTTACTAAACCCAAAGATAACCTCAAAGTTAGTTTATGAATGACTTAGTGGATTTCGTTTACTACACTTAAAGGTGACTTCAAAGAGTTATGGAATGCACACCTTACGACCTTAGAAAACACAACGCGTTAAGAATAAGGACGTGACAATTCAACCATCAATAGGACGTGACAATTCAGTAGGTAGAATTGGATAGCTAGCAAGGAGTAATGCATCATAAGTAGATACGCTTCACGTTCCTGGTAGACCCCTAATTTAGTATCTTTTGGGATAGTTGACTAACAACTAATTCCACCCTCCCCTTCAAAACCGAGATATCTTAATTCATAAAATATAAAAATGCAAAAATAATCATCCCTCGCCTTTAGACTTAAGTCGACATACACTTCATCCTAACGACACTATTCCCCTAGAGAACGATATCAATACCCGTGGCTTACCCTAATACTACACTACAACGATTAGGTTCACTGCCTAGGGTGTTGAAAAACTTGCTCGACGAAAAGGAAGTTCCTTTGACCCCGAACGACGCGTGTAGCATTATCATAGTCATCTGTCTAACTAGTTTAGGATATTTTATACATGACTTTGTTTGAGTTAGATGTTCTCTTTGATTATAGGAATGGGTGACTCAAGTGAAAAACTAAATTTTACGGCGGAACAATTGAAGTTTTTTTTGGAGACATGTATCGATGAGGTCAATAGGTTAGGTCCTAGTCCTAATGGTGGTAGTTTATACGTGGACTCTTGGAAAAAAGTAGCTCAAGCTCTTGAGGACACTTACGGAATAAAGACTACTCAAAAAAATTGAAAAATAAGTTTGACTACTATAAAGCAAAGTATCATCTTTGGGCAAGCTTGAAAGGAAAAACGGGAAACGTTTACAACTATGAAACAAATTTATTCAACTTTACGGAAGAAGAGTGGAGAGACCTTAATGTTAAGGTGTGTTTGTGACTAGTTTTTTTACTTTTACAAATAAACTCTATCTAGTACGAATAGTTATGTTATTGATATATTTTTTTGTGCATTTTTTATGTAGACAAAAAACAAAGCTAATAACTTGAGAAATAGTCCATTGCTTTATCCCCACCTTTGTGCCGATTTGTATGAAAAGTGTGTTGCTACTGGTCCAAAACGTCAAGTTTTTGGGAAACGTAATCGAACACTACCATCATCTTCCCATAATTCCGTTAACCAAGTACTTCAAATTGAAGATGTTCCTCTTGATAAAGGTGGTTCTTCAGTTCCTCCACCTGAATATGACAATGGTTTTGAAACTGAATATGACAATGGTTTTGAAAGTGGTACTCCGGTTCCTCCTCCTAAGTCACATAGTCGAGGTAAGTCACCTAGTCGACTTAGGCCAAAGAAAAAAGCTAAAGCTGGTATTTCTGAGTTTGAGGAGGACATGAAACAAGCTATTATTAACATGGCTAAAGGTGGTTTTTCTAAGAATAAAGGGCCATCCGCAGATGAGTGTCATGAAAAATTAAAGGTCCTCGAGTTGGAATCTAGTGATCCACTATATTTGACGGCATTTCTTATCTTTAGTCAACCAGAAGGCAACTATAGAGACACTTGGATGACCTTACCATCGGACACGAACGTGTTAAAGGGCTACATTCAAATGGTTGGGAAGCAATTGGGTCTTATTTGAATGTTTAACTATTAGGTGTTTGTGTTAAACTATTTTGCGTTTTGTGTCAATTAGTACTCTGTAATGTTGAAGTATTTGATGTTTTGTGTGCTTTGGTACTTTGTAATCTTCAACTATTTGATGTTTTATGTCATTTGGTACTTTGCGATTTTGAACTATTTGATGTTTTGGTACTTTGCATATTTGTCTAATGCGTGAACATAAATAACTATTTTGTGTCATGAATTGTTACAAGTTTAAATTTACATGTTTAAATGGGATTTCAAGAAAGACTTTGCTTCATCTTTCTTGTTTACTTTTATTTTAAGTACTTTCGTCCAAAAACATTAAAACAAAAAAGAGATAACACGTCGGCAATGACCGGGTATCAATACACTCAAGAGCTTTTAAAAGGAAATAACTTACAATGTATGGAGTTATTGCGCATGTCCCGTGATTCATTTGTTCGACTGTGCACATATTTTAAAACAAAAGGTTGGTTAAAAGATAGCAAACATGTATCGGTAGAGGAGAAAATGGCTATTTTCCTAATGACAATTGGACACAACCAACGGTTTTCGGTTTTGAAGCGTAGGTTTCAACGCTCGAAACAAATAATTCATAAGTGTTTTCACGAAGTGTTGGATAAAATGTTGGTGTTTGCTCAAGAAGTTATACAACCAACATCATTTAATCCAAACCCGGACATTCCATGAAATAATAGGAGGGAACGACGTATTTTTAAGGTAATTACTATATTTTAACGAGTATTGCCATTTTGGGTTGGATCATAACAATTTCTTTTCTTAAAACAGGGAGCGGTTGGTGCTCTTGATGGAACTTTGATACATGCTTATGTTCCATTTACACAACAACATCTATACAAGGCAAGAGGTCGAGGTGATTTATCAGAATGTTTTGGCAATATGTGACTTCAACATGATATTTACATACATTGTTGTCGGGTGGGAAGGTACGGCACACGATGCTAGAATATTGAATGAGGCTTTGATAGATGATAAGGTTTTAAAAGGTACCTTTTTGAGGGGTCGTTTAAGCCCTTATTTGATCACTTTTGTATCCGTTATTGCTTAATATCGTTCCTTTCACTTTTTAGGTCTCTTGAAGGCAAAATGCTGGAATGGCACTTATTTGGACGAAAAGGCGCGAATATACGAAGAAAATGGCCAAAGTCAGAATCGAGACACTCAAAGCTGCTGAAAACATAAGGTGACGGCGTCACTGCTTAACTGCGACGCCGTCGGAGGATTTTGTGACGGGACAGAAGCCAAAACTCCTATTTTCAAGTGACGACGTCAAGTTATAAAAGAGTAGGCCGTCGCAACTCAGACGACCTAGATGCAATCCAAACGGCGTCAGAAGCTGAAGAGGACGGCGTCACAAGCATAAGGTGACGTCGTCGCAAGTCTAACGTGGCCAAGACGAAACCCTAATGACGGTGACACGACGGCGTCACAAAACATAAGGTGAAGCCATCGCATGTGGAATCTTATATATAGAATCCGAATTTTTCAGTATTGATGTGTAGTCTTTTGGAGTAAAAACCTAAACCGAACCAAGGCTGTCTTGTACAGTATTTTAGGGTTCCAAACCCTATCTTACACCAAGATAAGTGTTTCACTTCATTAATACAATTATGTCTTTGATTATTTGTGTGTATGCTTGCATGTTCTCCATGTCCGACTAATTTACTTGTGTGTTTGCTTAGGGAATATGAAACTTAATTATTGAATATTGATTGGTTGTCTCTTATCTTAGTTGATTAATGATCTAGTAATGCGATAGGTCATTCGTTGTGTACTTAATGCTTGATTAAATCTTTGTGAACCTTAGAATATAACTCCTTGAGTAGTTGTAAGCTAAACCATCCAAAGAGTGCCTTAGAGTAAGAGTTTATTATCCCTAGTGGGTTTTGTAGACGAGACCCTTTGGTAAGTTCAAAGAGTTAGGGAGAAACGCATACCCTACAACCTTAGACACACAACGCAACTAAGAATAAGGATGTGACAATTCAACCACCAATAGGAGATAATTAAGGAGTAGTAAAACCTAAGTAAACACATCTTTAAACTATCATACGAGCACACAATAATTAGACATAGACTACATACACCTTAGATTAGATAATTAGATAAGTAGAGTAATCGGTAGCAATACCAACCCCCCAAATCCAAACCCCGAGATTCGTACCTTTCCTTTCCTTAAAAAATATAAAAAGATAAAAAAATAATCTTCCTCAACCCCAACCTTAGCGTAGTAACTTCTCACTAGCATTCCTATTCCCCTAGAGAACGATATCAATACCCGTGGCTTACCCTAATACTACACTACAACGATTAGGTTCACTGCCTAGGGTGTTGAAAAACTTGCTCGACGAAAAGGAAGTTCCTTTGACCCCGAACGACGCGTGTAGCGTTATCAAGTTTTTGGCGCCGCTGCCGGGGAATAGAATAACTAGTTAGTAGTCCACCTCGTTTAGGTTTCCTTTGCTTGATTCCTATCAAGTAAATTTTTCTCATTCTTAGCTTTCTCGTAGTCTATCCCCCTTCTTCGTGACCTTTGTTCGTAACCCCATCACTTTTCATCATGGAAGGTGATAACCACCCACCATTCATCAACCCACCACCAATTGACCCGCCAAGAGCCCGTACTCTTGGTGAATACTCAAGACCAAGCCACCTAGGCTATAGGAACACCATTGAGCTTCCCGACCAAGCCCAAACTACGGCCCTGCGATCCGACACCATCCGGTTGGTGCAAAACGGATGTGCATTCCATGGACTTCGTTCCGAAGATCCAAATCAGCATCTTAGGGATTTCCTTAAAATTGTAGATTCCATCGACCTTGATGCTACTACTCGGGAGACCACGCGCCTGCGTCTCTTCCAATTCTCTCTACGGGACCAAGCTAGTAATTGGCTTGAGCGACTTCCCGCCGGCTCCATCTCAAGTTGGGATGATCTTACCTCTCGCTTCCTTCCTCAATTTTTCCCACCGGGGAGAACCACTAAGCTTAGGAATGACATCTTGATGTTCCAACAACGTCAGGGTGAATCTCTCTACGAAGCATGGACTCGATTCAAGGACTTACTTCATAAAGTCCCTCATCACAGCATTGATCTTTGGCTCCAAGTCCAAATCTTTTATGATCATGTCAACTTCCCCACCAAGCGATCCATTGACCAAGCGGCCGGTGGAAAACTTAGTGATCTCACCGCGGAAGAATCATGGGGTATAATAGAGGACCTTGCTCTCTATGACAACGAAAGTTGGAATGACCCCCGTGAGTTGCCCAAAACCGTTAAGGCAATCTCCTTGCCTCCCATTGACTCACAACCTTCCGACCGTAGGATGATCGAACTTGAAGATCAAGTAAAATTCCTAATGAGTTCCTACGAAAATCCTAAGTCTTCACACCATGTGAACAAAGTTTCTTCTTCGTGTGAACCGTTTTGTGATCCTCATAACACGCGCACTAGCACCCGATCCCCCGAACATGCTTCCGTTGACTACGCATCCTCGCGTATCAATGGAACGGGAGGAAGATTCCCTGCAACATCCGGACCTAGGAATTTCAATGAAACCCGAGAAGCATGGAAGGGCAAGCCCGACTTCTATTGGGGACAAACCAAGGAATTCACTTCCAATGATTTTTCATGGCCCCCACCTCAAGGTCCTAACCAACAAAACATCGAGAGGATGTTGCAAAACCTAGTTGCATCCCAAGAAGCCCAAATAGCTAAGCTCTCGAACCGCTTTAACCAACAACAAGCCGAAATGGATAGGAAGATAGACAACCTTTTGAAAGCCATAACCAATAGTGATAGGAAGGTTAGTGCTATCTCAACTCCCGAGCCTTCCAGTGTAGAGATTAAGGACCCAAGTAAGCTAGCTAAGCACGTTCAATTCGTCAATACCATCGCCTTAGTGAAACTTAATCTAACAAATGACGAAGAGGACCATACACTTGAGAATAATGAATCAACCGAGGAAGTAGATGAAGTAGATAATGACTATTTCAATAAGTTTCCTACGGAAGAAGAACTATCTCGCCACCCTCACTTAGTGCGTGACCTCCGTCACATGTATGTTAAGAAAAGCCCTAGAATCAAGTTTGGGAACCCTTGGAATCTTAACATACCATGTTGCATAGGACACCTTTTTGTGGCAAAGGCCTACATTGATCGCAAATCCCCAATCAATATAATGACTATCACCTATTACAATTGGGTAATGAAGAAGCCTATTCCAACTAGGCAAGACCCCGATAATCCTAGGGTTAAGTGCAATTTTCTTGGTAGAGTTAAGGGATTGCCCGTTTATGTAGGTAGTTTCACGTTTTCTACGGACTTCATAATTGTGGATGATATTAGCACGGCCATAGACCCTAGCTTGTCCCACGTTATTCTAGGAAAACCTTTCATAGAAAGCACCGGGATGACTTATGATCCCTCGTTAGGAGTAGTGCGATTCAAGGATGAGACCGATGACATAGCTTACCAAATGCCGTTTAAGATTGAGAAGTTTTCATCACTCTCTAATGATGAAAAGGAACTTAAACTGTCGGTCTATTATAGGAATGATGAGGATAGGGAAAAAGGAGTAGATTATGTTATGGCTAAGATTTTCGGATTCTATAAGGATTGCTTGAACTTAGGACCGAAATATAGGACCGAGTGGGGAGAGGACGAACTCTTAGAGAGGTGCATCATAGGGCACTTCTACAACATGGAATCCCCCATTAGAGACCGTCAATGTGGCGGTAATGAAGTCACGTAGGAGCACAACTACGAGTCTAGCTACAAGACTCTTAAATAAAGAAAAGCGCTTCGTGGGAGGCAACCCATGCTTAATTGTTTGATTGTTAATGTCATATATCTTTTGTTAATTGTTTATTCTCATGTTTAAATTTGTAAAAATGCTTTATTTTGTCTTTAACCTCGTCTTAATTACATATAAAGGTATTTTATATAAGGGATAAGTGTAGGGAGAATTACACACGTTTTCAAAAGAAACGTAAACATGAGAATAACAATTCATTAAAAGATATATTTGTGTGTTTGTTCGAGTCAAATGCTTGTATCGAGTCATAATGGATGTTTTGCAGAAAATTTTCCAAATTCTAAAGATGTAAATTTTCCAGAATTTTTTTCAGAAAATCGCAGACCAGTTTTTGTCAGGATAACCTGACGGCGTCAGGATCGCAACCTGATGGCGTCAGGAAGGAGTAAAAACAACAGATTACTTTTTTCTCGTTTTCTGAGCTACTTATAAATTTTTGGAATTTTCCAGGTTTTAATTTTCCAGAAATTCTGTAAACATCCATTCCACAAGCATTATATCCTAGTTTAAATCGAGTCTTATATATATTATTACCGCCGATTTTACGCGAAGGTTTCGTTTGTTTTTCTTCAAGTGTGCAGGTTTAATTTATCAAGAAGAAGAAACATAAGATTGGAAGGAGCTTTTCACGCATAAATTCTTCTTGGAAAGGATTTAACCACTACTTCACACACGGATCCTACCGAGCTAATCAGGGGAGTACTAGTTTCTTTCGTTTTTAATTACCTTCCATTATCATAACTTTGATACTTTCGGGGAACATTGGGGACAATGTTCAGTTTAAGTGTAGGGAGGGAAAATAAAACGGGAACTTTGAAACTATGTTTATCCTTGATTATTTTGCTTTGTCCAATTGTATTTGTGTAATAAACCATGAGAAAGTGTCGGTTAGGGTAATTTTGGCACCAAATTTAAAATTTTTCATGATATATAGGAGTGGGCCATTAGTCTTAACAAAAGCATCTCACGGATAGGAAGTTGCATGACTAGCACAAAAAACCCTTTACCACCTAAATTGCACCCAAAATGTGAGGATCGCCCTTAGATTAGTAGGAATTGAAGCATTCATCTTTAATGCTTAGAGTGTGAACCGGTAGTATATTAGATTCTAGAACTTGTTTTGTGATGCATTCCGAGATCGCTAGTAAGACTACACTTGTGTAGTTAGGAATAACTAAATGATAAGAGGCATTAGCATAACCCTTGTTTGATACCCGTAATATAATTACTTCTTCCACCTCGGTTGAGTAATTCCCCCACACCCTTTGCGTTGTACTCATCTTTAGTACATGATACCCCTAGTTAACCCCTCTGAGCCTATCCTTTTCGCGGTTCTCGTGATGTTTCGGTTTTTCCGGAATATCAATGAAGAGCATTGTTTACACCCCACCCCCAAATATACACCCAAATCGCCTTAGCCTACCTTGTATGCACTCACTTTTAGTGCATTATTGTTATCACCCTAAACCCTTAGTTCAATTATCTGGTTACTTGCATGAGTTGCTAAGTCGAGTCATATCCTTTGTATACAGTTTTGGGACGATTGGGATTCATGGGAAAAGTTAAACTTTATGAAATGACGGGAAGGGAACGTTAAATTCAAATTCCCTTTGTTTGCATAATAATGTACCCCAAGTGTTTTGATCTTTTTCAATTCGGGTCAAATTAGTGTTAGAGTAATAAAAACTCAAGTGTAGGGATGTGCCTATAAATCCCTATCATTTTGATGTTACCGTAGAGGATGGTAGAGTAAAAGTGTATGAAAGAAAAAGGGGGCTACCATCCTACATCTATCCTTTAAATTTATGTTTGTTTATTTCAGTTAGCTAGAGTCTAGAGTGTCCAGTCTTGGCTTAGCAACGCCATTCTTCGTATGCATTTAACATAGAGATTTTTGACTTGCCACCACTATATAGCCTATCCCACCAAACCCTTTGTTTCCCTACCGTAAGCCTAACGTTACAACCCTTTAAAGACCTCTTTGATAGTCTTTCCTAGGTGCTTACGCCAAAGCGATGGAGGTTTGATCTATTCTCAAGCCTATGGTAATCTATGTACTAGGACCGGTTAATGAGTGTTTATCTTCCATTTTTCAATTTGTTATATTTCATATACACCCGAGAGAGATGTGAGTATCCAAACACCCCATGTGAGGTGCTAGTATGTAATTTCCGTGCTTGTTATGACTTTTGCGGGGCTTATATGTGTTGTGGACCGTTTTAAACCAATGCTTCATGACCCCTAACTTATAAATTAATTGGCTAAAAGCACATTTGCTTGAGGACAAGCAAATACCAAGTGTAGGGATATTTGATAAGGTTTTAAAAAGTACCTTTTTGAGGGGTCATTTAAGCCCTTATTTGATCACTTTTGTATCCGTTATTGCTTAATATCGTTCCTTTTCACTTTTTAGGTCTCTTGAAGGCAAATTGCTGGAATGGCACTTATTTGGACGAAAAGGCGCGAATATACGAAGAAAATGGCCAAAGTCAGAATCGAGACACTCAAAGCTGTTGAAAACATAAGGTGACGGCGTCACTGCTTAAATGCGACGCCGTCGGAGGATTTTGTGACGGGACAGAAGCCAAAACTCCTATTTTCAAGTGACAACGTCAAGTTATAAAAGAGTAGGCCGTCGCAACTCATACGGCCTAGATGCAATCCAGACGGCGTCAGAAGCTGAAGAGGACGGCGTCACAAGCATAAGGTGACGCCGTCGCAAGTCTAACGTGGCCAAGACGAAACCCTAATGACGGCGACACGACGGCGTCACAAAACATAAGGTGACGCCGTCGCATGTGTAATCTTATATATAGAATCCGAATTTTTCAGTATTGATGTGTAGTCTTTTGGAGTAAAAACCTAAACCGAACCAAGGCTGTCTTGTACAGTATTTTAGGGTTCCAAACCCTATCTTACACCAAGATAAGTGTTTCACTTCATTAATACAATTATGTCTTTGATTATTTGTGTGTATGCTTGCATGTTCTCCATGTCCGACTAATTTACTTGTGTGTTTGCTTAGGGAATATGAAACTTAATTATTGAATATTGATTGGTTGTCTCTTATCTTAGTTGATTAATGATCTAGTAATGCGATAGGTCATTCGTTGTGTACTTAATGCTTGATTAAATCTTTGTGAACCTTAGAATATAACTCCTTGAGTAGTTGTAAGTTAAACCATCCAAAGAGTGCCTTAGAGTAAGAGTTTATTATCCCTAGTGGGTTTTGTAGACGAGACCCTTTGGTAAGTTCAAAGAGTTAGGGAGAAACGCATACCCTACAACCTTAGACACACAACGCAACTAAGAATAAGGACGTGACAATTCAACCACCAATAGGAGATAATTAAGGAGTAGTAAAACCTAAGTAAACACATCTTTAAACTATCATACGAGCACACAATAATTAGACATAGACTACATACACCTTAGATTAGATAACTAGATAAGTAGAGTAATCGGTAGCAATACCAACCCCCCAAATCCAAACCCCGAGATTCGTACCTTTCCTTTCCTTAAAAAATATAAAAAGATAAAAAAATAATCTTCCTCAACCCCAACCTTAGCGTAGTAACTTCTCACTAGCATTCCTATTCCCCTAGAGAACGATATCAATACCCGTGGCTTACCCTAATACTACACTACAACGATTAGGTTCACTGCCTAGGGTGTTGAAAAACTTGCTCGACGAAAAGGAAGTTCCTTTGACCCCGAACGACGCGTGTAGCGTTATCAATAGATCCTGAAGCTGATCTTCCAATGCCCCCTTCAGATAAGTACTATCTATGTGATGCTGCTTATAGACACACCCGTGGATTTATGGCACCGTATCGGAATGTTAGGTATTGGCTTGGAGATTTTCGCCGAAACCGTGCAATGAATAGTAGAGAAAAATTCAATCATGCACATGCGAAACTTAGAAATGTGATTGAACGTGCTTTTAGTGTCTTGAAAGCACGTTTTCCAATCTTGAAGAAGATGCCCTCATATCCTTTGGATACACAAAGAGATATTACTGTTGCATGCTTTGCTATTCATAATTTTATTCGGAATGAGCGCTTAAGCGATGACCTTTTCTCGTTATATGATCACCGTGAAGTACATGATAATAGCAATTTACAATATGATAATGTTGTTGATGAAGATGTTCAACCACATAGAAGTGCAACTGATCAAGAATATGTGACTAGTTTAAGGGATTCAATTGCGGCACAATGTCCTTGAATGTTTTAGATTATGACATTTTATTTTCACGTTGCTAGAGTATGTTAAATTTATGGCTCAAATGTTTTCTTTAATGCTCGATGTGTTTATGTTTTGTAAGATTGAAACTCGTTTACATTTACAACATTTATATTCAGACGTTTAAAAAAAAACAAACAGTCTAATTGGATTCAGATTCAGACATTTACGCATCAGATTCAGATTCAAATGTGCGGTTCAGATTCAGATTCAGAACCTCTTAAAAAAACAAACACCACCTTAATAATTCAAATATCAAACCTTGTCTGAATGAGATTAATAAACTCTTAATAGATGATTAAAAGAAGAAAGAACAAAAACAAAAACAAAAAAACGAGTTGTTACACAAACATAAAAAAATAAGCACTTAAATAAGTTGTTAAAAAGGAGAATTTCCTCATTTGTAAAGGGGTTATTAAGGGGTGTAACAGCCCGGTTTTTATGGCCAACGTGTACGCCCCTCAGAAAAACAGAGAGAAGGTCATCGTTTGGAACGACCTCATAGATATCAAAGCCAGGTGTGGGGGTTGGTGGATTCTTATGGGGGACTTCAATTCGGTTAGAATTAAGGAGGGGAGAAAAGGGTCCAAGTTCAAATCGAATAGCACCAAGGATTTCAACTTGTTTATTGAAAGGGCAGACCTTTTCGAGTATGAGATGAAGGGTAGTAGATTTACTTATTTAAAAGAAGATGAGAAAGGGAAGAAGCTTAGTAAAACCGATAGATTGTTGGTTAGTAGAGAGGTTTTGGATTTATGGCCTAAGGCGATCTTTAGGGCACTCCCTAGACTTTATTCGGATCATAATCCGATCCTTTGGTCTACTATGGAAAGCAATTTTGGTCCTAAGCCGTTCCGCTTTTACAACTCATGGCTATACCACCCGGATTGCAATGGTGTGGTTAATGATACTCTTGATAAGTTCTCCTTTTCGGGGCCCCCGGACATCAAGCTTTTGGAGAAATTCAAAAGCTTTAGAAGTAGTTTTAAGAGGTGGAGAGACGAGAAGAATATTAAGGAGGGAGAGGAGCTTGATTTATGTAAAAAAGAGCTTGGGGAAATTGAGGCGAATATGGAGGATTACGAGCTGAACGAGATGGAGTCTTGGACTCGGTTGGAATGCAAGAAAAGGATTTTAGAAATTGAAGAGAGCAAAGCCAAAGATTTGAAACAAAAGGCTAGGTGTAAATGGAACGTGGATGGTGACGAGAACACTCGATTTTTTCATGGGCTTATTAATAATAGAAAAGTATCTAACTCTATTCCTGGTCTGTTGGTGAGGGACGAATGGGTTAATAACCCAAAGAAGATCAAGAAAATTGTGTTTGATTTCTTTAGCTCCAAATTTAAAGAAAGTGTGATAAGAAGGCCGGAGATAGTGTGTGATATGAATTCGAGATTGTCAGAGGTGGAAGCTAATGATTTAGAGTCTAAGTTCACAATTGAAAAGATTAAAAATGCTGCTTTTGATTGCGGTGATGAGAAAGCCCTAGGCCCCGACGGCTTTACGTTCAAATTCATAAAAAGGTATTGGAGTTTATTGGAAAAAGATTTTTTGGATATTTTGATGAAATTTCACGAGGAAGGAAAGATTAGTAGAGGTTGTAGTTCGGCTTTTATTTCATTGATCCCTAAGGTTAAGGATCATGGTAACTTAAACGATTATCGCCCTATCACTCTTGTCGGGATTATCAGTAAAGTAATCTCATAGGTGATCGCGAATAGAATTAAAAGGGTCCTGGATAAAGTGATTTCCGTTAACCAGTCGTCATTTTTGAAAGACAGATTGATTTTAGACGGGCCGTTAATAATTAATGAAATGATATCATGGGTGAAGAAATGTAAGAGTAAGGCTTTTGTTTTCAAAGTAGATTTCAACAAAGCCTACGACAATGTCAATTGGGAATTTTTGGTATCTATTATGTTGCAAATGGGGTTCAAGGAGCGGTGGTGCAAATGGATCAGGGGAATTTTGTCCTCTGCAAGGTCGATTGTGTTGGTGAATGGGTCTCCTACTTTCGAGTTCCAATGCTTAAAAGGTATGCGCCAAGGTGATCCCCTTTCGCCTTTTTTATTTTTGATTGCAATGGAAGGGCTATATAGCATCATGAGGAGAGCTCAAGCTTTGGAGGTTATGAAAGGCTTCGAATTCCCAAATAATGGCTCGATCATTTCCCATTTATTATACGCGGATGACTGCTCTTTCATGGGAGAGTGGTCGGAAAGAAACTTGGTGAATGTGATAAGGATTCTTAGGTGTTTTCATTTGAGCTCGGGGTTGAGAATCAACATAGGTAAATCCCACATAATTGGCATTGGGGTTGAAGATATAGAAGTGAATAGGGTTGCGAACCTGATGAAGTGTAGAGCAGGGGTATTTCCTTGCGATTATTTGGGCCTAAGGATTGGGGGAAATATGAACCGAATTAATAGTTGGAACTTTTTGATTGATATTTTTAAGAACATGCTCTCTAAATGGAAGGCGTCTAGCCTTTCTATCGGGGGGAGGACTACTCTCATCAAATCGGTAATGGAAAGTCTCCCGACATACTAATTTTCTCTCTTCATTGCTCCGGTTAAAGTGATCAACGTCTTGGAAGGCATTATTAGGCGTTTTTTTATGGGGTGGGGACAGCGAGAAGTCTAAGGTATATTGGGTGGCTTGGGACAAAGTCTCGTCCCCTATTCGTGATGGAGGCCTTGGATTGACGAAATTGAAGGAGACTAATGAAGCCCTTATTGCGAAGTGGCTCTGGAGATACATGAATGAATCGAAAAATCTTTGGAGAAGGGTGATCGATTCGGTGCACGACACCAAGAGGTGCTGGTCCCACATCCCTTTTCGTCAATCAATATAGCAAAGGCGGTTAATAGGATGAAGGTGGGGGATTTGAGTCTGAATCAGATGCTCAAAGGTACCTGTGGTAAGGGTAGGGATATTCGATTTTGGCTGGATCCATGGTTAACAACGTGGCTCTCAAAGACAGGTTCCCGGGTTTGTTTAAAAAGGAGACAGACAAGAAGTGCAAGGTTCGAGACAGATTTTGCTGCGTTAATGAGCGATTTGTTAATGTCGTTGGTCAGTTATCTGCTGAAGATGACATTGAGCTGGAAACGTTATATTGCGAGTTAGAAGGGAAGCGGTTAAGGGATTATGATGATAAGTGGGAATGGAACGGAAGGAACCAAAGATCCTTTAGTGTTAAAGGGGTGAAAGAGTTCCTCCTAAGTCAATATGACTACAGTAACAGTTTCGTGTTTAAATGGTCGAAATGGATCCTGAAAAAATGTAATATTTTCATGTGGAGATTAGGGATGGACAGAGTTCCCACAGGTATGACCCTTAGAGTTAGAAATTGCTTCTTTGGCTCCACGTTGTGCGAATTGTGTGGTCAAGTGGATGAAAGTGCTGAGCATCTGTTTTGTTCGTGTGAAGTGGTCACGAAAATTTGGTATAGAATTGGCCGATGGATCCGATCCCCTCCCTTGTACATGTTCTATGTTTTAGATTTGTTTGATATACACAGGTGGGGTGTCCAAGATAAGAAGAGAAGGAAAGCCATTAAAGGGATTATAGTCATTACTTGTTGGTCTATTTGGAAAGCTAGGAACTTGAAGAAGTTTGAGAACAGTTCCATTGTTGTTAAACGTATTATCCTAGATATTATGGGTTTTGGTTTCTTGTGTTATAAGAACCGAGGGGGGAATTCTAGTTTAAGTTGGGAAAAGTGGTGTAAGTTCGATTTGATGTAATTGTGTTGTGTTTTGGTTGCCCCTTCGCTAGTTGGCGTTGGTTTGGGCTTGTGTGAATAATAGTTAACTTTAAAAAAAAAAAAAAAAGATAAGTTGTGCCGGAGCATGTATATAATTTCATTTGTTATATGCCCAAAGTATAATTGAGTTGACTATATGATTGTCAACGAACCTTCCAAGTTCCAATAACAACAACATATCATCACAGAAACAAAAGCACAGATTGTTAATGATTTACAGAGGGTTTTCCTTTCCATAATCAAAATCAAAGTTCCAATAACCACAGTTTAATTGACATCATCATCATCATCGTGTATATACATCTGATCATCACAGCTTTTGTAAATCAATCATGAACATCTTCAAGAAGAAACCCACACCCAAAGGTACCTCCTCATCAATACCTTATTCTTATCAAAATTCAATCCTTTTATTATGTCACTTAGTTAATGATTCTTGTTTGATCACCCAATTTCATGTTAGTTTGATTATAATCCTGCTGTTAATGTTGGAAATTGGTTTGATTTTGAATAAAGTATTTCGATCCTTTTATCGCTTTAAGTATCGCGGAATCTTTATTAGGATAAGACAATCTAAACACTTTGTAACTAGGCAAAGAGAACAAAGCGAAATAGAGAGAATTGTTAATTTTCGTAAGTTGCAAATGAGACCAAACATCTATGTTGTAGAACTTGACGGTTAGGACGTTATGACATTTGGGAAAAAAAAAACCAATAGACATGTTGGCCAAAAGACGCAACTCTTCCTTTTTGGCGGGAAAGTTGGGTAAAAACCGTTGGTACCAATATCGTATGTATAAATGATTTGTTGGTAACATTTATTTTTGTTTGTTATATGATGATTCAGAAGCACTCAGGGAGAGTAAACGAGAAATGTCTAATGCTACCAGAGGTATGTTTTTATGTTAACTTGTTTAGTTCTAGTTTTTAGTTGATATTTGATAGTAAGTTACAAGTGATTATTGTATTGTACTAAGTTGTAACATTTTATACGGGTATGCTGTAATTTTTAGTTAATAGTAAGTTGTTTGTTTTTTGTGATTCAGGTATAGAGAGGGAAATTAATGCATTGCAAATAGAGGTATGTTTTAAGCTTTTTGACATTATGCGCATGTGTTATGTGATGTGGGAAATGATCTGAAAACTGTACCCCGATTACCTCCTAACAACCTTCCTCGAATCAGACAGCAGGCATACTTTAGACGTGTAATTGCTAAATGCCTCCATGCCTCTTATTACTGTTTCTAGTGATCCCTGTTTATGTCCGATCAGAGGGTGGGGTGGGGGGAATGACGAGTGTATCATTCTTTAGACACTTTACTCGAGCAAAAGTAATTCAAAATAATGTCAAATAGCTACCACATCTACATACATGTGTGTAAATACCAATACACAATTTTAAAAAAAGAAAGCTACTTACAGTTATAACTAAAACAGGAAAAGAAGCTTGTTGCTGAGATAAAGAGAACAGCAAAAACAGGAAATGAGGTAAGTTGTGTAGTTCAAATTTTATGGCTTTCTGTTTTCTCATTTGTTCATCTGAAGATGGACCCTTTATAACTAACGCTGGCTTTGTGCAGGCAGCAACAAAAATTTTAGCACGCCAATTGGTCAGGCTTAGACAACAAATAGCCAACCTACAAAGTAGCCGAGCTCAAATGAGAGGCATCGCCACCCATACACAGGTATATTGTCAAATGGAAATTTCTTTGTTTTCATAGAGTAGATCAGATGTTTTATGGTATTCTACGCTTTTAACTTCTTTCAGGCATTAGCTGCGCACTCTTCTGTGGCAAATGGGATGAAAGGTGCTACTAAGGCAATGTCAGCAATGAATAAGGTAATAACCTTATAGTAGTGTTTTGCTTTTCCCAAATGAATGTTTACAACCTAACAAACATAATAATTTAAAGATGGAGTGTGACAGAAAAGCTTCTACTTATAGATATTTTTATGTGTATAACAAAATGATGGACGCCTAAAATAAGATATATAAAAAAAAAAAAAAAAAAAAAAAAAAAAAGAAGCATGCTCATTTATATTTATCTTATTTAGCTGTTGTTAGAGGAAGAGATTACATCCTATCTATAAATATTGGTTATAGTTTAATGGTCAAATGGTTACAATGAAAAGGTTTGCTGAAAAGGAAACAAATCTCTAGGTTGAAATTGCTTCACTCCAAAAACTAAAATCATTATTCAGTAATAGCTTTTGTAATCATAAAGACACGTGTTGGCGAACCCAACCTTTTTCATCCCATTCTCATAGTTCACCTGTTTTGACCCATTACACAACCTGCCCAAATGTTGTATTGCTTTGATCCACTGTGTTATGATATTAAAGAATAAATTCCTTATGTCCTGGTAAACTACTATTTGTCATTTTCATGATGTGAGTATGCTCTCCTCTGCAGGAAATGGCTCCTGCAAAGCAAATGAAAGTGATGCAAGACTTCCAGAAGCAATCTGCACAAATGGATATGACTGTAAGATAGTGCAATTTAAAAAATATTATTTATATTGTGCATAGTTTGCCATGAAGCACTGGCTCCACGATGACCATATAACTCATTATTTTTCATTCTTTCTCTGCAGACTGAGATGATGTCAGATGCCATAGATGATGTTCTTGACGATGATGAAGCTGAAGATGAAACTGATGAGCTAACAAACCAGGTAAACTCCATAAAGCTATTCTTTTCAGCCTGCAAGTGCAGCATAGTTAAAGCACACAAACTTTTTTTGCAGTATGTGTTTTACTTTTCTTTATGCATATTTAGCAGCTTCTGGGTTGGATTTCGGTTTTAGGAATTGATCATATGAATCAAATAAGACACTCCGTAATTAATAAAAGGGCTGTAGAAAATATTGTTTGGATGTGCTTCTGCTGTTTGAGGTTGTAATCCGAGTGTTTTGGCAAATGCTGATATCAAATTACATAAATGAAAATTTTGCAAAAAAATGTATGTATGCTTTGTGCAATGCAAAGAAAATTCACTTAAATTAGGTTAAAAGACTTGGTAAATAAGTAATCTTATTTTACTTTTGATAATCATTTTGTTTCAAGTTTGCAACTGTGTGGAAGTGATCATCTAGATCAGAAGTAACAATATGTTTATCCAAACATTAAAACTGGTAATTGTGATTACAAGTAGTACTGTAATAGTCAAATAATCAGTTCGAAAAGGTGGACACAAACACATCTTACTTGGTTACATTGATTGTATTATCTGGCAGTCTCTTTTTTCAGACTTCGCTTATTTACCCTTTTCATATTGCAGGTCCTAGACGAGATTGGCGTCGATGTGGCTTCACAGGTTTGTAGTGTGACATTTTATTCTGAAGTTTATCCTCCTCTTGTATATGCTTAACTGATTTAACTTATATTTTAACTTTTCACAGTTATCATCAGCTCCCAAAGGAAAAATTGCAGGGAAAAATACCGAGGATGCTAGCAGGTGAAATTTATATCATAGTCACTTGCTACCATTTTGTCCCAATTAAATTACAACAGTTTCTTCTGAGGGGTCATCCTAAAATATGCAATATTTCTTTTTATGCAACATCTAAGCCAAAATCATTTTTGCTCATTAGCGAATTATCGATAACATTGATTTGCTCAAAAAAACATCCAACTAGTTTACTAAGGTTTGCATATACAAGTGATTTTTGTCAGGTTATAAAATTATAAATGAAAAACTATAGCAGTTTGGTAAAAAATTCCTCATTCTTGCAAAACGCAATACCAGTATTTACTATTTTGCATTTTTGAACGAATGATGGTCTGCTTGCAACAAAAAGTCAAAAGACTCCAAACATTTCCTCTATTCTATTGAGGGGTCTTAACAAAACCATTCCCTCTTTTTGAAAATTCCACATTAACCATTGTTAGTTTGCAACAAAACCGAAGCACCATTACTCACATAGTCTGCCAGTATATGGTAAATCTGTATTCATATTTATTCTGGTTGTAACGTGTTTGGTATTTATGATGTATACAGTTCCGGCCTTGATGAACTAGAGAAGAGATTGGCAGCCCTAAGAGGTTAAAATCCCTTGATCATATACGCTTCATATGATCAACAAGTCACAATTTCATCCACGGAGCTTCTTCATAGAGGTTTCTGCACTTATGTACATGTTCTCCATCATTTGATGTTACTTACAAATTTACCAACACAACTTTCAGCTTTAGGGTCAAATGGTTTATTTGCCTATATTGTCTTGAGGATAAGCATATTTGTTGAGGGTTATATCCATGTGTTTGTCATTGTCTTTGTCTCGAGCTTGGTTGGAACAACTTGTGCATCGACCCTGCCCAGGGTAGAGTATTAATTTCCAAACAAACGACTATACAGTTATTGAATTGGACAGGTTTGATTAAATATTAACAGAATGGCATCAGTTTTTGTTATTTTGCTGTGTCGGATGGCCCAAGATGTCATATTTTACATTTCTAGAATATCTATATCTATACTATATAAAATGGAAAAAAGGTCAAAGTAGAAAATGTTGAATGTTGAAAACATGGTCAATGGAGAGAGAAATACATAATCTAATTAATACTCTTATTAAAACACTCCATTACTTAAAAGTACAATAATTTATTCACATTGTACAACAAATTAAAAGCACATCTACTAAATTAAAAACAAACAATTAATACACATCTTACTAAAAAGTACAATAAAATTTTCATAATGTACAATTTAAAAAAAGTACAACATAATACAAAATATAAAATAATTAAACACACTAATTAATGTTATTTTTTAAACACCCCAAAATTAAAAGTAAATGTTATTATACACATTGTACATATTAATAAAACACGCAAAGCTTCATACATGCTAAAAAGTTGATGATACATATAGTTTTGAAAATTGGACCAGGCCGGACCAAGTTGTTCAACTGGGAACTGGTGTAATCACCGGTTCGGCTAACCAATTAAAGCCATCCAAAAACGAACTAAAGAGGACTCGTTGAAACCGATACCGGGTTGACTCGGAACGCTTCAAACCAGGCGGGCTGACCCGGTTTAATTTGACATGTTTTCGACCCAACCTCTCGGTTTAAATCGACCTGTTTTTTTATCGGAACGGTTCAACCGGTTGAACCACCCGGGTCAAATTGAGTTTCAAATTTGACAAAAATTATATGAGAAATGATGAAGTAGTTGTGGAACCCGTGACAATTTTTTTTATAAAGGAGAGACAAAGTAATTGTAGTTTTTTGTTTATTTTGCTTTGACATATGTAATTTGTCATTTGTATAAGGTTATTTAAAAAAATGTTGCTCTTGCACCACTTAAAGGACTAGCATATAAGAATCATCTTTTAAAAGTTAATATATATTGTATAACCTTTTGTCCAATATATCAATAATGTTATGTAAGTTTATTAAACTCACAAAAATTGAATAGTATTGTTATCTTTAGCGATAATTATTTGTACCTCAAACAAATAGCTTTGAACAATGCATAAATATCTATGCAAATTGATAGTACAAAATAATCTTATTATTGTGATATCAAATTTGCAAAGTTACAATTTTAAAAGCCACACACCAAATGATAAACGCTACACATGTAAAAAAATAGTTATCACTGTCTAAATTACCGACAAAACAGTAAAAAGCGGTCACACATGTTGGCTATACCTCTTAAAAAAAAATTGCCAACTACATAATACCGTTGCTTTTTTGTAATGCTTGAATCTATCATTACTAAAAATCTTAATAACTTAAAACAATTCTATTAGAAAATATACTCCCACACTTAGATCGACTCCACATATTTTTTTTAAAAGCTATATATTTCTGCTGCTATGCAACCACGCATCAGAATTGTAATTATTCGAAAATGATTCTCTGATGCTACAAATACAATTTGTTGAAAGAAACTTATGAGTCGTTGGAATTTTACAGAAAACTAGACATCGCTGCCGCTAGGCGCGGGTACTCGTCTAGTATTCACTAAATTAGCTTAAAGTTGATGGACCAAGTTACTTTCCACGGATTTGTTAATCTGATAAACAACTTGCAACATGTTTGTTTTGTTAGGTGACAATATTCTTTTGGTAGTCAGTTACTTTGACAAGAGAGTGGAGTGGGTATATGATTTGGACAAAAAAAGATATTTGATTACACTATGACTTGATAGCAAGTCACTTCTTTTAGCGATGCAATCATTTCGGGAATCAAGTTACAGGTGCCATAATAGTTGCGACAAGCTATAAGATTGTGCGCGATGGTCATTATGTAACCAGACGTGAACCACCAACTTTCATGCATCAAAATGTGGTTGGCCCAATTTGGAGGTGGTTTTGTCATCCCGCCCACCGAATGAAATTTCTTGTTATTATGTGTGTGTTGTTGGACATGTATGTGTTTTAACTTTTAAGTAGAGTATGCTCATATGGTGAATTATGCTGATGTGACACCCGACCACACAACCACCACACCAAACCACTACTACCAGTCTAGCATATTAGAGTAATCACATATTTACCCAAATTTTTAAAGCCGACTAAATGTAGTTATTTGAGCAAGCTAGAATTGAGCCTCCCATACTTTCAAATGTCATAAACATTAACACCAACTATCTTACATTGGGGTACACAACTTGTGTTTCTCATATGACGCCCTTCATGCAATAGCGATTCATTACATCATTACAAAAACAACAGAGATATTTAGCTTCACACTCTTATTACAACCATTTCTTGGGTTAATATCCTAAAAACATCCTAAAACTAATCATTTTTTTATTTCAGAGCATATACAAATACACCAAACATGTATTCTTTAGATTGTAACTAACATTTTTAACGGATTTATCTATTTGTTACTGCTTATGTCATATTGCAAAGAGAACTAGGTGGATAAACCAAAAGATGTATCAGACACAATGAGTAAAGAATAACTCAGTGATTTGACAAAGACAACATAATCACCGGTTTTGAGTTATGCTACAATCTCAAAAGGTAAAAAGCGTTGGTGGTTACAAATGCAGGAAATCATATGTTCTAAGCCACACAAACTAACAAATAGAAGTGCATTACAACATTATAGCCTACCGAGGTATTTAATTTAAACCAAGTTTTCTTGGGTACCAATGTACTAAAAACAGACTGAAAATTCCCGTAAAAAGAAACTCATTCTTTGGATGAGCATCACAGCGTGAAAGATATAATTCAAGTTGTTACATCTTATATTGTGGCGTAAAACATGAATTCCCATTTTTAAAACAATCTATAATTGTAGGATGTTTTAGTTTTATTTAATCATATCCTTTTACTTCTTGATTTGGAGGAACTCAAAGCTTCGGAGAGGATCCTCACGGACACCCTTTGATGTACCCGAGATGGCAGATGGTCTGGTATCATATCCTGATTGGACTCTTTGAGTTGTAGATAAGCGGCCCCCACTGCTCGAGACGAGCCGGCTTGATCTGCCATCTGTAGCATCTGCTGAGGAAGTTGGTTTGCTGCTGCTTAGGAAAGACGCACGTTTTGAAGAGCCCCCGGTTCGAGAAGATCGGACCTTTTCCGAATCAGCTTGCTGTGAATGAAAATATATCATAGTTAACAAATAGCACCTGAAGCTAAAAAGAATAGAAACTTCATGGGACACCAGAATTTCTCCCCCTGATACAAATTTATAGTGGTAACCAAATCGACTCATTTCTTAATGAATGAGTCGGTTCTGGTTATAATCTGATCTCTAACAGGTCCACCATTAATAAAACAGAAAACGGGTCCAATAGGTCAATATTCGGTCGAAGTATACTTTATATGCACAAAGACAAGCAGAAACATACCACATCTTTTGATGAAGGTACATCTTCTGAAGTTCTGTTTCTAGAAAGTTCATGGCGTCCACCAGCTGACAGATTTCTTCTAGATAACGGATCCAATGAAGAATTTTGTCCAGCTGTAAGAAAGAAGAAAGACACAAACTGTCAGCAGACTCGACAAAAGGATCTATTGTTCTCAAACACGTCAAATAAAGAACTTTGCTAAAGAGGAAATCAGGTCTAATGTGTAGGAAATAGCCTGAAGTCTACACTAAATGCAATACGCCTCCTATTTTAATACTATTATTGCAATAAACGTGTTTGTAGGACAGCCTGGCCCAGCCTCTTATGGCCCCATAACAACCAGGCCTATTCTAACCCGTGACCCAACCCATTAATATTCCACAGCTAGTGACCATTCGGCATTCTTCATCAAAAAATCAAACTTCTAAACAATACCTGAGGTCCTTCCTGGTTTTTCAGCAGACGTCCCAGCATTTTGACCAGCTATACCACTTGGAATCTGCACAAGAAAGACAGATGATGAGTATGTATTCTTGAAAAAAAGAAATAAAAATACCAGCAACATAATTGTTTTTTCACTTACTCGTCCTCTGGAGCTGGAACTGATTTGTGGATACTTCAATATGGTCCAATCAAAGACATAGTCAAATTGATAGCCTGAGATATAAGAATATATCAGATCAAAGTTAACATATATTGACGCTTCAATGCAAACAAAAAAAATATCAAATATTTGACCAATGTATCACCTTCACGAATAAATAAGTCTCGAAAAAGCCTCTTCAAATATGAATAGTCCGGTTTGTCTTCAAATCTCAAGGATCGGCAATAATGGAAGTAGGATGTGAATTCTGATGGATATGATTTGCATAGCACCTGTTGTGATAGATTTAGTGTCATGAAACTTTATATGACTCTTCATAGTCACACTAAACATGCATAAACTTAAAACCTACCTCTATTGGAGTCAACATCTTCTTTTCACTTATTCTGTCATACTTTTGCTTCTTGGTTCCTGCTTTCAGTCCCTGCCATGGAAGGCTGGTGCAAAAGCACAAATTAATCATATTATCATATTAAGAAAGCCAATGACTAGTATCAGGTTGTAAAAAGTATACCAAAACAATGACTCACCTTCCTCTTAGGAAATACATGAGGACGTAGCCAAGAGATTCTAAATCATCCCGTCTACTTTGTTCTGCATAACCACAAAAATATATTAAAAAAAAATTAACACATAAAGTGATTCTTATAACAAAAAAAATATATCAATAGTGCCACTCACCAACTCCAAGGTGTGTGTTGACACTAGCATAGCGAGCCGTGCCCGTGAGATTTTTGTTTTCCCTAATGAAAACCTCTTGATGAGACCATAGTAATATAAAGAAAAATATAGCAACAGTGCCAAATATACATAAATAATGTGAAAAAGTAAAGAGAAAATGAGGGTCGGGCAGGTTGGACAATAGGTCAAAGTGGGTAATGACTTATACCGCTCGAAATGGATCGACCTAAAACACTTTTTGTCCAAACATTAAACCTTTTCTCTATGTAACTAGTGTGTCAAAAACTCAAATATGATAACAAAAACTCATATACCCTTTCAATAATAATCTGGTATTTTGAGTGATGTGAGATGCTTACCAGAATCAACAAAATTAAACAGTGAGAGCACCCAAATTACCTGTATGGTATGTGCCTATGAGTTTGGAGGTCCCTATACTTCTTTGCAAGGCCAAAATCAATAATGTACACCTACCATAACAGGGAGCATAAGAAGATATTGAAAAGGTGACTTGTGGTTAAAAACTTTAATGCTGGAACTCCAAATCCGTAAGTTTGATAGTTTTACACAGTTGTTTATCAATATTTACATAAAAAAAAAACAAACAAGATAAACCAACAGAGCTTTAAAAAATGGCTGATTAATCACCTGATTTGCTTTGCGGCCCAGGCCCATTAAAAAATTGTCAGGCTTTAGGTCACGGTGAAGAAAACTACGTGCATGCATGTACTCAACTCTATTTATCTGCAAAGTTGCATAAGTAAGAAGTGATTTCAAAGTAGAAAGCAGTCTAAAAAGATGAGCTCATTGGCACTTACTAATTGATCTGCAAGCATAAGAACTGTCTTCAAGGAAAACTTTCTATTGCAATAGTTGAAAAGGTCTTCGAGGCTCGGTCCAAGGAGGTCAATCACCATGACATTGTACTCACCCTCAACTCCAAACCATTTGAGGTTGGGTACTCCCGCTTCAAAAACAAGATACAGAAACATGTTAATTCCAATTGTATTTCTTTTTTACCACAAACTTCGCATTGGACCAAAGGCATGTTGTTGTGATGGTAAAAGCTTATGATGGTACATGATATATCGCCTCAAAATAAATATACGACTTTATAAAACTGATATTGTAACAAGATACATTAGACAATAAATACTATATCAAACCTTCACAAGCTATCTCATTATAGTTTCAAATGCAATAGTTTTCTAAAATATATATGTTTAGTCCAAAAATACGAATGACTGTAAACAATATGGAGTTCCGGTAGTAAAATTCTTTGGGTTATTAGTTTATAGATGCGACAAGCACTCGTTTACCAGAATGAGGGAGTATTATATGTTTTAGTAGCAACTAGCAAGAATAGATTGGTGATTTATTCAAACACGGCCATATTTTAGCAACTATCAACTAGCAAGGATAGATACTCACTTCCTCCCTGAAGAAGCATGTATATTTTTGATTCATAATGCAGTTGAGGATGTTTCGTCTTGGTGGGTTCCTGAAAATTACAGCACCGGATAAATAATTATAGTACTGGAGATACAAAAAGTCAACGGCCTAAAAATGGACACTGCATGTGCTAGATATACAAAAATAGCTCCTAGTCACTATCAAGTGACACCACACTACCACAAAAGTCTTGTTTTTTCTGTTTTTCATCTAACAAAGAAAAAAGGATCGAGTTTCATAGTGACTATGTACATTGTATAAAATCAGAACTATAACCAAAGGTCAAACAGAACCCTATTTGTATTACGGCTATGAAGGATAAAAGGTCAAAGTAGTAACAGTCAAACAAACAACCAGGTTCAAACATATAAATATATTAAGATACATGCACAGTAGGGGTTTTAAGACGAAGTATGGATATGCGTCACCAGAAATTAATTTGACAGATATACCAAGTTGGGCATAAAATTCATGGACAATCTCATACATATGGAATTAATTGTGTAGTAATTCCATTTTCAGCTCTTATTATTAGCATATATCTGGCTTTATCAAACAAAAAATCAATAACACAGGAGGAAACACAACTTTAATGCTGTTACATGCTATATAAGGCCATACCACTAACATAACAGAAGCAACCACATTTAAGACACAAAATCCTCTTAAAAAGATATACCACGGTGATGTCTGAACAATCAATTAAAAGTATGGTTTAAGGTATACAATAGACGTGTATATGGTACATGTACCCAAAATATTACTCGTCTTGTACCTGAACTAGTTATTTTGCAACTGGTGACCACCGGTAAACAAGCTTACGCGTCTTTTTCTTAAACTTTTTAATATTTTTTATAAACTGGCTTTTTAACGAGGTGGCACTCCAAGTGAGCAGGTGAGTTATTTTACCGTAACAGGACATTTTGAAAAGTACATGTCTATTCTACTTAACTATTTTCCTATCAGCTCAACGCCATTAAAAATTCTTATTACAATTTCGATAAAGCACACCCAAACATTATTTATCAATAAATAAAAGTCAATAGAGAATACCAGCTTAACAGCAACTTCTTCGCCAGTCTGAATATTAACACCTACATACCATCAAACAAACAATTAATAATCAATTTTTATATTAAAATTTAAATAAAATAATCTCGAAAATAATAAAAAGTAGTAATTACCTAAAAAAAGTTCACCAAAAGATCCACTCCCAATCTTCCTCCCAAGCTTAAACTTACCACCAACCACACGATCCATAATTATAAATATTTTTTTATTTTATTTTATTCTATTTTTTTTTATATAAAAAAATGGATAACTTAAATAATAAACTAGTAAACAAAGAGGTAAATCTACACTCAGATCTATCTAATTATATATATTACACGTCAGCTAGGGTTTGTTAAAACTTAACCCAACTAACTTGAATTGAAAATCGAATCCGGTACACACACTATACAATATCAAAAATTGATTGAAGGTTTATTGATTAAAAAGGTGATTTAATTGATGATGGTGATGATACAAGCATGGTTGAAGATTGAATTGGGAGTGTTTGGATGATTGGATTGGGGGAAATAAAAATAGGATTGAGATTAATTTTGTTTTTGTGTGTGTGTGTGTGATGGAGAGAATAAATTAATTGGAATTAAAAATTGATGAGAGAGAAAAAGAAAGAGAGGAGATGTGAGGAAGAGAATGGAGAAGTGAAGGCAAGGGAAGGGAAAGCAGTTGTTGTCTTTGTTGATATTGTTTCTTTCTAGTTTCTATCTTCTCAATTTTTTCTATTTTTATGGTTATTTTTGTCTAAATTAACGCTAAAAGCACAAAGTATCATTATTGGAACACTCCATTGTTTGTATTAGATACTTGTTCAAAGTGTGTTTTAACTATTTGTACACTTGAGTGTCTTAATTACAAAGTTGAATGTGCAAATCACCTCTCGTAACTAAACTCTTCCTTCATAACACACCAATAACTTCGTCGGTAGGTCCCACAAAATACTCACCAAATATACCCACCCACTCATAATTAAAAATAAAAAATAAAAACCCACATACAAACACAAGAATGCAAATGCCGTGAGCCATTGCATTGCCTCAAAACCTTTGGAACGATGCTCCGGTATGGTTGGCTCAACTTTGGCACGAAAAAAAAGGACGAATGACGTGTGAAATGAATGACGTGTGAAATAGCACCATATCGTGTGCTCTAAGAACTAGTTCTATGTCTCAAGGATTTTTTACTCACGCTCTGCGAGGTGCGAGGTTTAAATTTAATTAAGAGACTCTTAAAATAATTACAAGTAAGTAACTGGAGGGATGCTTTTACAATTTTTCAGTGACTATTTTTGCAACATACGTAAACTGGAGCGACAATTCTGTAATCTTTTGTTACAAAAATTTCTTAGCTTTAACACTGGGACTGTTTTCGTAATCACATGTTAAGGCTAGGGTCCTGTTTTGTAAAATTACATACACTATTGTTGCAAAGCAAATAAAACATAGGGAAATTTTTTGCCAAAAACCAAACCCAAAGGACCTATTTTGTTGGTTTTCAAGGATCATTTTTGCATTTTTAAAGACTGTTTTTGCAAAGCTTATAAAACAATGGGCCATTTTTGCCAAACATCAAACTGCATGAACCATTTTTACCATTTTTCAAGAATGTTTATTGTTTGATGCAAATGAACATTCATGAGAAATTTTAATATTAGAAGAAAAAGAGGAAATTTTTTAAACGAACCAAAACAAATAAATGTTTACAAAAATAAACTTCGCGTATGTTTTTTACGAAAATGAACTTTTACATACTATCCGTTAGATTCAATCCGGGACAACTTTTGAACCCTACACCTGTCTCTTGTTCTTTTAGACGATTGAAAAGTGACTAAAATTTTAGGCGATCAGTAGGCCGAGCTCTGGGCGAATGACAAGTCCTGGGCGAGATGTGGGCGAGTCTCGGGTTAGTACTAGGCGAGATGTAGGCGAGTGCGAGTGTTGGGCGAGTTTATGTTAAACGAGAAGTAATGCGGATTAGAATCCAAGTGTTGTAACAAATTTGAAATATGAATTTGTGGTTTAATCTAAGGACTTACATGTGTTCAGCCCCGACTAAATCAATGCAAACATATCAAGGTTGATCGGTCTGAGTTATCGAGGAGCATGCATCATGAATATTTCTTTCATCAATGGATTTTCAATAATTAATTCAAAATCAATGGATTTGAGTCTGAGTTTCTGAGTTTGAATTTATCAAAGATTGTATGTTATCGAGGAGCATGTTATCAAGAAATTGTTTTGTAGAAAGAGAAATAATATATTGACAACTAGCTAGCCTCTTTTTCTCACACAAATAATACACATACACACATGTGTAGATATGGAATGAATAGTCATTTTCACTCTAGGTTCATTTTGGTAAATTATAGAAAAATGGTTTAAATTAGTAAATGGAGTGTATTTTTGGTTTACATAGGTAATTAGCTTAAAAAAAATATCCATATTTCTGTTTTTGTTGTTATAAAATAATTTGTATTTTAACAAATTAAAAAGGACTTAAATAGATAGAGATAATATTTTATTGATGAAAAATATAGTTAGTAAAAATATTTCTAGATGCTTATGCATTTTTATAATAAACGCTTACTTATTATGAAACAGGGGAAGTAGTATTTATAAAACTAGTGTTTAGCGGTGCTTAAACAACAAATAAATTGAATTTACTGCACCAAATAAACGCAAAATGCCAACTTTTTTCAAACATGCGATGAACGAAGAACGATCATGTTCAATTCTTTGGTAGTTTTTCTAGTTTTGATGTATGGGGTTTAATCGGTATTTTTTGCTACTACTTTTAAACTTTTTGCTAGTCATATTCTTGAGATATGTCCGACAATATTTGAATCTAATACTTTAAAAACAATTTACGTAAAATAGTTTTTCCAGTAAATATAATATCTTCTTATTTTCTTTTATATATACTGGTGTTTGATCATGTATTTTTCTGTTACCTTGGTCCATTTACAAAGATTAATAGATTAGAGGTTTGTAAATCTTGGTTAAGATAATTCAGAAATTTAGATAGAGCGATGCGAGCTATGTTGGTTATGCTTTTTATCCATGTTATAGAAGAAAATAGTTTTAGTCTATTATGGTTTGTACCCATAACTAAATCACACTAAGATATTCAGTATGTGCGTATACGCTAGTTGATATATGCAAGTGATTTATACAAGAATTTAAACTTAAAAAAGATAAATTGAGTTTGAGGCTTCATTAGCTTTGAACCCGTCTTAGAATTGAACATGATAACGGTTTGGTTTTTGTCCTCATGTTTTTCAAAATTTGTGCGTGTTCTATTTTCAGCTCAATTCAGTTTGTTTTTTGAAATTCGCATTTGAAAATTCACACATCGTAATACAGATTGATCGCACTAAGTAGGTATCAAACCTTGACCCTCCACTCTATTGTTAAAATAGTTAAAATTGACCATCTTGAGAGTTTTATCACCAAACCCGCTGCCTCCACATCAACGACACATCATCATTTAACATATCATCAAAACCACCACCAAACAAGTGTAATGGTTACCACTAAACCAAATATATAAAAATATTTTACTTCATACAAATATACCACACAACATGTCTTTAAAAAAAAGTGCTCAAAATGAAGATGGCGCGCGGTTAAGAGACATGTGTAGTGGTGTTCGCGCGTGGTGGAGGCCACCACCTAAGTGCTACTTCGTCACCATAACATCCTATCCTAGTAGATAAATGTATTTGCTTATTTTTATTGGAAGTGATAGATGTGTATGTTTGGCAAAACTGTGTCGGTGCTGGTGCTGTTGTTGATGCTGGTGTTGGTGTTGTTGCTGAAAAAGATTATAAAAAAGATATTATTTTTATAAGCTACATAAAACAACATTTTATTTTCAGATGTTATGATTTTATTTATTTTTATAATCTCTTATAAGTTATGTCTGTTAAACAAATATTATTTATTAAATAGCTTATTTTTTTAGAAAAAAATAAGTATAATCTCTTCATAATCTCATGTGCCAAATATAGCCATAATCTTAAATTTTGTTTTTGAGGTTGATGGCTAACTTAAAATATAAACATGTCATTATAATGATCAATATATTTGCATCATTATTACTAGTAGTATTTACTAAAATATTACTCCGTAGTATGTTGACAAATTGACAAGAAGTGTTAAAAAGATGGTTGTCAGTCCATTTCATTATAGCTTCGTATGCATAATATTCTAAGATTTGAATCAAACTCCACTAGAGTTGCACGCTGCAATTTGGTTTTTTCAATGTATGTTATCAAAGTGATACTCCGACTTCAAGAAGCACAATCATAATCATATTTCGATAACTATATTTTATTAAAACTAGTTAGTGCTGCTCCAAAGTTGTTGAAATCATGACTAGAAAATAACACAATAATAACAATTTAGCAACTTTAACAATATTTTTATCACCATTATGTTTACAAGGTTCTTTTCGTTTCATGATTCAATAAAAATAATTATTACGAGTTTATAAAGTGTAATTTAATGAATCGCCTATCAAGCTTTATATTCAAAAACAAAAAATAAAGATAATGCATTATGATAACTTGGATTAATTTAATTTATCATTTTACGCATTTGTGGTTTGGTTGCAACTTAAAGCATTTAGGTGGTGTTTGATAACAACTTAATGTGTCTTAATTGAAAAATAGGTAAGTTAATTAAGTCACAAAATGAATGTTTGTTTAGTGCTTAAAACTAACATGTGACCTTCTAGAAAAAGCCATGGAGATGAGGGTCTACAAATTAAGTCATCCATTTTATCCTAATTTTACGTATTTACCCTCCAACTTCTTAACTTTATTTCAAATAAAAGGGTATAACAGTAATTTTTTTAATTCAGACACTTTATTCAGCACACAAAACAAACAACTATTTATTCATCTACAAACAGACAGCATATTTTTAGACAGACACTTTAATTTAACATGACTTAATAAAAAAACTAAACAAACAGGCCCTTAGTGATGTTGACAAAAAGATTTTATGATAATTTGACTAGTAATTTCATTATGGTCAATTCAATGTACAACACATGACTCTTTGTACACAGGGATTTTCTGTACGCTCTAGAAGAGCTAAGAAAAATGGTCAAATATATGTAAAATAACCAGCAAAATGACCTCTACATTTAATTTTAATGGTATCAAAAAGGAGAGAACAAAAAACCCTCGTAAAAAAGTATGTAACTCATTAACCAGCTTTTCGCCTTTGTATATGGATTAAGCAACTAGAAGAGGGTCAAAGGGTGTGCGCATCCAGAATGCCCTTACGATGATTCTTGACCCGGTTCTTCCTCTGTAATATGAATTACACAGTGAAGATTAGCGATAAAGAATTAACATAGAACATAAGGTATACAGAAAGCATGCGCATATCTGCTTTGGTCAACACCACAAATGCCAACACGTTTCTTCTAAGTGAACAGAAATTTACAGAACCAAACCGGTCAATTACATCGTTTTGAGTCTGGTTTCATGAAACATGAAAA
Source organism: Chrysanthemum seticuspe (assembly GCA_019973895.1). Lineage (NCBI taxonomy): Eukaryota > Viridiplantae > Streptophyta > Magnoliopsida > Asterales > Asteraceae > Chrysanthemum > Chrysanthemum seticuspe. The sequence continues at coordinate 84,692,665 of BPTQ01000007.1, read as the reverse complement.
TGAGGTTGTCATAGATAGATTAAAGTCTAAAACCTTTGGATCATGCTGAATTATTTTCATTAGTAGAGCAATAATGACTGATTTTACTAAATAACTTTATTCAATATGATACAATAAAAATTTGTTTTGAAGGAATAAATCATATTGGTCATATTCAGTTTACCGAACCACTTCATTAACTCAGATTATGCCAAAACTGTACCATCACATGATCAGGTCAAATTGACCAGTTTGATTAGTTTCTATTCAATTTTGGGTATCATAGGTTGGAGTTATGCTCCTATTAAGAAAACAAAGGCAGAAATAGTAGGCATACCAAACAGTGACTTGATTGTTGGTCTCTTTGGTTTGGTTTTCTTCTTTTTCAGTTCAGCTGCAACCATGAACGTACACTAGATTAGTCAACAGAGATTGATTTGGCAAAAAAAGCAAAAGGATATCAGAACATGTGACCTCCAGGATATTACCTAGAGATGGGAAAATGGGAGGTTGGCTAACGGGTCAAAACGGATAACCTTTTGTACCGGTAGGAATGGGATGACCGGCAAAGTTTTTTATATCCATCTTTTATTTATAAGGAATTATTGTTTAGATTGTTGAATATGATTACCAAAACAAAAACTATTATACCAGGGCTAATTTCAGCTTGTGTGGCCATTTGACTTGTTTCATTCTAAGGTAGACGGGGTCCAAATTGCCACCCATTTGCCCATTTCCATCTACAAATTATTGCTGGTATTGGTTTTGGTCAGTAATGTTTCTCATTTCCTAATTATTAAAGGGTATTAGTCTACTAGACATTTAACTAAAAGGGTAACACTTTTGATAAAGTGTTTCACTGCTCAAGAATGCATTCACACACGTCTTGTATTCCATTATTAGAGCATAAAATTGTCTTGTATTCCATCCTCTCGCCGAAATTGCAACAATTTCACATTCTCGGCAAACTCACATGTTAAAATCGTAAAATCATAGATTTGAACACCGTTTGTCTTCTTTTTTAATTATTATTATTTTGTACTTTGCGAGTGAAATATGATAACACAAAGTATGCTATTCAACAGCGATCTAATTTTCATAATTTATTAGGTTTTATGAATCAAGATACACTTTTGACGACTCTCGAACCCGTTTGATCCATTCAATCTGTTTCTTTTAAGGGTAGTCTCTTTTTATTTTACGAGTTTGACCCGTTACAAAAATAACATGACCAAATTAACCCGCTCATTAGTGAATAGGCCATAATTGACACAGCACTTTTTTTTAATTTGAGAACCAAACTTTAATTTACAAAATAGTAAAAATATAAGCAAGTGGGCATGAGAGAGATAAGAAACGTACTCATTCCAGGGACTTGATAATCATTAACAATCTCAAAGTTCTTGTATGTGTACCCAACAAAGTTAATATCCTTGGACGAAAGCATCTGCAGATTAACACCAGAACTAATCATAAAGAGAACCCTCAAAAAGATACGCAAGGTGAAGGAAATGAGAAATATTAAATGAACGCCAAAATACACATAAAAAAGCACTCTCAAACATGCTGACTAACACTAAAAGAATAAACTAAAGCACACGTCAAAATAAAGATGGGTTCATCTTAATTGACAATATTAAATGTGAAGAACATATGTGTAAGTGGTTAGGACAGATAGTTTACCCTTCTCCAAGGTCCTGATCTTGATGAACTCTTGCTTTGGTGTTCAGACTGAAATATTATAAAACGACCAATTCCCGTAAGCTAAATGTCATGCCCGCAAACTAATTAGATGAAACCAAAAAATAATTAAATACCTCATCAAACTTTTCAAAATTTTGAGTATCCAATTCATCTTTAACTTCTGGAATGAATGCGGCTTCCATTTGATATATTCTGTCCCAATCAATCCCTTTAAACCACGGATGAGCCTACAAAATAATTAAACTTAATTATTATTATAATTATTATTATTATTATTATTTTGTACTTAGCGAGTGAAATACTTCAATTTCCTTGCTTAATAAGTTAATTAACTTAGTGTATGACACACAATACAACACCTTTATTTCATCTGCGCCTTTCGAACCCAGCCTGTGGTTCACGTTACAGAGTAGTCTACTGATAAGATCTTTTGCTTCTAAAGAAAGCTGTGCTTCTTGTGGAAACTTCAAATGTGATTTCCAATGAACTATCTACAAAAGTGACAAAACAAAAACCCATAAGATTATATGTACATGTTTGCGAGAGAACATGAGATAATGTATCATCAAAATCACACAGCTTAAAGTCTTAAACACTCCATCTTAACACAAATGAGCCCTTTAATTAAAGCTTTAAGAATCATTATTAGTATGCCATCCCACAAAATTTATATTATTCTGATCATTTAACAACTTAAACCCTTGGTAATTGGTATTAAGGGAAAAAAAATTAACAATAGCCCGTGCTATATTTGATTGAGCCTTTCTGATGTATTTAGTTCGTTATGTTCTTAACTAATCCAGAATGCTGACTACCATCATTATAAATTGAATATGAATCTCACAAAAGGGTAAATTTTACTTTCCTAAGAGATAGCACACAAGACGACAATTTAAAAATTAAAATAAACAATGCTTCTTGGAAAGGTTCGAAAGTCAATTGGCTCGAAACACAAGGCGTCTGGCTCATTTAATTTGGGACCAGGGAGCAAAAAAGGTAGGTGGGTAGGTGAGGAAACAACATCTAGAGCTAAGTTGATTAGTATGGTTGCAAAATAATAATAATAATAATAATAATAATAATAATAATAATAATAATAATAATAATAATAATAATAATAATAATAATAAAGAAAAGAAATACATGCTCTTGTCACTCACAGTTCACAAAAATTGGTTTAAATGTAATTGTAAAGAGATATTACCTTCCTACAAGTTGACATCGGATCATCAGAGTAGAAAGGTGGATATCCTACGAGCATTTCATACATAATAGCACCAAGAGACCACCTGTAATTCAAATTAATTTGAAAGGAAACAACTCAGTGTATATAGCATATCCTTTTAGAGTTACAGAAAACTATGTACATCCTTAACATTCTTGTACAGCATTTGTCCCCAACTAACTGCAAATGTAATTAAATTTAATCTGGAATGAAAACTATCTAAAGGATGCATATTGACCCCATAAAGGAATACGGATAGACCACTAACCAATCGCATTCTAATGAATAACCCTTTTTCAGTAGAACCTCTGGAGCAATATAATCAGGAGTACCGACAGTCGAATAAGCCTGCAATGGTCCCGATATAGAATTTAAGAGAAGAAATAAGCAAAAATACATGTCTACCGATTATAATATAACACAGAAATTATTAAATTCTCTCAAAAAAATCATGTTTCAGTGAAGGGTAAATTTAAATGTCACAATCTCAATCGTTGAGAAATTTGTTCAGGAAGTTAACAAGGGGAGCATACATCCAGCAACCCCGGAAATCTGTCAGTACAAACTGACAAGACAATTTTTTTTTTACTGCTAAATAACAAAGAATCTTGAGTTTTTTCTAAGACTTGGGATAGGTTTCCTATTATTATACAAACAGAAACAATTTGGACTAGTTTATAGATGGGAACGATTAAGATTTTCATTATGAATTTAGATCTTTCTAATAAAGATGCTATTATAGTAATTAAATTCTGATGCATATGTTATCAATTAGATGCCATTACACACGTAACAATGTGACAAACCACCGTGCCTCATAAGTAATAATAACAAGCATTAATACTTACAAGTGTCCTCCTATTTTTCTGCCAATGCTGCAGTTGTTCTTGTTGTGTACGTTTTGGACCAGCAGACTGCCTCCCAGAAGTTGAATTGGAGCCATTATCCACTGGAGAGAAATCCTTCTCTTCCAGTGTGCTACAATCTAACGGTTTACACAATCCAAAGTCCGATAATCTCAAATGACCATATTTATCAAGTAGCAAATTATCCGGCTTTATGTCTCTGTTGCAATCCAATATAACAAAGTAAGTCAAATTTTCTACATAATCTACAGCAATGGAATACATAAACATACCAAACTGTAATTAATAGCAATACCTATGTACATAATTATGTTTGTGGATGGATTCAATAGCCAAAACTGTTTCGGCAACATAAAATCTGGCTTCATCATCAGTCAAAGTATCTTTCCGCATGAGAAGGGTCATCATATCTCCACCAGGTAGATATTCCATTATGAGATATAGAAATTCGTTATCTTGGAACGAGCAATACAGCTTGACAATGCAATTGCTATCTACCTCAGCAAGCAGATTCCTTTCGGCTTTCACATGCTCAACCTAAAATAGAATGAAAAAACTAAGTACATAAGAGTAAACAAAGAAAAATTCATCATATCGTGTTACAAGATTACATACTTGACCTCTACGTAACATTTCTGATTTCTTAAGCTTTTTCATGGCATATACACTGCCTGTTGTCTTCTCCCTGCAGATTCTGACCTACATCATAAGATTGTTGAAATGTTTTAATTCATAGCACATATAATGATGATAGTAATTGGGATTTTTTGAGGTCTAGATCCCTAAATCATTGGGAATCAATAATTTCATATTTAAGAGCGATAAACCAGTAAAATCTTGAGAATAGGAAGTTGGGAGAAAGAGAATCTAACCTCACCAAATGCGCCCTTCCCGATCATGGTCAGTAGCTCAAAGTCATCAACCCCCATTTTGTGCCTTTGAAGGCGCATGTATTCAGTTTCTTTCTTCTCTAAAAATCTAAGCAAGTTGTTTTGATCTTCCTCCGAAACGTCACCATCAGCTAATTTCTTCTCGAGTAGGGTTCGCCTATCAAAGATTTAAAAAAGTTTAAAGCTTCTTAATGAAAGGTCAGACCTTTTTCTCAAATCTATTTGTTTGCATTCATCAGATATGCTAAAAATAACTACTTCTCTGAAGCAGTTAACAAAGCTCGTGGCCAACAATATTATATACAATTTTGTAGTTTTTTGTAAAACTTCTTGTATAAATCCAGGTATAGTTGTATAATTTCAAGAGATATACTATATCAAGAGTATATAACCTTTAAAAAATTACACAGCAACAAGAACATACTGATGCCTAAAAAAGCACACAAAATTTAGCCAAATGGCCTAAAGAAAAAATAAAATATAATTGCTCAGAAACATCTAAGTGCGCAACTTCTACAGATATCAAAAAAAAAAAAAAAAAAGTTAATCAATGCTTAAAGGGAAAGTATACGCAGAATCTACACTATGGAACCTGATTAGGATTGCCCATGTGAAATAGTTACGTTTCATGTTTCGGAAGAATGATTTCTAGATAATGTGTTTTCCATCCATATTCCTGTTAACCGTGTTTTTCTATATCTATGAACAATTTCAATAACTAAAACATTAGCAACCACCACACCATCCAACCAAAAACCTAAACCACGCAAATTCTTTATATGTATGAATGTATGATTGTCCATCTTAACGCAAATATATTCGCGTCAATATAATTCCAATAACCACGTAACATAACATACCGTTCTCTCCTCTCTTGCAAATTCTTCATTTGTTCCTTATAATGATTCTCAATATACTTTTTCGCAGCCGCAACCTTCTGCTTCGTTATATTCGACGCCTCTTCATCCGGCACCCCCGGATCATTGGAATCTTCACCATCACCACTCATTGACTCCCTCCTCCTTGTATTTGACCTCAACCGATCACGTGGTTGAAACTTATGTAACCAACTCCTTGCTGAATCCATTAATTTCTTTTAACTAGCATAATTCAATTCCCATCCACAAACCTTAACCCAAAATCACCCAAACACACGCAATTCTGCAATCACGTTATTAAAAAAAACAAAATTTATCAACAAATAGTAACTTCACATAATCCATATATCAATCACTAATACATAAACATCAATTTTACGTATCATTTACAGAGTATATAAATTCCACATTAGTAGATTACGCCGAACAACTTTTTTCTGACTTCATGAAATATTTTTTCGCCTAAAAAAACTTGAGTTTTAACACTTTCTAATAATTTTTAGCCTAGAAAAACATGAGTTTTACGCTTTTTAATAATCTTTCGCCTAGAAAAACATGAGTTTTTACGCTTTTTAATAATCTTTCGCCTAGAAAAACATGAATTTTACGCTTTTTGATAATTTTTCTCCTAAAAAACATTTTTTTTATACAACTTTTTTTTGCCCAAAAAAAATAAATTCCAAATTACGTTTCTTTTTTTTTTTTTAAATCAAATAGTATTACATAAACATGAAATTTACATTAATGACTAATAAATAACATAAACAATGAATTAAGATCTAGTAATAGCTTAGAAACAACGCAACATAATGATAATTTGATAACGACTCACCAGAACCCTAATTTTTATAAAAATTAAAACAAATAACGGAATATAACTTACATTGACGGAATAAAAATCAACCAGAAATTGTATATTGTACTGGAAATTGAATAATATAATCCTGTAAAAAAATTTGATTATAAAGGAATGAATGATATTTAGTGGATGAAATAAAATTATGTTTAGGGAATTAATAATCCGTTATTTTCGAATGGTTGGGTTTGGACATTGTTTGTTATTTATACCTTGGGTACTACGCTTCTATTATGGTTTCTTGAGTAAATTGCAAAAATAGCTCTTATGGTTTAGGCAAATTGAATGTTTAGTCCATTGACTTTTTGAAAGTGCAGACATATGTGTGAGAAATTTACGAATGCAATTTTCGTTCTTAGTCGAAATAAAATGACTAAAAGGCCTGTCCTCTTTGTTTTATTAAATAGAAAGAATACAAGGGTGATTTAGCTATTTTATTTTAGTCTGAGACGAAAATTGTACTTGTAAATTCTTCACAGTAACGGTGATTAGCATGTGTAATAGGGCAGCCGCATAAGGCTATCATTTGTGAGGGTCTTCCGATTTATTATGGTCATTATTATTTATACATGTCTAACTTGAATTTTTATAACCTTTTTTAAATAGTATATCAAAGGGCCTCCGATTTAGTGTATGTCTATTAGTATTTATACATGTGTAAGTATATTATATTTTGAATTTTTCATAATAGTTAAGTTTTTCGTGATTTACGGGTCTTCACTCGTAGTTTCGTACCATGCCACCCAAATCAGTGGGACCATATTTGTTAAGATCCCGATTCTGATATTAAGATCTTACGATTTTACAATATTAGAAAGCAAAAATGATCCCGATCTTACGTATGATATTTGCGAGATAGGATCCCGATCCTAACCATCTTAAGATCTCGATCGATTCGATCTTACTTTTATCGAACCACAAGCTAAAAAATTACATATTTATGTATTAAGTTTTGTAAAATATGAAAAACAAAAGGTTAATTGTATTAAACACTTCATAATCATATTTTTTATATACGTTTTCATGATATATGATATATAGTAATATGTAAATTTGCATAATTATACAACGCCCAAAAAAAATGAGACTATAGTAGGATCTTAAGATCCCGTTCTGATTTCACGATCAAGATCCTTCAAAGAATAAAACGATCATAGGTAGAATCCCGATCTTAAAACCTTGAATGAGACAACCCTGATTCTCCACAGGATGGTGTCTCCATTTTCAAAAGGGCAAGGATGAAACATGTAATCTGGTCAAATTATAAGGAGGATTTTTGCAATTTACTTTAATTTCTACATTCATGTCCTTTGGTTTGCGTGGAATAGACGGACCCCAAAAATAATTTGTTTTTTTTCTTTTTGGTCATAGAATCCAAATTAATCATTTGTCTCATCCACAAAGAAAAATGAACATGAGTGTGGAAAAAAGATTATAAACTAAAAGGAAATTTATCTGAAATCAAATACTTTTAGCACTTAAATACCGATTTTACAATAAAAGAGGTAAATCATATAACATCAATAATAAAGAGCACAAAGACATAAATTGGACATGGTTAGTGTTGTGAAAAATGAATGTGTTTAAAGAAATAAATTATTTCATTTTTTAATGGTATATGTGTGTTATAGATTAATGGAAAAAGCAGACAAAGGTCACGATGAAAATGTAATGCCGTAAATATGGTGAGATGGTAACGAATAAGGCATAATATGGTGAGTTATGTAACACTAGTGGAAGGTAATGGTGGACGTAATATATCTATTCTTTTTAAAGGAGTTTTTTCATTTGATATTACGTTGTATGTCCTTTATCATTAGATTGTTATCGAAAGAATAATAAAAGTCTGTATGTAAATATATTTTTAAAATCTATAATCATTTTTGTTCGAATTTTGATATGCTCACAACCATATGTTATGTTTTTCAAATACTAATTGAGATGTAAATTTTTAAGACTATACATATACATCTAACCCATAAACAACAAACATTACTAAGGCTAAACACAGTGGATGGTCTTGAGGCTTGGTCGATCGATCAGTCACTTTCGTTGGCTCCACTGTGGGTCGGTCTTGAGCTTCGGTCGTTGAACGACTAAAACACCAACATGGTCGGCCACACGACCGACTTTGGCACAAGGTTTGTGTGTTTTTTTAGTTACTATTTGGCATTACAAAGTAAAAAATAAATAAATAAATATAAAATAAAAAATAAAAAATAAAAAAATTACTTTAAACATTTAATTTAACTTAGTCGTCACTGTGGCAACTTGATCGTCGTCGGAAAGAGAAAACTGATGTGACACAGTCGTGTCTGATCACCACTGTGTCCAGCATAAACAACTAATATTACTACATTAGCTTTATTTTTATTTTATTTTTTTGTTTTCTGTTTTTTTATAAACAACTAACATTATATGATTGAATTTCAAACATTATCAGAATGTCTTACATAAACATTCAAGAGTAGTAAAACTTATTTGTTATTTGATAAAGTTATTTACTTTTTTATACAAGACAAAAACAAATTTGTTTTTCACCGACTTTCTGAAAAAGGAAGATTTTAACCTGTTTGAGTTTGTGTGGTGATTGATTCAAACCCCGTTAATCAGTCGAGAAAAATATTAGAAACCATGATGCTAAAAAAAAATTGCTTAAAACTTAAACAACAATGATGAAAGTTTAATAGCATAGGATCATTTGTTGTATCTCACCGTATCCCACTCCACCGTTTTAAGCTCACATGGACTTGCATCGTTGCATGTTACATTGTTCGAACAAACAAAACATTTTATTCGGTTTAGACAAGAAAAAATATGCCTAATTTTATTCTATCAAAATTCAAAGCTATACTTCTATAGGTATGTTAAAATATGTCTTTTTTTGTTTTCTCTTTTATATGCTCTAAAATTACCTTCAAATAAAACTTAAAAGAATATTTTATTGTTGGTAAATAACTTAAAAGAATATTTCATTGTTTCCTAGGTGATATGTTATAATATTATGGGGTCATTTTATAATTAAGATTTTGATTATATGAACCTGGCCGGCACAAGCACGTCTTTACGACGTGGAGGTACTGCAATCGTTTTTTAGCTCTTCTAAATTAACAACTATTAAAAGATGGTGTTTAAATTTTGTCTTAACATTAATCTCATTATCAACTTATGATTTGTAGGTTACCATGAGTTTCATAACTAATCGCTAAAATCTTTTCACTTTGTAGTTTCTATATTATCATTTGCTAATTGTTATAACTATCTCGAGCACAGAGCCGTATATGAGGGTGTGCGAGGCGTGCACAAGGCCTCAAACTTTTAGAGGCTTCAAAATGCATACTTCCTTGTATATTCAAGGCGTTAAATTTACTTCCGACAAAAAATGTAAATGATATATGACTGGTTTGTTAAACTGAAACTAAATTGTTAATATAGTGTTTGTTTTTTTGTTTTTTTTTCATTATTTGGTATGATTATTTTTTTTTTCATTAGTTGATATGATATATCTTTGACCAACATATTCAGTTACGACATAAGTTTTTGCACAAGACGTCTGGAATCTCAGCTACAACACCGCTCAAACATCAAATATCATAAAATTAAAGAGCATGGGCGCTTGATACTTGAAACAAGTAGTATAGTTTATGTGTATGAAAACATGACCACAACCATCCATTTTTCTATCATTTTATAAATGAAGTTATGAAATGCATTACAAATAAACAATTTAAGATGAACCAGTTTAGAATACTACAAAAACGTCGTGTACGTGTGTGTTTGTCACAATTATTAATTTTTGCAAAAGTTCGTATCTTTTAAAATAAGAGTTATGATACTTACAAAGTTTCAAGGATCCATTGAAATTTATTTTGAACACATAATCGTTTCTTTAGAAGAGATAATAGTGTTACGCGTTTTGATCTTGTAATCACAGTCATAATAGTTCAACTATACTAGAGACAAAGGTGGTCGAAACTAGTCACAACACTCTCAACATCGAGGGAACTGTGAATTGACCCGAACCAAACATGGGGTTGGAACAAAATTAAATGAGTAATTGTTTGTTAAAAAAAACTATTAAGTCATTTCTAATTAAGAGATGACTTAATGCAGACAACCACAATTTTATTGCTTAATATTTGCAGTCATATTGCTCTATTAAGTCACAAACAAACAGTTTTAGTATGACTTAATGAATTCAGTTTTTTTCATATTAAGTCAATTAAGTCACAAACAAACACCACCTAAGACAATGATTGATTCCCCCACAACAAAGCAATGCCTTGAAGTCACATATTCAACCTTAAAAATCTAAATGAACCATCAACCATCATAATCTTGTAGCTTTGACAAACACCTCTCGTAACTTAATATGGAAATGCTGAATAGGAAATACAAATATATGAACACCTGGTACAAAGGATATAGAATCGAGTAACGAAAAAAATAAAGTGTGGGTGTGTTTTGGATGGATAGGAGGTTTTTTTCTACACATATGTACGCGACCTAATCGAGATATTTTTGTGACTGTTTCCATCTATCCCTAACCAGTTCCAAATGTGTAACTAAAGATATTTAAACTCAAATCCTTTTGTGAGGGGGTTAAGTGTCTTACCGCTAGGCAATCTGATTATGAGAGCTAATCACAATAGAAGGATAAGGTCTTAAGTCAAAAGTTACTTCGAGCAAACATAAGTTTTAACTCATTTTGCAAGACAGGTCCTTGATGTTCCACTTGAGTTTAAATTGTACCGATCGTGGTAGTTTGACGACAAACCTTCCACTTGTTCCATCTACTACAATCTCGTCTTAGCTAATTTTTTTCATAATAGCCATTCAACTAGTTTAAGTACAATAACCTTTTAAACAACTTGCTAAAGTAAATTACTAAATGGAGTTATGGAGTAGTTCTTAGTCAAAGTCTTGAAGCAAGTAATGGTCCATGGCTGCTTTAGTCTTAGTAGCCCAATTAAGTGTCCGGTAGGTGAGCTAGACAACCAAGACTTTTCAAGAGTAGGAGAAACAAAACAATCAAGAAGCATTGAGAGACAAGAAATCCAACCTCCTACCAAATACAACAATAACTGCTTCATGTTCAAATACCCACCACTGTATCTTTTTTCTAGAAGACTTTGACAACTGTATTGATGTCTCTTATAATTTCACTAAGAGTCGATTCGAGCTCAAGAACATAGGCAACCATTTGAAAAGTAATACTTGAGATTCGATAGTTTAAATTTGGAAACTCTGGTTACCATTTGGACGTTCTTGGAATCGGAGAGTCAAACATGACATAAACTATATGATGCCGAAATTCTTCAATCAATTTTGAAACTAATATTTTCAAAACTGTTAACAACAATTGTCAGAAATTTGTAAGATACTATTAGCAAGAATGGGTAGAATACCAATGTTGTATGAAGATACAGATACAAGCAAAGGTGGAAATACATGTTAAACTGAAAAAACAGCATAGTTACACATAATGGAGTATCAATGACTGGTGACGGGGAGATGAAACAACCCCATAAGGTATACCTATATTGCCTCCTAGTCCGTAAAGACAAAAAGAAACAACTTTACAAGTAAAAAAAATGGATAATTGACCAACAAATGCTCTTATGAGTTTGTGATAACTTACAAGTTACTTGTGCAACATAGTATACTCAACTTTGATGGTATGAAATGTTTATTGAAAGATCATCGGTAGTGCGACATGTGCCTTGATGATCTGAAGGGGGAAGAATCGAATGGAGAGGACTTTGGAATTAGGGGTGAAGAATTAACGGATTTCTTTTTTGGATTTTTGGTCTCAGAACGGAGCCATGACTCGACCACTGATAGCAGGTTTAAGGAAGTTTTCATTTCCGGAAGATCTACCAACTTTTCATACCTCTTTAACTCTCCATCTTGTATGTAAGCGAGATCTGTTGCCCATGACTCTAGGCCGTCAAATATATGGGTTGCATATACGATTGTACATCCTCTCTGTTACAATTGTGAATGGTATTGAATTGTTCAAAACTTGAAAATGGGAAAACAGAGAATAGAAACAGGTTTGAATGTAAAATCAAATAATATACCTGTTCACATTCCTCCTTGAAGAACTCTAATAGGTCCATCCTTGCGACAACATCCAAGTCAACCGTTACTTCATCTAGCAAAAGAACCTGAACAAGAAAGATTTCATCATTCCCATGTCAATGCCAAGATGCTACTGAATCCCAAGTGAACTACGAACAAATACTAAGTAACTACTGTTACAGAAATGCTCATTTATCATCGCATCGAATCCCGAGAACCTATATTCTATTGTATATGTGAATGTGTGTTACTGTGTTACTAATCTCTAACATAAAGCAATGTTTAAAACTACAATTGTTATAGTTAGAAACATAAAATAAAAGGTTTTATTGTATTCAATAAAATAAAAAGTTTTATTGTATTCATAAGTGTAAAAGGGTAAAATTTACTTATATTCATGTTTTAATCACAACATATTACTCACACTGTAGATGTGTTTGGTGAAATTAGATAAAGCTGTAAGTGAAGCTGGGGTGTGTGTGTCTATATATAGAGAGATGATTACGCAGACACCACATATATGGTGAGAATGCAAGAACCATCACAAAATGTACAAATATATTTAAGAAATTCACATGTTCTGCGTTCTAATATTTGTTGTTCTTACATGATCCTATCTGTCTGTGTGTGTGTGTGTGCGCTTGATGGTCTAAAAGGTGACATGAAACAAGAACTGACCTGAAAAGGATGAAGGAGGCCCAAGCAGATTTGCACTCTACGTCGTTGCCCATCAGAAACTTTATGCATCCGCCATTGCAGATCAATGTCCAACAGATCAATTAACTTCTCTCTTCTAACTGGATCAATTCCTTCAACTGCCGAAACCAATTATGAGAAAAGCAGGCTGATAAGTGATTTAGATTGACAGTAGACTGGCTATGTTGTGCAAAATAATATGCAGAAAATCATCTTATGGAACATTGGAAACATATGCTCATGAATCTAAATTTCCTCCATTGCCAATGACTACGATAAAAACTTCAAGCCTTAAGAAATGATCCAAGAGCTTTTCCCTCTAATACACCATTCCAATACAGAAAGAAAACGCACTTGCGCACCATCATGTTGTTAACAAAATTCTGATCATTGATTGTAATTATATGGTTTTTTAGCTTATGCGCAACCTAAGGTCCATACAGCATTAAGATATAATGAAATTTCTCACTAGCGTAAGATATGCATAAACGATACAGAAATACGCTCCAACCCACCTCCAAATATCATATGTTCTGCTGAAAAGTCCCCTTGTAATGGCACTTCTCCCTGAATTTATTAAGAAAAAACATATAATTCAGAAAGTGGGATATTACAAATTTAGTGCAAGGGAAAGAATGCTACTCATTGTGATCCTGACCATGCCATTAGTACTACATAAAAGATAAGCAATAACGCCTATCATAATTATAAGTCCTACAGAGTCCATGTCGAGTAATATAACAGAGTATGCATAACTGATAGATATAAATATCTGTTGACTAGAGGACAGAGCATAACAGTAAGGCGAAGTAACTTACAGCCGAACCAATAGTTTTAGTCCAAGATCCACCCAAGTAGGACAAATCACCGCTACAAACCAAGTGTGTGTCGTGAAAAGAAGAGAAATCTAGCACCCGCACAACATCTTTCCCACCGACCATATGTTTTCCAGCCAAAATCTTCAGCAAAGTAGTTTTCCCTGCCAAGATACAGGGTAAGTGTGTTTTCTTGTGCTTAATTACAAACAGCTTTGTACAGATCAATACTGAATATAAAAACAAACCACCAATAAGAAGCAAGTATTTAAATGCACGTATATTATCAGGATAATAGTCAAATTTTACAATTACCACGGGATAACTGTTATAACAGCTTAAAGGCCATCCAAAATGCAGCTTCTAATATTCACGGAATTGTACAGAAGATGGCTACTTGTCTAAACTTGCCAATGATTTGTTACCGCAACATTACAGCTAAAAGAGCGACAATGTATAAGTCTAGCATAAACACTTTGCTCATTAGACGTGATCAGAAGTTAAAACTACCCTACGATTACAGAAGGGACAAGGCTCCCAAAAACAAACATATTATCTTTCCCGTGCCTATTGCAGATAAAACACGAACACTATACATATAAGTTTGCTATTAGCAATCACCTCAAAACCAAATTGTCAAAACAATACTGCAATTCCCTTAACTCCATAAATGTTAATAGATTAGAATATGATACTAGTATGCTATGAGCTCCGTTTTCATAGACGTGTGTATACTACATTGCATTATTATCCTTAATATCTGTCTATTGTCTAATACTCCAATCAGTGTTGAGTCTGTTGCATTTCGAGCTATAAGGTCTTATCCGAAAAGTTACATTATAAATTAAAGGGAAAATGACAAAAAAATGCATCGAACTTGACACCTATTGTGATTGTGTGTAGCCAACTATTTTTTTTTTTTTTTTCATTGTAACACAAAACTTTTGAATTTTTGTCATTGTATGTACGATTTCCAATGTGTCACAACACGCGGACTGCCAACTCATCGGGGTATTACACGTGGACTGCCAACTCATTTACCCACTATTACTTTTTAGGGATAATAACAAAAAAATGTATCGAACTTGACCACTTTTGTCATTGTAACACAAACCTTTTGAATTTTTGTTAATGTATGTATCCAGTCAATCTAAACTTGGCATCGTTAATCCTTTATACTAACGGCCGTTAGCACATAACTTAAAATTTCGTTTTCTTACGTTTTCATCCCTTTTTATACGTTTTCATTTGTTTTCTTACGTTTTCATCCATTTTTATATATTTTCCTCCATTTTCTTACCTTTTGTATACGTTTCGTCCGGTTTTATACTTTTTCGCCGATTTTCTTACGTTTTCATCCGTTTTTATATGCTTTCATCCGTGTAAAATCAAACAAAAACGTGTAAAAACAGATGAAAACATGTAAAATCAAATGAAAACGTGTCAAAACGGACGAAAACGTGTAAAATCAGACGAAAACGTGTAAAATCGGACGAAAACGTGTAAAAACGGACGAAAACATATAACGGACTAACGTTGCATTAATAAAATAAACGGACGTGTGTAGCTATAAAAACGGATGAAAACGTACAAAAATGGATGAAAGCATATAAAAACGGATGAAAACGTACAAAAACGTAAAAAATATGGCGAAAACGTATAAAAACATAAGAAAATGAACGAAAAATGTATAAAAACGGATGAAAACGTAAGAAAACGAACGAAAACATATACAAAGGGATTAAAACGTAAGAAAACGAAATTTTAAGTTATGTGCTAACGGCCGTTAGTATAAAGGACTAACGATGCCATGTTTAGATTGACTGGATACATACATTAACAAAAATTCAAAAGGTTTGTGTTACAATGACAAAAGTACACCCCGATGAGTTGGCAGTCCACGTGTTGTGACACGTTGGAAATCGTACATACAATGACAAAAATTCAAAAGTTTTATGTTACAATGAAAAAAAAATAGTTGGCTACACACAATCACAATAGGTGTCAAGTTCGATGCATTTTTTTGTCATTTTTCCTAAATTAAACTAAATCTCATCGTTCAACACTGACACCAATAAACTTGATCAAACATTATTCCTATATTAAATATAGCAAATAAACCTTATTATAAGCTCCAAGTTTACATATATAAACCAAAAAACAAACACAAAGAATGAAATTAAGGTTTAAGAAAGTACCAGATCCATTAGCACCGACAAGTAGACAACGAGATTTAGGCGATATTTTGAGATTAAAATCCACAAAAATAGGATTATCACCACTGTATCCAAATTGCATACCATTTACTTTTATACTATTTGACTCTCCCTCCATTTTTGACTGGTTCGATTTTTTGTGTTCGGTTTGCTGCGAGTATTTGTAGGTTTACAAAAAGTTTTGGTTTGAGGTGTTTGGTGACGTGGCTGTGGATTATTGTTGGTTGGTTATTGGGCCACGTTTTCTGGGTTTGTTGTCACTTGCGATTGCCAGTAGTGGTACATTTTGCGGTTGGTCGTTAGGTTTTGTTTAATGAAATTTCGTGCGCATGTTTTTATTTTACAATTTTTTATTATTATTATTATTTTTTTTTCAAAGGAAATGGTACATTTTTATTGATATGGGGTCGTTTGGTTTGAGTCATTAAATCATAATAGGTATTGGTTTTGAAATGAGTTAGGACCCGTTTGGTTTGTTGCTAGGAATGATAATGGGTATCGGATTTGGAATGAGGTGGAATGATAATGGGTATGAAAAAATGTATGATTACGATTGTTTATGTTTGGTTGATAAAATATGGTATGAAAAAGTGTATAGATATTTGAATTTTGTAGTGGAAAAAAGAGGGGCCCATGGGAATGGATTTCATAGACACCAAATTGGTGTGTAATGAATCTATGACTATGATATACCCATTTCATTACCGGGCCCACAAAACAAAACAAAACAAACACTTACTATGACTTTGAAAGTCATAGTCTCATTCCCATTCAACCAAACCAAACAGACCCTTAGAATAGGAATGAGTTTATGATACGAAATTTAAGGTAAGAAAGAAAAATATATTTAATAGTATTCATTATTATATATAATAATTTTTCAATCTATCTAATTAAAAATCTTTTAATTCGTCATTCATAAATCGATTCCTTCTCTCAAAATATACAACCAAATAATTGTTTAAGGTGACATCAATCAAAAATCTATACTAATGGTTCATACCAAACATACCCTTATTGTTTGGTTTTAATTATTGGGAACAAAAATCATGAAAGAAATGTTGAAGTCACCTCATGTGGGTGGTATGCAGTATTACTAATAAAAAGATCTGAATCCAACATTTAAGGGCCCGTTTGGTTTGAATGCATATAGGATTAGTAGATGGGGGTTTAAAATTAAATTTGATCACTTCAAATATTATGTTTGATTTCTTATGGGTTTCAAAGTCATCATAATAAATTATGTTTGGTTTGTTATTCTAGGACATGTGAATAATAAAGAGCAAATTACAACATAATATAAAATTTACAACATAATATATTAGACATATAATGGTAGACAATATGGTAAGAGCATTCCCAACAATAACATCAATAACACCGTCCACGTCAGCGCCACATCAGCTTTAACATTTCACCTTAACATTCCCAAAAAACACCCACAACAATAACATCCCAATAACATCAATAACATTTCATATTTTCAATTTCAACCCCTAAACTAAAACAAACACTTCATTTATTAAACTAAACATAACATTAAATTTGAAAACATATTACAATACGAAATTAAAAAAATACATCGAAAAAAAAATTACAACAAATAAAAAAATACATCGAAATTAAAAAAACACACCGCAAATTAAACGTTACTCCCTCCGTCCCTAAATAAGTGTCCAGTTTGACTTTTCAGAGTCAAATTGGATCAACTTTGACCTTATCTATTTTTGCGAGTGTTATATAATACTTGATGAAAAATATATGAATGGATTGGGTTTTAAGTGTATTTTTCATTGCTATAGTTTTTCATCAAGTGTTATATAACACACACAAAAATATTTACGGTCAAAGTTGAACCAGTTTGACTCTGAAAAGTCAAACTGGACATTTATTTAGAGACGGAGGGAGTACAACATAAAGGAAATGACAACAAAAAAAAATAACAAAACATAGCAAATACTTATTCATCATCGTCGCTCTCTCGTTGTTGTCCATGTCGTTCAAGATTCTTCTGCCAAACATGCTCCATAAGGTCCTGTTTGAGTTGGGTATGCGTTTGTCGGTCGTGTATTTCTTTTGCCTTACGACTGTGAGTATCACATCTTTCGACCCATCTTCGTTGCCTCAAATTTGCTGACGGATCTACCCACAGTTCGTTATAGTCACGTAATGCAAATTTTTGATCTTTTATAATCATGTTATGCAAAATAATGCAAGAATACATGATTCTACGTATCGTGGCAATTTCCCATTGACGTGCCGGTTGTTGTAGTATACCCCAACGGCCTTGAAGCACACCAAAAGCATGTTCAATATCCTTTCGGGCACTTTCTTGTCTCCTTTTAAAGTACGTGTTTTTCGTCAGTTGTTGCCGTGAAGGATTTGACGAAAGTTGCCCACTGTGGATAAATTCCATCAGCCAAGTAATACCCCTGTTCATACCTAGTTTCATTGACCATATAAGGTGCTCTTGGGGCATTGTCAGCAAGAAAGTCGTCGAATAACGGAGAGTTATCTAAAACATTAATATCGTTATTCGCCCCCGCCATCCTAAAAAATGCATGCCAGATCCATAAATCTTGAGAAGCAACAGCTTCAAGCATAATTGTTGGGTATTTTTTATCACCCCTAGCAAAATGCCCTTGCCAAGCCACTGGACAATTTTTCCATTCCCAGTGCATACAGTCAATGCTACCAAGCATTCCCGGAAAACCATGTTTTTCTTCATGTTGTTGATAAAGTTTTTGAACGTCGGCCCATGTTGGTTTTCTTAAATACTCCGGCATAAACAAATCAATAATGCATTTGTTAAAATTATCAAGACATACTTTTGAAGTACTCGCACCCATTTGCAAGTATTCATCAAATGCATCAGGTGAGGTGTCGTACGCCAATTGGCGTATGGCAGACGTACACTTCATTAGAGCACTTAAACTCATTTGACCAGTACAATCGGGTGTTTGCCTAAAGAAAGTAAAATGATCTGAAATATTATCGGAAGTATAAGATTCAATACCTTCAACTATTTGCAGAATAGTTTCCGGCTCATACGAAATCTTCTACGAAAATTACGGTTTGAATACTTACAACCTTCAACGAAATAATCGTTGCGCAGACGTTCTTCTGCAATCTCACGTTCACGATATATATGGCTACGAGCACGAGTAGGATGTTGAGATTCAATACCTTCTTCTTGTTCCAACTGAAGGTGATACTCGTACGCGGACGCCATGTGGAGTTTGATAGACTCCTTGAGATCGTTTTGAGCCTTAGGGTTTCACAATAACAATGGTTATACGCAGCGGAACATAGAACAAAACATTAATTGTTATTGACACAAGGTTTTCATCATCATATTTAATACATAACATTCACTACACGCTCCAATTCTAGATGATCAATTCTAGAACGGTTACAATCTAACAGGGATCAAGGCAAACCTTGATTGCCTTGGAGCGTTACACCAAGTAATCTAGTATAGGCGTTTACAATGAACCATACGCCCTAGACACACACACCCCTTTACTAGACGTCTACATATTGGAAGACTTAATTATGAAACCTATACCCCATGTCCTCTTTATATACTAGAGGATTAGGGTTTACAAATCTCTACGAAGGACTAAACAATAAATCTTCTTTTGCAAGCAAGTCCCTCCATCTTTTTGTAGGTTTCATCTTTGTCACTTTAAGTCCCTTTGTTTCATTCTTCTATTTACCTTGTCTCATCAAATCAAGAATCCCAACAATCTTCCCCTATTTGATGATGACAAAACAAACAAAGTCGTGTACGAACTTCCCTAGACGAAGTAGCAGAAGTTGAGATGTAAACATCTCCCTAAATGAAACAAATCTTGTCTTCCTTTGTCTTCCCCTTAATCCATGCCATGCCACTCCAATATTTCTTCTCCTTTTTGTTATCAACAAATAGAGAATATAAGCCGTAGAAACTTCCCCTTGAGTGGTGCATGAACATCAAATGATTCTTCAAATCTGTAAGCTCCTTGTAATGATCACTTGTAAAGAAAACCAAATATAACGAATTTGATGAAGAAGTAAAATAACCCAAACTTGTGTCTTATGTCTTGTACTATCCACGTGACGTCAAACTTATACCACAACCAAAAATATAAGTAGATCGCAACCTCTTGACAAAATCCTCATCTTCAATGAGACACTGAGCACTACAATGTAACTCCTTTAAGTGATAGTTAACTAGGTCTTCATCCATCCACCCCTTGACCTATGAAAACTATATTTTGCAAGTCTTCATCAACATCCTTTAAGCACGAACAAGTTATCTACAAAGTGTAACACCCACTTTGAGATATGATAAGAACACAAACATATGAAACTCAACTACAACATTAAATTAGTGATAATCAACCTTCTTCGTAATCAATAATTCAATAAATCCAAATATGAGCTTTTTAAATCCTTTTAAGAACAACTTCCAATAACCTGTGTGTGAACCAAATAACCATGTGTGTGTCATCCAACATCTTCCAATCTCATTCGAAAACCAAAAATCATGTATCATCCGATATCGAATAATATAAGCAGTAGAAACATCTTATATCGGACAACACAAGCAGTACCAACTCTTTTCAACTTGAGTATTTGAACAGTAGCAACCATGATCAATTTTGAGAAGTCAAATACCCATGTATGCAATCAATTTACATATAGTATAATTGATTATATACTTAAACGAAAAGACTTGACCATGAGTCACCAATCAAATCAAAGTGATCATAGTACCATGTGACGTCAGACTATCATCCCACGTGAAGTCAAAAAGCAATTCATATGACAATACATCCTCTTATCACGTGAACTTTTAATAACCATGTTACCTTTGCATGTGACTTCAAAATTCCAAACATATTAAAATCCATGTTAAACAGCAACTCATATTCTCGCCTCGAAACGTAACAATATAAACAACCCTCGAGCAGCGTTAGACAAACTAGCAACAGTAACCAGTATCTACCATGTATCAAACTTGTACATGCAGTAGTAAATCGCAACTGTTGTCCACCTTGAGCAGTAGAAACATATGACGAGCAGTAGTATCAAGGAACGTAGCAGTGGTTATCATAAACTAGCCGTGGTAACTTGCATGAAGACAGTGGCAACGAGAAAGTATAGCAGTGGAAACGATACATACGAGCAGTGGTAATGAGCATAGCTGACAGTGGTAACGAGACTAGCAGTGGAATGAGACTTGTAGCAGTGGTATCCAATACTAGCAAAACAAACCTTCTTAACAAGCAGTATCATGTCAAACTAGCAATAGAAACAGTTGAGTAATGTTGTAGCAGTGGTAATATCCATTTAGCAAAAGAGCACAAACTGCTAGCACCATTTAAAGTTTTCTAATCATCCAACGATCAAGATCAAACATTGTAATCCAACGGTCCAGGATAATAATGCAACTCAACTTGGAAGTCAACAATGTCATGCTACTTATAATAATCCAATGGTCGAAGATCATGCATTGTTAGACTCCTTTTCATCAATTTGCTTAATGCAATTGCACATAAAACATCAACCAGTAAGCTAATTCAAAGAAACATCATGGACAATGAAAGTTCAATTTATATACCCACGTTAATAAATATGCCCATCATGATCTTAACATTTAAGTGAAAAGAACAAGTCAATCTATAAATATAAATAGCATATGCACTTTTCAGCGACCAAAGATAAAATACAGCCACAATTTATGCACCATCGACCAATTAATAACGTATTATGAACAAACCTTAAAAATTCGTTTTTGAAAATTTCCTTCTGCAGCGAAATTAGACACTAAATAACTTTTGATTGAGTGCTCAGATCGACGACCCCTCCGGTGAAAAGTTAGATGGGTATATAGAGAACATTCACCCAAAATTTCGTCACGATCCAAAGGTTAACGAAAAAGTTATGATCGTTTCAAAACAGTGCTGCAGAAACATATACGAAAAATTTCAGACTCGAATTTTTTTAATCTTTCGCTATTCTTCGACCAATAAAACCTTGTGAATCCCTAGGTAACGAGCTCCCCAAGCTCTGATACCAATTGTGGAGTTTGATAGACTCCTTGAGATCGTTTTGAGCCTTAGGGTTTAACAATAACAATGGTTATACGCAGCGGAACATAGAACAAAACATTAATTGTTATTGACACAAGGTTTTCATCATCATCTTTAATACATAACATTCACTACACGCTCCAATTCTAGATGATCAATCCTAGAACGGTTACAATCTAACAGGGATCAAGGCAAACCTTGATTACCTTGGAGCGTTACACCAACTAATCTAGTCTAGGCGTTTACAATGAACCATACGCCCTAGACACACACACACCCCTTTACTAGACGTCTACATATTGGAAGACTTAATTATGAAACCTATACCCCATGTCCTCTTTATATACTAGAGGATTAGGGTTTACAAATCTCTACGAAGGACTAAACAATAAATCTTCTTTTGCAAGCAAGTCCCTCAATCTTTTTGTAGGTTTCATCTTTGTCACTTTAAGTCCCTTTGTTTCATTCTTCTATTTACCTTGTCTCATCAAATCAAGAATCCCAACAAGCCATAAATTGGAAGTCTTCTTCATCATCTCTGTCTGACCAAGACAGAGGAATATCACCAAATTTATTTGGATCCATTGTGAACGAACTTGATTCTTGAATTATGAAAGTGTGAGAGGAAGTATATAAATTGTGAATTTGAATTATGGAAGTGTGAAAAAAATGGAGTTTTAATTGGGTATTTATAGTGGTAAAAAAATATATATTTTTTTTTGTAAAAACTAGCCGTTAGGGGGTTTTATGTAAAAAAAATTTAAAATCTAACGGCTACTAGCCGTTGAGGGACTGGTTTTGAATTTTTTTTGAATTTTTTGAATTTTTTTATAATGCCACTAACGGGCGTTAGCAATATAACGCACAGGGACTAACGCTGCACTAACGCCAACCCTCCAACAGTTAACGCCACTAACAGGCGTTATTTAGTCCTATAACGCCGTTACAGCGTTACGGTTGGGAATGTTCTAAGAGTAAAAATCTCATAGGGTGATACAATGCTATATAACAGATTGGGTATTTTTTTTTCTAAGATGACACACGAACTAATATTGAAACACGAAACGATTGTACAAAATGATTTAGAACAAAACACCCTTTAACATTATGAGGAGTAACACCTAACAAAAAGTCCACACCAAAAGAAATATCAGTAGATGTAGGTATCTACATTAAACTTAGCAGCCACCTAAACACTAGCAAAATATGACGATGAAACAGTCTAATATAAGGCCCAATATCGCACACAACCAGCAAAAATAGCCATGTCATCTAGTAAACTTCAAGTATTTGAGCCTTCTCTCCAACTATTGAACATTTGATGTGCTAAATCATTTCTAAAGTTGGACCAATCATTTGTTGGTTTGATATGTGTTAAATAACCATCATCTCCCCATGGTTCTTCATCTTCAATCTCATCTTCTTCAGCTTGTTCAAACTCTAGTGGATCAACACTCATGTACTTCCTTATTAGATTATGTAGAAGACGACAAGCAAGCATAATGCGGGCTTGAGTACCTACTGGGAAAAACGACAGGGAAGCTAATATATTTCAACGCCCTTTTAGCAAACCAAAACATATTTCAATCACATTTTCTAGCCTTTGAACGTTTCATGTTAAAATATTCTTCGGTACTTCGTGGTTGTTGACCATGAAACTCGTTGAGATGATATCGTTCACCTCTAAAGGGGGCTAGGAATCCAGGAGCATTGCAATATCTAACATCCACCAGATAATAACAACCTTTAAATCTGAACAATATACAAACTGAATTTGTCTTAGTGCACACTAAAAACATAGAAAAAGATGGGGATGTTGTGACAATTATACCTTGAGGAATTTTAAGACCGTCATCCCTACTTATGGCATCCCTTAACACAAGACCATCATGCCCCGAGCCCTCCCAACCGGGTAAAACATATATGAATTGCATGTTTGGACAACAAACACCTAACACATTTGTTGATATGTCTAATTTTGTAGTCCGATACCTTGGTTTCAGATCGGATGGATGTGTGACTCTAATTGAAGTCCCGTCTAAAGCACTTAGACAACCATTTAATTTTCATACTCGTTAAGTAACAGATTAATATTGTACATGAACTATATTATAGTTTTAATTAAATCATAAAAGTTACCTTAAATGATCCCCAGCGATTGCTTTCACAATCTTCTGTAATAGGCTGCGCCTTTTGAAGCACTTCCTCGTGCAATTTTAAGATGGCTAAAAGACATCGATTAAATTGTCGATTTATAGTTTCTCCACTTGTTAAATGTCATGTTTTTTGTACCTTTTAAACCTCCAATATCTCTTACGATCTCGCACAATGTTACAAATGTATCTCTGTCCATCCGAAGCTGAATGACACAAACTATGTATGGTCCTTTTGTTAGTTTATTTAATCAAGTCATTCTCTCGAGACTTTTTTGTTCCTTACTTTTTAATTTTTATGAGAGGCCTTGTTATACTTATACGCAACAATAATAAAAGAAACCAAGTCATGAATACTACATTAAACACACTAACAAGTGAATTCATAATCTTGACCATACGAAGGACATCGCGTTGCCTCCTACTAATAGGGGGACATACCATTTTATCCAGGGGTGAGCAAAACAAACCGAAAAAACCAAAACCGAACCGAAAACCAAAAAAACCGAACCGAAAAAAACCGACCGAAACTAAAAACCGATGGTTCGGTTTTTACTTTTTCAGAAACCGAAAAAAGGCGGTTCGGTTTCGGTTTTCGTCCAAAAACCAAACCGCAAAAATCAAACCGAACCAAACCGGTTTTATTATATAATAATATATACTTAATATAATATGATTAAATAACTAAATAAATCAAATTTATAAATTCATATTCATTTTGTAAGTGGATTTATAATATATTTATCTTAACATTTATATTTATATGTGTGTTTGTCGTGTCGCTTGTTTTGTGTGAATATATCAATAAGTAATCGATAATGATTATAATACGTGTATGTTCACTAGTAGGGTTTTATGACAGTTAGGTTACCCAACTTTGCGACTTTGTTCGCCTAAGTTACCCAACTATTTTTTTGTTCAATTGGGTTACTGGACTATCGTTACCGGACAAATTAGGGACCGATCTATTTTTAACCTTTGATACCCGGTTGCTAGCCACGCTGGCAGCTGACGTTACTAAAGTTTTTATACAAATAAGTTACTAAACTTTGCGAATTTGTTCAATTAGGTTACTGAACTATGCAACTTTGTTAATTTAGGTTAGCTTTATCGGTCACCTGAAAACATCCTCACTCACTAAACACATCGACGCCACATCATAAATTAAAAATGTTACATAAATAATTAAAAACGTAAACGTATGAAATTAAAAACTAAACATTCATAAACTATAAACCGTATTCATTCATTTAAATAAAAATGAGAATTCAGCCACTAAAACCATAAGTCATGTATCCTTTATTTTTAATAAGAGTGAATTACATAATTGGTCCTTGTGGTTTGTTGAAAATTGCAGAAAATGTCCCTGTGCTTTTTTTTCAGTGCGTTTCGTCCCTGTGGTTTACAAATCTTACGGATTTTGTCCCTCGTCCAAAAATGTCCGTTAAGTGTCTTGCGCTGTTAGTCCTTCGTTAGTGCAGTCCGTTAAGTGTTTTGCACTGTTAGTCCTTCGTTAATAAATTTTGCACCGTTAGTCCTTATTTTTTAAAATATAGTTTTCCCCAATTAGTCCCTCCGTTAATAATAGTTTTCACCCGTTTTTGTCCGTTTTTATCCGTTTTCGTTCGTTTTTTTATCCGTTTCCCCCGTTTTTTTACGTTTTTCTTTCGTTTTTTTATAGTTTTTGTCCATTTTTCTTACGTTTTTATCGGTTTTCATCCGTTTTTGTCCGTTTTTCGTACGTTTTTATCGGGTTTTCTTACGTTTTTGTCCGTTTTAAAAAAAAATTGAATAAAAAATTTCAAAAAAAAAATTTGAATAAAAAAAATATTTTTCAAAATATATATATTTTTTTAAAAACGTAAGAACAACGGACACAACGGTGCAAAATTTATTAACGAAGGACTAACAGTGCAAAACACTTAACGGACTGCACTAACGAAGGACTAACAGGGCAAGACACTTAACGGACATTTTTGGACGAGGGACAAAATCCGTAAGATTTGTAAACCACAGGGACGAAACGCACTGAAAAAAAAGCACTGGGACATTTTCTGCAATTTTCAACAAACCACAAGGACCAATTATGTAATTCACTCTTATTAAAAATAAAGGATACATGACTTATGGTTTTAGTGGCTGAATTCTCATTTTTATTTAAATGAATGAATACGGTTTATAGTTTATGAATGTTTAGTTTTTAATTTCATACGTTTACGTTTTTAATTATTTATGTAACATTTTTAATTTATGATGTGGCGTCGATGTGTTTAGTGAGTGAGGATGTTTTCAGGTGACCGATAAAGATAACCTAAATTAACAAAGTTGCATAGTTCAGTAACCTAATTGAACAAATTCGCAAAGTTTAGTAACTTATTTGTACAAAAAGCTTACGTGGACACCATCTTAAGTGGATATCCGGTTGCCTGTTTTTTGGGTAACCTGAATGAACACGTTTCTGGTTTCGAGTAACCTAAATGTCAAACCCGTAAACTCCAGTAACCCAATTGAACAAAAAAATAGTTGGGTAACTTAGGCGAACAAAGTCGCAAAGTTGGGTAACCTAACTGTCATAAAACCCTTCACTAGTATGTGTATGTCTCATTTATATGTTTGTAATTGTAGAATTATGCAATAAACATTATTATGTTTAGACTGAAAAAGTAAAGAAGAAAAATTAATTTTGTACGCAAAACAAGTTTGTTGGTATAATTTGGCCATACCCAAATATTAACGGTTAGAAACCGAAAAAACCGAACCGGAAAAAACCGAACGGCTTCGGTTTTGGGTTCTACAAAAACGGAACATTGTGGTTCGGTTACGGTTTTAGCCAAAAACCGACCCAAACAGAACCGTGCACACCCCTAATTTTATCCTACAAAAAAATATGCCAAAAAGTCATTTCCTTTTAACATTCTAGATGGGATTCTATTAAAGATTTATAGCAACCTATTTTTTTTTCAAATAACACTACATTGTTTATAAAACATGAAAATCAAAAAATAACTAACAACCTCAAGTAATTACACACATGCCTATAGTTAATGCATTGCCATGTTAATTCAACTATAAGATTATATGTCCACTAATTTATTCCAAATTCATGATTGTTAATAAGAGCACAAGGTGTGGTGAAGAGGCATCCCCTCTTCATCACCGCCACGTCACTGCCACATCATCATAACAAATCTTCACAACTAACCCCCCTCACTCACAACAAACCTCAACCTCATCATTTAGGGCCTACCACTACAACTTTATTTTTTTTTTTCAAATTTTAAAATAAACTAAATTTATTTATTAAAATAAAAATACAATACAATATATTTACAAAAGAAACTTATAAATTAAAAAAAAATGTAAAACGTTTTTAAAACCCAGCACACTTTATTAATTAAAAAAAAATCTTCACTCTTCTTCTTCTTCCAACTTTACACACTACACACTACAAACACACACTAACGAGCCCACAGCCCCACCTTTGTCAGAGAATTCACTTCGTTGTGGTGATGAAGAGGAAGCCACGGCGAGCTGCCACGTTGGACCACAACGAGGGACGAATTTGCCACACCTTGTGCTCTAAGATATATATCAAAACACAGTGCTATACACAAGTTTTCATTAAAATACATAAGAAAACTAATGTTTAAGTGACAAAATATTAACAATTAAATATCTTCTATCAAGGAAACAAAACGTTGCATACAATATTAAAAGCAAAAGCACTACTAATTTAAATTCATCAAGAGTTTAAAACCTAGTTTTAATTCATCCACTGATTTATTTTGATATATGTGCAAAAATAATCAATCGACAAAAAAGGGGGCATTAAACGATTACCTGTTGATTGATAAAATTACAATGGTGGAATCATGAAGAAGTATTGGTGGGATTTTGATCAAGAAGAAAAAAGAAGAAGGTAGGAGATGATTTTGTATGAGAGAGAAAGAAAATAGTCACTGTCAATAAGTGAGTGAGATTGAGTTGTAATCCAGGTTTCTTGTCGGGATTTATGAAAAGTAAAATATCCGGGTCTCAATCCTTTATTTAAGATCATCCCCTTCAACCAGATGCTTTTTATCATGTCCATATCCTATCCCAAGCCCAAAACCCATAAAACAAACGGGCCCTAAAAGTCATACATCTCAACCAAACATCTACAATCACAATCATTGTCATTCTCCCATTTCCATTCCCTATACCAAACACACTTTGATTTTTGCTTTAGTGAAAGTGGTATATTTATTGATATGGAATAAGTTAAATGCAATGTGGTAGTTTACGATGTGTGCACTCTTATTTTTACCATATTAATAAGAACTAATGATATAGTGTCTTTTATAAGAGTATGTATTATGTTTACATATGTATTGTGTCACACATAATTACTTTGAAATTGTTACTTAAACATCACAAAATTATTCTTCTTTAGATATTAAGATTGCGTAAACTGAAATTGTTAATAAAAATCTTACATTAACTAAATTTTTGCTAGTTTTTACTCATTCATTTAGTCGCAACCCAAAAAAAAGAATATCACAAAACCAATTTATAATAGCATATATATATAAACTAGGAGTAAATAAGTAAAAAGTATAACTCCCTAAAGACAACAATCAATTGGTGTTTGTTTAAGCTTATTTAAGAGCTACGAGTGTATGTGATTTTGACTTATATTTCACAAACCAATTTTATTTCAGCTTATTTTTAAACGTATCAGTTCATATACACTTTTATCATGTCATAATATGTATATGAAGTTATAAATTCCAAACTACTCCGAAAAAGTAGTTTCATAAAACATAAGCCAAAATTACGTAGCTCATGTTTTGTCATACAAATTATGCTTAGTTACTTTCTTTTTTTAAACAAAAGGAACTACTTAAAATAGTGGGTGTGTTCGGTAAAAATAGCAATAGCAGTGAGGCCTAGTAGAAGTGTAACACCCCTAATTTCGTGATACGCAGCGGAATTCAAACTAGGTGTTACTTCAGGGCACAACAGTTATAACAATAGAAAACGAACTCTAATGGAGTCATTTTAAAAGATTTATCATTCGATTTATATAAATATCATAGTCTACAAAATGAGGTCCCAGTAGTTTCACAGTTTACAAATTACATTAAATGACTTTTCTAATGATAATAAAATTTATAGCCTTCTTGAGTATCCGTGCTCCTCCTTTCCATCCTTGCTAGCCTCGTGAATTTGTGAACCTGAGATACATGCTTAAATCGTCAACACAAAGGTTGAGTGAATCCATAGGTTTATTGTTAAATGCTGAACACATAATGTTTGTGTGGGTTACGTTGTTATACACCCATAATGTTGAAAACAAAACAGTTATTATCTCACTAAGCTCATGCAACCAAGGCGTTAACGTGTTCCAATATAAATTGGTTAAATTGTTGGTACCAGCCCTAATAGGTAAAATTGTCGTTTTACCTAATGTTACTCAAATATAGTGCGTTTGTTTGCCTTTAACGGGGCCAACACAAACGGGATTCGTCAATCCCAATAAATCTATTCACAATATTCGTGCTCACTCTCTCTAGTGATTAATGGTTCATGATTTAGGGACTTATGTTTGACAATTATGTTTACTTAGTGACAATAAAACAATTGGATAGCATAAAGTTAAAATGTTTGTGTGTTCAGGTTAAAAATAACATGTATCTCCCCCAAGGGTTTGTAAAACAATTAAGTAATAGAAAGTGGGGCTATGAACTCACCGTGAGTTAATGATATCAAATGTATAGTGAGGAAGATGGATATGCCATGAGAACCTCTACGAGCAACCTAGAATATAATGTTGCGACTTAGGTTTGAAATAATGATGCGAAAGTAATAACAAGCCTATATACGTCTTTATATTGATCGTGATGTAGTACATGGTAGTTGTGTATGTCGTTTATAGAAATGATCTATTTGTGAAAACGTGTTTAGTTTATATACATCGTACTACCGTTCGGGCCATCACAATTCAGAGGTCATGTAGTAAACGTTCGAGGAGCTAGGACACTTTAATTCGTAAATCCAACAACTCGTCGATCCGTTTACCCAAATGAACCCCTCACATGAAGTTCCCTAGTATTGTAGCACTTAGTAGATAAAACATATAGTTTGCTTGTTGTTTATGTGACATGTAGATTAAGTGGTTGCATAGTTTATCGAGGGAGTAGATCCAAATTGTATCCTATACGTTTAGGTTTGTCAAGGCTAAGGCCTTTGGTTTATGGTCTCGGCTTAAGAAGCCTTGAGACTTTAGTCATGGCTTTGTCGTGGCTTTGGTCTCGGATATCATGGTCTTGAGACTCAGCCTTGGCCTTAGCCGTGGTTGTGGTCTCGGCTGAAGACCATTAGGCCTCTTGGTTTGCCTTTAGTTGTGACAAAAGTATAGTTATATAGGGCAGTTTCAGTTTTTGAAGGAAAATGGCATGTTTTAAGTGTTTTCAGGGCCCGAGCTTCTTTAAAACAGCAGGAAAACGTCGTTCCGCACAACTTTTGTGTTTTAACTTTTTGATGAAATGGAACACAAGGCCTTGAAAAAAAACGGGTAGACCCCTAACAGTTTGTTTATGGCAGTTTCGGCGTTTTGGTTTCGCTAACTTCTTTTGGCCGTATCTTTTGACTCGTTTGTCCGTTTCGGGTGATTCAAATTGCTATGTTTTCCTTTTTACCTTGGCTTTAACAATATGTAGAGTATCAAATCTATATGTGGGCGATTTTTATGGTAACCTTGTACATAAGTCTACTAGTTAATAACATAAAATGATTTAAACATAATTGAGTATGGTTTATAAGGTTTACGCTTGTTTTAATCATCCTTTTACATCATCATCTAACATAAGAGTATATATAGCAAGTAATGATAATAAGAAACATATAAATGATATAGAGCAAGGATGGTGGTTAGTTTTCTTACAACTTTTGGCTTTCTAAAGAAAGGAAGTTAAAAACAAGGATTAGGACTTTGATTGAACTAGGATCTCTAGTTTCCAACTCCTTCAATCTCTTGATAGCAAGTTAAGATGGCTTGTCGGATTACTTGAAGTCTTCTTCCAGAATAATTCTTGTTGTACCTTGGAGTTCACCGAAGGAAGGAAGAAACTAGAATTTGGATCAAACAAAGCTTAACAAGAGCTTTGAAATTGATATAGGAACTTCTAGCTTGAAAGTCAAAGGATGAATTGCTATAATAATTAAGTATCCAGGTTTTTGTTGAGAAAATAAGTGAGGAATGAGTTGCCTTTTATACTAAAATGAGGAGGTTAGTAACTTGGACTTTTACAAAGCTTACATAGGAAGTTTGGACACTTGTATACATCTTAAGCTTGATTTATCACCAAGACACCAAGTGTCTTGGTGACTAGCCTTAAAATTTCATCCATGGTCTTATCTATGATGACTAGATGAAGTTTTGATGTTATCTTGCTTTTACGGAGTAAGTTTTGGTTCCGTTAAATGCCAACCGTAAGTTGTTAAGCCATAAAACGTAAAACCGGGTATCGTAAAAATATAAAACTTGTAAGAATGATGAAACTCATCATTATACCCCATATAAAAATATAAAATGAGTGGTAAGTTATATCGGGTTGCTTAAACGTTGTTTAGAGCTGAAACGCGGGTCAAAAACGCGTATTTCGCGTAAAACGCAGAACTGGAAAACGTAAAATTCCAAAACTTGTGGAATTGTAGTAAAATGGTAGAAATACATATTTCTAATGTTTATAGTGTTTTATGGACATATCAGGATGTCTGAATGACGTTTAAACCTAAAATTCTGAATGGATTCAACGTACGTCATCAGGACGACTTGTCGAGTATCAACTTTCTTGTCATGATGGTAAAATAAAAATAAAATTTTTTATAGGATGAATAGTAAAAGTGAATAGTAACTTTTCAAAAAAATGAACATTAACCTGAAAATGCGGGTTGTTACAGTCTCACCACCTTAATGGGAATTTCGTCCCGAAATTCAGTGTGTTATCCGATGTTGAAGTATCTAGGAAACATGTGGGTGTATGCGCCGAATTCTAATCTTTGCGTTCTCAAGTTTCTGGTCATAGAATGTGTTATGTACCATTCTAAGTTTTTGGTGGTGGCTTAAGTTGATAATCTAAAGGGTTTTGTTAAAATCTTAGAGTCCAATATACCTCAAGTTTGGCTTTTCCCGATTCTCAAAATGAATCATATCTTATTGTATCAAGGCTTTCAACAAAACCTTAATTTCTAACATGAAGTTTTTGTTAAATTTTAACGCCTTACATCTATTTAATTTTTGTTCTGGTGATAGTGTGCAACATGCAACCAAATTAGTATTTGTATGGTTTCCTTAGTTGTTTCGTAGGTGATCTCTGAACACCTTAGTCCAGCAAATGGTTAACTAACACTTTCGTCGATATAGTGTGATGGATCTGGACACACACCTTGTATTAGTGGTATTTTGTATTATATTAATAAGCACGCGGAATTTACTTAGTAATACTTAGAAGACGGATTATATGATGTATTGTAAGTGAACACAGATTAAACACAAAACAAATCTCCAATATTATTAATGAATAATACGAGTCATCTTGCTTATCACTAGGGTTACACCTTGAAGCTTATATGAATAATACGTATGTATGTAAGTACGTAAGTAAGTACCTTAGACAATGACCTAGGACATCCTTTTATAGTACAAGGAGTCCTTTACAAGATAAGTATAAAGCTAACAATATAGAATATACACAAGATCTTTTATATACTTATCTAAACACGTTTTCTTAACAACTATCTAATAGCAGTGGTAATAATGTGCCAGCATTGGTAATACGTTTCCACTGCTAGTGCAATACTTAGCAGTGTCTTTAACACTGCTAGTGCAATACTTAGCAGTGTCTTCCACAGCTATCAGTGGTAACAAATTATTCCCAACAATCCTCCCCTAAACTTATGATTTCTCTGCAAATCAATAAGTTTCTTCAATCTGCATCTTCTTCAAGGATTTGGGGAATTCTACCAAACACTTCACTTCTTCCTTAAATTTTGAATAGCTCTTGAACATTGATCTTGAAGCCTGTGTAACAATGCTCTGACTTTCTCACTATCTTCATGAACTCTTATTGTTGTACATAACATCACTGTGAGAGTTCCAGCTCTGAGTGGATATTCTTTCTCAGCAAGCATGAATGCATCTACTCCATTTGCTGTAGAAACATGATGAACTTCACATGAATCATAGTAGAACCATTTAGTACCAGGACATGAAGATGAGAATTTCCAGAAATCATCATTAACATATGGATCATAGAGCCTTCTAAGATTAACCCATAACTGCATCTCCTTCATATCTTTGAGATCTTCAGCATCAAACCTTTCTTGAACTAACTTCCATAGTGTATCAAGATCATCTCTGTCAAAAGCTTTAATGAGATCTTCAAACTGAATAAACGATGAAGTTTCACCACCTAGCCTTGTGATCTTCCATGTTGGAGCAAAATTGTTGGCAGTAAACACTTCCCAATCAATGATAGGATGTCTGTCTTGCAGTGGTTCTGGATAAAAAATCTTCTTCTTCAATCACAATCATATCAGTCAGCTGTTCTTCAGTGAATTTCTCAGTTGGAACTTCTTGTTCTTCAGCAAACTTTGTCTTCTTAACAGTCTGAGAATCACTGTCTTTGGCCTTTCTCTTCAAATCAGGATACCTTCTTGCTTCTTCTTCAGAGTTCATTGAAATGAAATCTTTATCTTGTCTTTGAACTCTGTAGTAGATACTTTCAACTTTATCATCAGGCATCCCTTTGAATTGATGTCTTTTCCAGCCACCAACATTGCAACAATAAATCTTCATGTATGCAATAACTTGTGCTTTAGTTGGTTGCCTTGGTTTCTTTTGACCTTTTCTGACTGAACCAATTACCTCTTGAAGTGCTTGATTATTCTTCATCTGAATAAAGTCCTTTAACTGAGCTGTTCTTTGTTCTTCAGTTAAAGACTTATCTGCTACAAGGTCAATTTCCTTCTTCTTGATCACTGGATCATTTGCAATCAAGAACTCAATTTCTTCTTCAGTAGGTACATAGCTGAATTCTGGAGTCTTCTATTTGAATATTGTAGGTTGAACAGTGGAAAGTGGATCTTCCATTCTATCCAGCCTTTTAGCCTCCATAAAGCTTGCAATCTCAAATTCTTCAAGCTTTTTCTTTTCAGCAACTTCAACTTCATAAATTTTTCTTGCAACTTCTTCATCATGAGCAATCTGAAATTGTTCTTTCTTTGAAACCTTTCTTCTTGTTTGCTCCTTGCTTTGCAAAACAACTTTACCTTTGTCTTTCTTCTGTATATCAATTTCTTCACTTGCAGTGGCAATATCATGTCCAACAGTGGGAATATTTGGCTCTGCAGTGGAAATTGGATCAGTAGTAAAATCATCAGTTGCAGTACTAAAAATATCTTGCTCTAGTTTCTCTTCTTGAGTATCAGCTTCCTATGCACCTTTACTAAAAACACCTTCATCTTCAAAATTAATTCTCCTCCCCTGAGTTTCAGCATCTGTTTTCCTCCCCTGTTTGGGAGAATTTCTCAAATCTTTATTTAACTCTGCTGAATCACCATCATCAGGTGAAGATGGAGATGAGATCACTATCTTTGCAGTTTTCCTTTGCTGTTTCAACCCCTGCAACTCTTCCTTCAAGGTCTGAATCTCCTCCTTTAAAGATGTAATACCCTTGACATGCTTTTCCTTAAGTTGTGCCAAGTCTTGTTCCAGAGATTTAACCTTCTTTGCTAATGTTGTACAAATTTCCATCAATTTCATTTGTTGCCCACTGCCCTCAATACTTCCAACTGTGTGACCTGTTGGGAGAGGTGAATCATAGGGCATTGGTTCAGGTTCCTCCCTAGTTGGACTAGATTGAAGCCTGGAACCACCACTGCTTGTGCCTAAACCAAAAGGATCAGATACATGTTGTGTTATAATGGGAGGAGTTGGCTGTTTTTGACTCCTCTCATAGGTGTGAGAAACTGGTGGAGTATAATCAATGTGTGGAACAGTGATTATGGGTGTAGTTTGTACTTGTGAAATCTTTGCAAGCATTTGAGGAAAGAGATGTGTAAAATCCATATTGCCATCTTTATTCATATTTTGAAAAACTTTAGGCTTAAGGCAATGGATTTTGTAAACTCTAGTATGGGGTTGCAGTTGAAACTCATTTAGCACTGCTTGCACAAACCTTGGATACATCAAAAAATTTGTTGAACTATTTACATTGCCTTGCATACTTTGAAAAATATATTTTGACTAATTAAAAGTCCTATCTAAAGCTAGAAAAACCAAAGGGTAAGCCATGGTTGAACTGAATTGTTCATAAGAAGTTTTCTTAGGACTTAGGCAATGCAAAAGAGTATGTATAAAAAATCTCCAATGGGGACAAAAACCACTCTTTTTGAAAGTAGCCTTTTTGTCAGTGGTATCTTACCCCATGGATGAAAGATGTGTATGAATTTCGGGCATGGGTAATGTGATGATACCATTGAGATCATCCAATTGGAGAATTCTCCTCAAGGATGCCTCAGTAACATCAATGGTTACCCCATCCACAGTGGCTCTAAGAGTATCCACTGTTTCATGTGTATCTCTATGTTCAATGGTTATGGACTGAGCAGAAGTCCAAAACTGTTTGATTTGAGAGATATAGATTGTGGGATTTAAAAGTAAAGCATACCTTATATGGGTAGTGTTAAGAAAGTCCACAATCTGGTGAAAAACAGGGCAACTCTTCTCGTTTGACTTTTGTAAGTAGGCCACTTGGTTGTGCTCATCTGCAAAAGTGATAGGTGCCATAGAATCTTTTGATGAAAAATATATTGTGTCAGTATGAATTGTATAAAGAACTCGCCAATTGAGAGAAAATATATAAACAATTAGGGTTTTAGTGTTTTGCGCAAGAAACATTATCTAAGGAAAAGATTTATCTTAAGTAGATAAATTATAAGTAGGAAAGTAGATAATCTTCTAAAAATTTACCCTATTTATATATGGAAAGAAATTAACTCTCAACGGCTAGTAAAAATTTTGTTACAGACACAACAGTTGTAACGGCTAGATCAACAGTGGTAAAAATAACACTGTCAGTGGAAACTGTGAACTAGCAGTGGGAATTTTTCATAAAAGTTTTCAAAGAGCAGTGGAAAAGAAAAACATATTAAAAATAGACTGCTCTTATCATAGTTTTTAGCAAACTACCAGCTATCAACGGATTTGATATGTCTTTACCATGAGCCGTTTGCTATGGACTAGCCAACTCTTAATCAGATAGAATATGGTGAGTTGATAACCATATAGTTTTTGGTAAACTATCAACCATAAACGGATTTGTCAAGTCTTTACCAGTAACTTTTCCATTAACTCCACCTCCAAAGCTGACATACTGTCCATCATAATGTTCAAAATCTGAGAGATAGGACTTGTTGCCAGTCATGTGCCTTGAACATCCACTATCTGTGTAGTCTTGATCTGATTTTTTTGTCCTTGGATGTTCCTGCACATTAAAGTAAAGAGTTAGTTTCTTTTGGGGACCCAAGCCATGATTGACTTGGATCTGCCTCGTGTATCAATATAGTTATATCTATCAAAGGTCATTGATACACCATTGGGATTGGTTGATGAGGTTATTCCTTTAGGTTTCCATTCCCAACGTGCCGAGGCCTTCACAACATTGCCCATGTCCCCCTTTTTCTTGTTTACAACCCTTGCAGTGGGAACTTTTGAATAAGCAGTGGAAACTTCCGGTTTGGTTTTAGGTACCCATTGTTGGTTATATTGAACCTTTTTATTTTGAAAAGTTCTTTTCCCTGTTTGTGCAGATTTTGCAAAAGTTGTTTTGGATTTTGCACTTGTAACAGGTGATTTAGGATGAGCAGTGTGAACAGATTTTGCAGTGGCAAAAGTTTTAAGACCACTTCTTAATTGAACTGCTCTTGGTACCATTTTGCTGTGTGGATTAGGGTGCAAATTATTTTGAAACTTGTTAGACTCCACCCTTTTATTCCCATGGACTTCCCTTCTCCCAACATGATAGTCACAATAAGCATGTAAATGATCAAAACTACCACAGATATAGCATGCTTTATTGTACATCACAAAATCACTACCTAGTTGTTGAGATTTAACATGATTCCAACTCCTGTGGTTACCCCTAGGAGCTGTAGGCTTGTTCCTATACATCTCAGCATACCTTACAGTTGATCTAGGTTTATTAGCTTGTTTCCTAGGTTCCTCTGTAATAGTATTAACAACTTTTGGGATAGAAGCCTCTACATTCTTTTTAACATTCTCATCAACAACTGATGAGTCATTAGCACTTTCGAAAACATCAGTTTCATGCTTAACCTCTTCCTCACATTTCACAGTTTTGGGAGGACCATATTCAAGAATAGGTTCCTGAAAGTCTTCTAGACCTGTATGAGCTAAATCAATACCTCGAGGTGTATGAACACCCCTTAGTGGTGGAGGAACAGTATTATAACCCATGCCTGACTTAACTTTACTCATAATTTGAGCATTCCAAATTTTATCAATTGACTTAGACTGATAATAACAGGTGTCTAAAGTTAAATTGACATTTTCATTTATCTTTTTAAGTTTTTCAAGCTCTTCTTGGTATGCCTCATTCACAACTGTCTTATGATCTACCTCTCTTCTAAGAAGAATCATATCATCATTATATTTTGACTCATTTTCTCTATAGTGCTCTATTTGTTTTTCTAATACTGCTATAGCTCTCCTAAGGTTTGACACAGTATAATTAGCAGTATACAACTCTTGTCTTTAATTAGAATATAGATCATTAAGCCTTTCAACTTCTCTAGCAGCCCTACATGTTTTAGAACAACTTTCAAAGTTTTGTACCTTAGAATCAGAGAAAGCCATGAGAGCAAATTCAGTAGACACAAGAGCAGCATCTGAAGGTTCTTCCTCTTGATCATCAGCCATGAAACTCCAATCATAGCTCACACCATCAATTACCAACATTGCCTTTGGTTCTTCCACAGTTGGTTCTTTCTTTTGCTTGTACCAAGTAGACCTGTTATCCTTCATCCTTGGTCTTCTGCATTCCCTAGCAAAATGCCCCAACTTGTGACAATTGAAACACTCTACTTTCTTTTTGTCAAAGCCTGCAGTTTCACCACCATTGATGTGAATAGGCTTGCCAGTCTTCTTGTAGAATTTCCTAGCCCTCATGCTAAGAAGAGCTATTTTCCATTTAATATCCATCTCTTCCAAGTCATCTTCATCAATTTGCTCTATGTCTTCATGAGTTAATATAGAGCCATTAACTTGAGTGGAGATAAAAGCATAAAAGGAAGAATCTCCAATACCAGCAATCTTTTTCTTTGAACCTGCAGTGGTAACGCTAACATTACCAATGGAAACTGTAGAACCAGCAGTGGCAATATCATTATCATTGTCATCTTCAGAATCATCACTGTCAACAGAGGTTGACATCAAAACCAAGCTGCTTGAGCTTGTACCAAGTTTCCCAGCCTTCTTCAATCTTTGTTCAATGAGTTTGAAGTTGTTGTAAAGATCATTGAGCTTCATTGTTTCAATATCTGCTTTGTTTTCCCAAACTGTAACATTAGTTTGAAACTCTAAAGGCAAACTTCTTAGAAACTTCAAATTGAGGTCTTCCTTTTCTACCTCAATGCCAAACACAGTCAGTTGTGTAACAATCTTC
The DNA here is from genome assembly GCA_019973895.1 of Chrysanthemum seticuspe. Classification (NCBI taxonomy): domain Eukaryota; kingdom Viridiplantae; phylum Streptophyta; class Magnoliopsida; order Asterales; family Asteraceae; genus Chrysanthemum; species Chrysanthemum seticuspe. The sequence goes on along the minus strand of BPTQ01000007.1, from coordinate 84,653,494 downwards.
TGGAGTTTGGTGAAGATGCTATCAAGTGAGTCATTGCTTGAAGCAGAGAAGTTTTCATAACTTTGCTTCAACAATGTCTTTTGTGTCTTCTTTGTAGCATCATTACCACCAAACATTGAGTAAATCTCTTCAAAAAGTTCTTTAGCTGTCTTGAACTTGCTGAATACTATGATCTGGTCTCCTGGGAGAGTCATCAGCAACAAACTTCTGGCCTTTAGATCATTCTTCTTCAATGCTTTTTCAATATTAGTCTCAGGCACATAAACTGTCACAACATCTGTGTCACCAACCTTCTGAGTACTAGTCACAGGCTTGAAAGAATCACCAATTAAGATGATCTCCCATAGAGCATAGTCTTGTATGAGAAAGTATTGCTCAATCAATATCCTCCACATCTCAAACTCATTAATTTTGAGCTTAGGAAGTCTTGGAGTAGAAGCGTTGGACTGGTTGTTTTCTATCTCCATTGAGTGAGTAGGTTAAGCATATTCCTTGGATCTTCTAAAACAAAATATCAGAACCTTGCTCTGATACCACTTGATGGATCTGGACACACACCTTGTGTCAGTGATATTTTGTATTATATTAATAAGCACGCGGAATTTACTTAGTAATACTTAGAAGACGGATTATATGATGTATTGTAAGTGAACACAGATTAAACACAAAACAAAGCTCCAATATTATTAATGAATAATACGAGTCATCTTGCTTATCACTAGGGTTACACCTTGAAGCTTATATGAATAATACGTATGTATGTAAGTACGTAAGTAAGTACCTAAGACAATGACCTAGGACCTCCTTTTATAGTACAAGGAGTCCTTTACAAGATAAGTATAAAGCTAACAATATAGATATACACAAGATCTTTTCTATACTTATCTAAACACATTTTCTTAACAACTATCTAATAGCAGTGGTAATAATGTGCCAACAGTGGTAATACGTTTCCACTGCTAGTGCAATACTTAGCAGTGTCTTCCACAGCTATCAGCGGTAACAAATTATTCCCAACATAGTGCCTCAAATGGAATAGTTTTTGTTGTTGTTAGGGTAACTGTTGTTAATCAAAGGTGTAAGATATTGTTGATGAGAAATAGTTTGTAATGATGTGATAATTGTCATTGTAGGAAAGTCTTGCTAGTGGCAAGTGGTTATCCAAACCATTTCCAAAGTTGATCATGTCTTAGGTGGTTTCGAGATGAAGGCTATATCGCATAGTGTTTATGTCTACTAGTGTTTGAAAGAAACGTGATACTGTGAAGTTTTACATACTGACTTATAATGGGGTTCAGATAATGATGCGATATTTTGACGATTAGAAGAGTGTAGTGTACGCTTACCATTATTCTTAGGTAGAGATGTCAAGTTTTCTTTAAAATCAAAAGTGAATTTTAAAGGATTATGACGGAATGATATCCTTGAAACCTAAACAGGCTAGTACTTCTAAGAAATGACGAGAAGATTCGATGACTATTCCAAGATTGTAGTTTGGATTATCTCATGTCTGAAAATTTCAAGAATGAAATTAGGTAGTATAAATAAAATGTTAAGATTTTGCTGAGTGGTAAGACACTATCGTGTCTCTAAATCTTTTTAATAAATTCTGGTGGTTTATCGAGTTTAAGTAGGAAATTAACCTGAATATAACCCTCGTATAACTATTCTCAGTGTTTGAAAAATTTAAGTCGAACATAGTTAGTCAGACTATGTTCCACTGTCCCTAGGTTAAATACAGGTGACTAGGCTATATTTAGCCGTGGTCCGATAAATTTTCCAAATACCTAAATTAGGTATACTCGTGATATGTCCATAGCTTTTGAGAAAATATCCACAAAGCAAAGGTGATATCAAACCATTCAGTTGCAAGTCCCGACTATACAAGACTTGTAACCTATGTTTTCATATTCCATTGCATAGAAGATAGTATGGGTAGATACGTGTGGAAAGGAAGTCTTAAGTAATTCTAAAATAGTCCATACTTGGCCAGGAGCACGGACTTTTAACAATGAAGGTTTCAGAATAGAACCTTGATGAATGTAGAGAAAGTTTGTCGAACTTCAGCTTTTGTAGATGATGAATCAGTTGGTCCTTTAGAAATCCTATTTCTTGTATTTCCATTAGGGAAATTGTTAGATTGTGATAGGTTTCATGTAAAACAATATCACATAAGGTTTTATAAGATAATTTCTAGAGTCTATTGTATAACTTACAATGTTTGCGAAGTAAATTAGACCATTGTGTAACTCACAATGTCTGAGAGGTAGTTGAGACCATTGTGCAACTCACAATGTCTTGAGAAATGATAGAGAGATCATTGTGTACTCACAATGTCTTGAGAAATAAATTAGACCACTATTTCATTTACAGTCTTCTGGGGATGTAATTAAGACCAATGTGTTACTCACAGTATCTGGGAATGTAATAGAGACCACTGTATTACTCACAATGTCTGAGAACGTAATAGAGACCACTGTATCTCACAGTGTCTTGAAAAATGAATGAGACCATTGTATCTCACAATGTCTGGGAAGTAGGAAAGACCATTGTAATCAGTTACAATGTCTTGGATAAAGTTTCGTAATCCTAAAATGCACGAGTAGATACATGATTGGGAAAATATGATTGTGCCGCAATGCCTTAGAATTGGCATACACAGATATGTTTAGTCCATCGTTTAGCTAAAATCATTGAAAATATGTCGAGTGTATATATCAATATACTAGTATGTTTGTGTAGCATAAACTACCTAGAAGTCACATAATCGTCTGGAGGATGGAAGGCACGGAGAGCGAAAGGCTGAAAAATGTTTTGTTTGTAAAAGTGGTTATAGTTTAGGTCTCGATTAAACCCGTTTCTCTATAACCTGGCTCTGATACCAATCTGTAACACCCCCAATTTCGTGATACGCAGCGGAATTCAAACTGGGTGTTACTTCATGGCACAGCATTTATAACAGTAGAAAACGAGCTCTAATGTCGTTTTAAAAGATTTATCATTCGATTTATATAAATATCAGAGTTTACAAAATGAGGTCCCAGTAGTTTCACGGTTTACAAATTACATTAAATGAGTTTTCGAATGATAATAAAATTTATAGCCTTCTTGAGTATCCTTGCTCCTCCTTTCCATCTTTGCCAGCCTCGTGAATTTGTGAACCTCAGATACATGCTTAAATCGTCAACACAAAGGTTGAGTGAATCCATAGGTTTATTGTTAAATGGTGAACACATAATGTTTGTGTGGGTTACGTTGTTATACACCCATAATGTTGAAAACAAAACAGTTATTATCTCACTAAGCTCATGCAACCAAGGCGTTAACGTGTTCCAATATAAATTGGTGAAATTGTTGGTACCAACCCTAATAGGTAAAATTGCCGTTTTACCTAATGTTACTCAAATATAGTGCGTTTGTTTGCCTTTAACAGGGCCAACACAAACGGGATTCGTCAATCCCAATAGATCTATTCACAATATTCGTGCTCACTCTCTCTAGTGATTAATAGTTCGTGATTTAGGGACTTATGTTTGACAATTATGTTTACTTAGTGACAATAAATTAATCGGATAGCATAAAGTTCAAATGTTTGTGTGTTCAGGTTAAAAATAGCATGTATCTCCCCCAAAGGTTTGTAAAACAATTAAGTAATAGAAAGTGGGGCTATGAACTCACCGTGAGTTAATGATATCAAATGTATAGTGAGGAAGATGGATATGCCGTGAGAACCTCTACGAGCAACCTAGAATATAATGTTGCGACTTAGGTTTGAAATAATGATGCGAAAGTAATAACAAGCCTATATACGTCTTTATATCGATCATGATGTAGTACATGGTAGTTGTGTATGTCGTTTATAGAAATGGTCTAGTTGTGAAAACGTGTTTAGTTTATATATATCGTACTACCGTTCGGGCCATCACAATTCAGAGGTCATGTAGTAAACGTTCGAGGAGCTAAGACACTTTAATTCGTAAATCCAACAACTCGTCGATCCGTTTACCCAAATGAACCCCTCACATGAAGTTCCCTAGTATTTTAGCACTTAGTAGATAAAACATATAGTTTTCTTGTTGTTTATGTGACATATAGATTAAGTGGTTGCATAGTTTATCGAGGGAGTAGATCCAAATTGTATCCTATACGTTTAGGTTTGTCAAGGCTAAGGCCTTTGGTTTATGGTCTCGGCTTAAGAAGCCTTGAGGCTTTAGCCATGGCCTTGTCGTGGCTTTGGTCTCGGCTATCATGGTCTTGAGACTCAGCCTTGGCCTTAGCCGTGGTTGTGGTCTCAACTTAAGACCATTAGGCCTCTTGGTTTGCCTTTAGTTGTGACAAAAGTATAGTTATATAGGGTAGTTTCAGTTTTTGAAGGAAAGTGGCATGTTTTAAGTGTTTTCAGGGCCCGGGCATCTATAGAACAAAGGGAAAACGTCGTTCCGGACAACTTTCGTGTTTTAACGTTTTGATGAAACGGACCAGAAGGCCTTGAAAAAACGGGCAGACCCCTAACAGTTTGTTTATGGCAGTTACAGCGTTTTGGTTTCGCTAACTTCTTTTGGCCGTTTCTTTTGACATGTTTGTCCGTTTTGGGTGATTCAAATTGCTATGTTTTCCTTTTTATCTTGTCTTTAACAATATGCAGAGTATCAAATCTATACGTGGTCGATTTTTATGGTAACCTTGTACATAAGTCTACTAGTTAATAACATAAAATGATTTAAACATAACTGAGTATGGTTTATAAGTTTTAGGCTTGTTTTAATCATCCTTTTACATCATCATCTAACATAAGAGTATATATAGCAAGTAATAATAATAAGAAACATATAAATGATATAGAGCAAGGATGGTGGTTAGTTTTCTTACAACTTTTGGCTTTCTAAAGAAAGGAAGTTAAAAACAAGGATTAGGACTTTGATTGAACTAGGATCTCTAGTTTTTTTAACTCCTTCAATCTCTTGATAGCAAGTTAAGATGGCTTGTGGGAGTACTTGAAGTCTTCTACTAGAATACTTCTTGTTGTAGCTTGGAGTTCACCGAAGGAAGGAAGAAACTAGAATTTGGATCAAACAAAGCTTAACAAGAGCTTTGAAATTGATACGGGAATTTCTAGCTTGAAAATCAAAGGATGAATTGATATAATAATTGAGTATTTCCAGGTTTTTGTTGAGAAAATAAGTGAAGAATGAGTTGCTTTTTATTAGGGGTGAGCAAATGGACCGAGAACCGAACCGGAACCGAGAACCGAACCGGAACCGACCCAACCCGAACCGCATTTTAGAACCGCGGTCCGGTTCTCGGTTCCTAGATATTGCAATTTTCGGTTCTCGGTTCGGTCCAGAACCGTGGGTATTGGTTCCGGAACCGAAGAACCGCCCGATTTCAACATGACAACAAATAACATCTCTTCGTTTCTCAAACATACAAATTAACACATTTCATTGTTGATTTAGCTTGTAATGTTGTTGGTGTCATACGTAACCTTTTTTCTTATATATATATTCTTTGTTCCAAAGGGAAAAAAAACTGCTTATACATACGTTTATGTATTTTTCAATTTTCAATGTTAATAACACAAGTTTTGTTTTTACAAACATGCGTAAATCAATGCTTCTCTTGGTCTTACAAACATGCGTAAATTATATATCCAATGCTTCTGTTGTGTCAATTTTTAATTTTAATGACACAAGTTTTGTTAATGATGTACAGTACGTTTATATATTCACTCTCTCTTGGTCTTTCAAAATACCATCTTTAAAAAGGATGTTTGGAAGTCATTTATATCAACATTTGTTAACTTCATCCATATTTATGTAGTTTTTTATGAAGATTTGCAAAAACGAATATACAGGCAACATAATATAAATAGTTAGAAACCATGACAACAAATATATATATACACACGGGTCCTTTACAACACGGGTTTTTATAAATTTGCGGTTCCAATCGGGTAGAACCGAAATACCCGAATCGGACCCGAGAACCGAACCGGAACCAAAACATGTTACGCGGTCCGGTTCTCGGTTCTCGGTTCTCGGTTCCTAAATTATGAGTATTTCGGTTCTCGGTTCTTGCGGTTCCGGGTCGGTTCCGTGCGGTTCTGGAACCGCGCTCACCCCTACTTTTTATACTAAAATGAGGAGGTTAGTAACTTGGACTTTTACAAAGCTTGCATAGGAAGTTTGGATACATGTATACATCTTAAGCTTGATTTATCACCAAGACACAAAGTGTCTTGGTGACTAGCCTTAAAATTTCGTCCATGGTCTTATCTGTGATGACTAGATGAAGTTTTGATGTTATCTTGCTTTTACGGAGTGAGTTTTTGTTCCTTTAAATGCCAACCGTAAGTTGTTAAGCCATAAAACGTAAAATCGGGTATCGTAAAAATATAAAACTTGTAGGAATGATGAAACTCATCATTATACTCTATATAAAAATATAAAATGAGTGGTAAGTTCTATCTGGTTGCTTAAACGCTGTTTAGAGCTGGAAACGCTGGTAAAAAACGCGTATTTCGGGTAAAACGCAGAACTGGAAAACGTAAAATTTCAAAACTTGTGGAATTGTCGTAAAATGGTAGAAATACATATTTCTAATGTTTATAGTGTTTTATGGATATATCGGGATTTCTGAATGACGTTTAAACCTAAAAGTAATTCTCGAATACGGTTTTGGGAAATCGGTTCTGAATGGATTCAACGTACGTCATCAGGACGACTTCTCGAGTATCAACTTTCTTGTCATGATGGTAAAATAAAAATAAAAATTTTTATGGGATGAATAGTAAAAGTGAATAGTAACTTTTCAAAAAAATGAAAAGTAACCTGAAAATGCGGGTTGTTACAAAAAGGCTGTAGTGAGCAGTAGCTGTGAGCAGTGACTGTGAAAGTGTGAATAGTAGTTGTATCTTTTTTGTAAAAACGTTTGATAAAACAGTTGTAGTTGTAATTATAATATGTAAAATAGCTTCTAAATGCTCAAAGCTCTTAAATGCTCAAAGCTCCTAAATGCTATTTTATAAAGCATTGTAAAATTAGCATTCTGAAAAAACAGGTAAACTACTTGCCAAAAAAACATTAAAAATCATAACGCTCAATGCTCGCTGCTTACCGCTCCAAAATGCTCCAAAAAACTTTGCGCCAAACACACCTAGTAGCATTGTTTAACATACATCTTTACTACCTTATAATGCGTTTAGGACATTCCCTAAATAGTAAGGCTTAAAATTTAGATTTTGTAACTTACTTATTATGGAAATATAATGTCTCTTGCTAAATTAATATATACACATGCTAGCTTAAAAGTTAAGCCAATACTTGTAACATTAGTAGTCATTGAATACAAAATTTAAAATCCCTCCAGTTTTTTTAAAGCCCGCTTTTATGACTTTAAAAGCCATGTATTGTAACACCCTGTGGAAAACTAGAAGGGGGTTGAATAGTTTACCGATTAAAATCTTTGTTTTGAAACTTATTGTAAAATTTTAATTGATATTGATCAAATATATCAAACAATAAACAAGCAATATATACAGAGAAAATAGAGAAAGAAACAATCAAATCACGACAAGTTGTTTATAGTGGTTCGGTCTACAAGGACTCTTTTTCCTTGCCCTACTCCACTCTCCGAGTCTCCAACTCGAGAGTTTAACTTCACTAGTCAACAAGCTCCTTTCACCGGTGGAGAAACCTTTACACTTCGCTTACACACTATTTCCGACACTAAGCTAGATGTCGAGTTCTTTTCCAAGGTTACAACCACTCCCACACACAATGTATTTTAAGGACTAAAATACTAACCACTCACACTCACAAGTTTATGATGGTTTGGTACAACAATGATGTATAAACAAGACTAGATCATACAACAACAAAACAAACAAGACTTCCAACTATTTGTTGAAGCTTGAATATGCCTTGATCTTATTTGCTACAAAAGAGGATCACTATAATGATATGAAACTGAGTTAGAAATTGTTGGGTTCAGTAAAATACCCAAACCCCTTAATCTAGGATTTGAATAGAAAATACCCCAAGTGTTTGGACCGTTAACACTAACAGGTCACTGAGTGCATAGTCTCTCAGTGAGCCATCTTCAGGATGCTCAGTAAGAGGCGAAGAAGAAGTCTCTCCACTCAGTAAGGCGGAACTTAAAGGGTGAAGACTGAGTCAAGAAGAAGATGGCGGATTCAGTGAGTGATGACAATAACTTACTGAATCCCTAAGACTCCTCTCCAACAACTTACACTGAAGACAAACTGAAGTAGAAGACTGAAGGATATGAAGACTGAAGAATGAGCGGAATAAGGCGGGATAAGTTTGAATCAGATAAGACGAAGTCCTTATCAACCAAAGTCAACTTTCCCTGAATGGCAAACGATCAGGCTCAGTGTAATCACTGACCTTTGGAAAGCAATCTTGTCTCTTACCTAAAATAGTCTTTGTAAAAAGAGACAAAATACATCAGTATTTTGTCTTCTGTATGATGTCAGTTTGTCACTTAGGAAAGAGTTAAAACTCATACTTGTATAAATAGCATAAGAGATGGAGTGAAAGATTAAGCTTGTGAATTGTAAAAAAACACACACACGCAAGCCATCTTTCACTCCTCCAAATACAACTTAATCCCTGAGATAGCTCAGTGGGTATTGTGCTCAGACTTAGCCTGAGCTTAGAGAAGAGTCACCAACCTTTGTCATTTCAATCCCAAGTACTATTCCGCAAGTACTTGGGTAATGTATTCTTGTTTTGATTTATATCTAATAAAGAATATTATGTTAAAAATTAATCAGTGTGTTTTACTTATATCTTTTCAGTCATAGATTCACTATTAACTTGTTTTATACACAACTGTTTTTAAGATAGTGAATAGGGAACAACAAGTGGTATTAGAGCAAGGCTGATTATAAAACTTTTTTTAAGCCGCTCTAAAACGTTTTTAAATAAGGATCCTTATGGCTAAAATTGATGTACCCCAACTAGTCGATAAAAAGGGTGGAGCTTATTCAGCTGTTGCCCCTAGACTTGAAGTTGGTAAATTCAACAAATGGAAAAAGCGTATGCTTTGCTATTTGATTGGGATGGAACCTTATTATATCAAGTGTATAAATGAAGGTCCATTTATCCCAAAGACTGCTGAAGGTTTGCCTAAACCTGAAGCTCAGTGGACTCAGGATGAGAGGAGAGTGGTCAACCAGGACCAAAGACTCAAAAGTATCATCATATCATGTCTTCCTGATGATATTATGGAGTCAGTTATAAGCTATAGTACAGCTAAACAAACCTGGGATGACCTAGTTCATAGTCATGAAGGCCCATCTGATACCAAGGAAAACAGGATAATGGACCTGAAACTTGAGTATAACACCTTCAGGGCTAAGGACTTAGAAACTCTGTCTCAAACTTACACCCGGTACAAAACTCTTTTAAATGAACTGTCAAATGATGGTGTTAAGTTGTCCAAACATGAAATCAATGTTGGCTTTGTCAATAGTCTCCTTGAGAAGTGGCTGAATTTCTCTCAGGGACTTAGGAATGCTAATCATATCCAGACCCTTGAACTTCCTGAAATTTATGGGAAATTTGTCTATGAGGAAAACCTCATCAACAGACGATACCCTGACTTAAAGAAGTCTCAGGAAGTCAAGAAGTCCCTGACCACCACTTCAACACCAATATCAACTGCTTTTTATTCTAAGAGTGTTGTTCAGGATTTTCAGGAAAATTCAGATGATGAGCCTGATGAGAGATCAAGTAAGGAGTACCTAAATGACCTGAACACTGAATTTCAGGAAAGGGCACTCCTTTAACTCTCGAAGGTTTATAAAAAGAAACAAAGTTTTTTCAAATGCTAAAGCAAATGAACACTGAATGCTTTAAGTGTCACAAAAAGGGTCATTTTGCAAAAGACTGTTTTTCAAAAACGATTTCTGAACCCTCTTACAAACCATCAGGGTCAAATCAGTCCTCAGGCTTTAGCAAATTTCAACCAAAAATCTATCAGTCTCATCAAAATCTTCAAAACAAATCTGATCAAAACAAAACTGTTGATTTTGAAGCTAAGTATAGGAAAGTCAAAGCTAAGCTTGTATTGCTTGAGGCCAGTCCCTCAGAAACAACAAAAAGTGTTCAATCTGTGCAGGGTAAAAACAAAGGCCTTGTTGCTGAAACCTTCGACTGGGATGAAGAGCCAGTCTCATCTGATGATGAAATGGTGCATGTCAGTGCACTGATGGCCCTCTCAGAAGAGGACAAGCTTGTTGTTGGGAAAAATCATGCCAGGAGTGGAGAATGGGTCAACATCACAATGAAGAAGGTAAATATTTTACTTTCTATGGATGATGACTCTGAGTGGCAATCCTATATGAACTATATCAATGTTGATCTTAAGTTTGTAGAAGAGCAACGATTAAATCTTTTTTCAAAATACAACAAGCTAAGTTTTGAACTAAACAATTGTAGGGATGAACTACTACTTTTAAAACAAAATAAGCTTGAGGCTGTCACCTTGCAAATTCAAAACACTGAATTAGTTAAAAGAAATCAGGCTCTTCAAGATGAACTTAAGAAAGAAAAAGATATCATTGCTAGTTGGACTGCTAAGAATCCAAGAGTCTTTGATGCTGTGGGAGCCCCCAATAGCAAAAAGAGAGTCATAGGTGAAGATCATCTCCCTGACTCTCACGACAAAGACCAGTCTCCCAAACCATTTGTGTCTGGTGGTATGATTACCAATGTGTTGACTATTCCCAAGCCCAGTGATTAGATTGAACGGGTTAATCCTAAGAGTAAGCTTCCAAATTTCGATTCTGGAAGAATACTAGAGCCTGAGAGTCAAGCTCTTAAGAGCATGCTTGGACTCCCTGATGTGCCCAGTAGTACTGAACACATCTCTGAGTCTGAAGCAGAATCAAATGCACCGCTTCCACCCCTGAAATCTCTTCAGGATGTTGCACCGAGCTATGAGCTTACTCCAATGCAATTCAATCCTCATTCACCAAAAGAAAGACCTGGACTTGGTAGAACAATCCTGAAAAGACCAACAAAACCAATCCAACAAGAATCTACTCCCACTGAGACTTCCACATCTTCTGTCCCCACTGAATCTGACCAAATTCAGCAACTGACTGAACTTGTGAGGAAGCTGACTGATAAGATGGAATCCATCGAAAAAGCTCCTGATTCAATCAATGAAACTAAGTCAGCCTCCTCTAGTTCATCAAAGTCTAAAGCCACCACCAAAACCAAGCAGAAGTGTGATCTATGCCACTATACGAGTCATACCACTGACAGCTGTTATAGAATCCTTTTTTGTATGATCTGCAAAAAGGATGATCACAGAACTTCTGATCACTTACAATATGTAAGTTCTCTAAGTAAAGCAAACTATACCAAATTTGGTCATCAGTATGCTTCAACCTCCAAATCTGCTCAAAAGTCTAGAGCAAAACCCTTTCCTCCTTGCCCACATTATGGCTTTAATGATCATCATACTGATGACTGTCTCATTTTCTCATGAACACGTGTTGTGAGATTTGCGGAAATCCAGCTCATGAGACATCTCAGCATGACAGTGTCATCCAAGCAAGGAGAAGTTCCAAGCAACCCAAAATCACTGAGTCATCCTCAGTCTCCAAATGCAAAACCTGTGGTAGCACAATGCACTCAACCACTGACCATGAGTCAATTTCCAAATTCAAACAGACCTTTAGGCCCAAACCCACTAGTAGGTGGGTCAGCAAGAGAAACTAATCAAGTTTACTATTTGTGCAAAGACACGCCAGGGAGCCTATTTGGCATCTAGATAGTGGATGTTCAAGAAGCATGACTGGTGTTAAGGAGTATCTGCACAAATATGTAAGGGAACTAGGACCCAAAGTAGTATTTGGTGACAATTCATCATGTCCCACTGAAGGTTATGGTTTAGTTTACTGCAATAGAATAATTTTCTCTAGAATAGCTTATGTCAATGGTTTTAAATACAATCTCATCAGTGTCAGCCAACTATGTGATGCTAAGTACATTGTGCAATTCAATGACAAACAATGCACCATTTTTAATGCCAACAAAGAAGTTGTGTTGATAGCTCCTAGAAGAGATGATGTTTATGTCTTAGACATGTCAACACTCTCTCAAAATGGAACTTGTCTCTTTGCCAAAGCCACTGAAACTATCAACTGGCTGTGGCACAAGAGACTCTCACACTTAAATTTCAAAAACATCAACAACTTGGCAAAACAAAACAAGGTCCTTAGCTTACCATCACTGGTTTTTGCAAAAGATAAACCATGCTCAGCCTGTGAGAAAGGCAAACACCAAAAAGCATCTTTCAAAACAAAACAAAATTTTTCAATCAAAAGCTGTCTTCACCTCCAGCATATGGATCTCTTTGGACCAGTTAGTCCTAGATCAATCCAGCATGAGAAGTATACACTTGTCATTGTTGATGAGTTTTCAAGATACACTTGGGTATACTTTCTTTCCAAAAAGAGTCAGGCAACTGATACAATAATGTCATTCATCAGGAACATTGAAAACTAGAATGACATTAGAGTAAAACAAATCAGAACAGACAATGGTACTAAGTTCATAAATGATGAGCTTGAGAATTTCTGTGATGAAAAGGGAATCTCCCAAAAAAATTAATCTCTTTACACCCCTGAACAAAATGGGGTAGCTGAAAGAAAAAACAGACCTCTCATTGAGGCTGCTAGAACTATGTTAAATGGCTCAGCTTTAGCAAAACATTTCTGGACTGAAGTAGTCAAAACAGCCTGTTACACTCAAAACAGGTCAATCATTGTCAAAAGACATAACAAAACCCCATATGAGATATTCAAAGGTAGACTTCCTGATATAAGCTACTTTCATGTGTTTGGATGTCCTGTGTTTATTCATAATCACAAGGATCATCTAGGCAAATTTGATGCTAAAGCTGATGATGGATACTTTCTAGGTTACTCACTGATCTCCAAAGCCTTCAGGGTATTTAACACAAGGAGACAACAAGTTGAGGAAACCTTTCATGTCACCTTTGATGAGAGTTCAGAAAGCATCAGGTTCACCAACACCCCAGTGGAGGAAATAGGAATTGATAACTCATCAAGATATCCTCCTGATGAGTATAACACTGAAATCAATTCCTCATACCAAGCTGATGCTGACATCTCATATTATGTCTTGCCTCACCATCTGTCACAACCAACTATCAGTGAATTCATTGATATTCAATCAGTCCCTGCTGGGACAGGTAACACTGAACCAAATGTTCAGGAACCTGTGATTCATGAAACCCAACCTGAACAAGACATCTCAACAGATGCTCTTAATGATTCTGTGGCTCCAGCCCCTAAACTCACTCCTGAGTCTCCATTGACCTCTGCAAGCTCAGATCCTAGACCACAAAGTAAGTGGACAAAATCTCAGGACATGGAGCTTGTAAACATCATTGGTGAACCCATTGAGGGCATGCTCACCAGAAGCATGGCTCCTAAGTTAACTGCAGCTTCAGCTAATGAATGTCTATATGCTGATTTTCTATCAGAAATAGAACCCAAGAGTGTCAATGAGGCTCTGAAACATCCTAGCTGGGTTCAGGCTATGCAAGAAGAACTGCAACAGTTTGATAAAAACAAGGTCATGACCTTGATCAAATGTCCTCAGGATGTTGTTGTCATAGGAATGAAGTAGTTTTCAGGAACAAAACTGATGAAAACGGCACTGTCATTAAAAACAAAGCCAGACTTGTAGCCAAAGGTTACACTCAACAAGAAGGCATTGACTATGATGGGACATTTGCTCCTGTTGCAAGAATAGAAGCCATTAGGATCTTCCTTGCATATGCAACATATATGAACTTCAGGGTCTACCAAATGGATGTCAAAAGTGCATTCTTAAATGGTGATCTCAAGGAAGATGTGTATGTTCAGTAACCTCCTGGCTTTGAGAGTAGTGAATTCCCTGACTATGTCTGCAAGCTTGACAAAGCCCTTTATGGACTAAAACAAGCTCCTAAGGCATGGTATGAAACTCTCTCAGCCTTCCTGACTCAAAACAAGTTTGTCAGAGGAAAGATAGACAACACACTGTTTGTCTATAGAACAAAACAAGATGTGATACCAGTCCAAGTATATGTTGATGACATCATATTTGGCTCAACAAACTACACTCTTTGCAAACAGTTTGAAAAACTGATGACAAAAAAGTTTGAAATGAGCATGATGGGTGAACTCACATACTTCCTTGGACTACAAATCAGGCAAACTGATAAAGGAATATCCATCAGTCAAGAGAAGTATACCAGAAATCTTTTGAAGAAATATGAGATATCTGACTGTACCTCAGTGAAGACACCAATGGTCCCTCCTAACAATCTTGGGCCTGATCTCGCTGGCAAATCAGTAAACCAAACTCATTTCAGAGGGATTGTTGGCTCACTGATGTATCTTACTGCTTTCAGACCAAACATACAATTCTCAGTCTGTCTAATAGCAAGATTTCAGTCCAATCCCAAAGAATCCCACCTCACTGCAGCCAAAAGAATACTCAGGTACCTGAAGGGAACCCCAAACCTTAGACTCTATTATCCAAAGTGCTCAGGGTTTGATCTCAAATGGTACTCTGACTCTGATTGTGTTGGCTGCAACATGGACAGAAAAAGTACCTCAGGGTCCTGTCAATTCCTTGGAGGAAAACTGGTTTGTTGGAGTGCTAAAAAGCAACAATCAGTGGCTATGTCTTCAGCTGAAGCTGAATATGTGGCTGCTGCAGGATGCTGTGCCAATGTTTTATGGATGAAAAGTCAACTCAGTGACAATGACATCCATTACAAAATGGTACCTATCTTTTTGTGACAACACCAGTGCCATTGCAATCTCCAACAACCATGTCCTTCATCAAAGAACCAAACACATTGATATAAGATATCACTTCATCAGGGACCAAATAATGAAAGGAGACATAGAACTTCACTTCATCCCTACTGAATATCAACTTGCTGATATCTTCACCAAACCCTTGGATGAACCTACCTTCAGGAGACTGAAAGCTGAATTGGGAATGCTTGACATTGAAAGTCAGCTATCTAAAAACAAATCTCAGTAAGTTTTCTCTAAAATGGTTCCTCCTCCCTGAATGAAACCCATAAACAATCCTCTCACTGAATGAGTAAGACTCATTTAGGGACCCTGACTCTAGATATTGAGCATTGAATGAGTAACTAAATGTATCTAAGTATTAGTTACTTAAATGTCCTAGGTTGGAAGTCACACCAATTAAATATAGGAATATATGTCTTTGTATCTTACTGTCAGGGGTCCCTCATACTTACCTCATCCCACTTGGCATTAAATGCCTCCTCTCACATAAAATATCATGTGGATATTTTATTACTGCAAAAGTGCATTTTTACTGTACACTGCAACTGTTTCTTTGAAAAACGGGATTTTACTGCGGGTAGTAGAGTGGTGGCATTAAATGTGAAAATTCAAAACGTTTTCAAAACCCGACTTTACAAATCCACATTTGTGCACAAACTACCCCTCTCATCACTCTATAAATACCCCTCACAAAATCCTTAAAACATAAACAAAGAATTTCTGCTAACAAAACTCTATCAAAATCTCTTTCAAACCCAGAAATCTTTGTGTTCTTCAAATCCTTTTTCTGAAAAATCTTCTCTGTAAACCTTTACAAAAGTTTTTAATCACAACTTGAGAGATTCAAAACCCTTTTAATTGTTCTTGTCAAGATATTTTTCTCTAAACCCTAAAACATTTTAATGGAAATGGCAAGAACACAATCTCTTCAGTTTGCATCATAGTGGGTAGGTGATCTTAGCAATGTTGAATTTAAAACAAATAATGTCATAGGCAATTTTGAATACCCTCAAATTGTCCCAACCTATAAGGACATTATGAAATTTTTGTCTAACTGCCCACTAAAAATGGCCTTTGTTCAGTGTCCCTCAATTGTATACCAAAATCTCCTCAGGGAGTTTTGGGCTACTGTAGTGGCCTATGATCCGACACCCTCAACTAATGAGACAGACCTACGACCACTCAGGGAGTATCTCATTAAGTTCAGTCTGTTTAATGGGGAAAGATCAGTCACCCTGGATTACAAAACTTTTTGCACCTCAACAGGGTTAGACTACAATAAGGGAGTTTATGTCGCCCATCCTGAACCCTCCACGGTGAAGGATGGGTTAAAACAAATCATTTTGGATCCAAAATTTTTGGACAAGACCCCAGTCACCAAAAGTTCATTTCCCGTGGCTTGGAGGATCCTATTCACTTTTGTGATTCAGGTCCTCGGCGGGAACCAGTCATCCACTGAACAAGTTAATTCTATTCAGTTGATGATGGCATACTGTTTGATAAATGGGGTCAATGTCGACATTGGGGAGATCATTTACAGCGATCTCGTAACCAAGCTATTGAGCAAAACTAGGGCGAAATACGTTTTGTACCCTAGGTTTTTCTCATGTGCTTTACAAGTGTTACTGGGTTGCAATTATCCTCAGGGAAAAAAATATTGTGCTTTACCTGGCATCCTGAGTCAATCTAATTTTCAAAAGGACCCATCCCTTGTCACTAATATTGAATTGACGGCCCATATGGTTGCTGATAAGGTTTTAAAATGTACCTTTTTGAGGGGTCGTTTAAGCCCTTATTTGATCACTTTTGTATCCGTTATTACTTAATATCGTTCCTTTTCACTTTTTAGGTCTCTTGAAGGCAAATTGCTGGAATGGCACTTATTTGGACGAAAAGGCGCGGATATACAAAGAAAATGGCCAGAGTCAAGAATCGAGACACTCAAGATGCTGAAATACAAGGGGATGGCGTCAGGTGTTAATTGCGACGCCGTCGGAGCAGTTCTGTGATGGCTCAGTAGCCAAATTGCTTATTTTCAAGTGACGGTGTCAGGCTTTAAAAGAGTAGGCCGTCGCAACTCAGACGGCCTAGATTTGATCCAGACGGCGTCAGAGACTGAAGGGGACGGCGTCACAAGCATAAGGTGACGCCGTCGCAAGACTAACGTGGCCAAGACGAAACCCTAATGACGGCTACTCGACGGCGTCACAAATCATAAGGTGACGCCGTCGCGATTGTAATCTTATATATAGAATCCGATTTTTTCAGTTTTAGTGTGTAGTCTTTTGGAGTAAAAACCTAAACCGAACCAAGGCTGTCTTGTATAGTATTTTAGGGTTCCAAACCCTATCTTACCACAAGATAAGTGTTTTACTTTTTTGATTCAATTATGTCTTCAATTATTTGTGTGTATGCTTGCATGTTCTCCATTTCCGGCTAATTTACTTGTGTGTTTGCTTAGGGAATATGAAACTTAATTATTGAATATTGATTGGTTGTCTCTTATCTTAATTGTTAATGATCTAGTAATGCGATAGGTCATTCGTTGTGTAGTTAATGCTTGATTAATCTTTGTGAACCTTAGACTATGACACCTAGAGTAGTTGTAGGCTAAACCATCCAAAGCGTACCTTAGAGTTAGAGTTTATAATTCCTAGAGATTTTGTAGACGAGACCCTTTGGTAGTTTCAAAGAGTTAGGGACAAACGCATACCCTACGACTTTAGACACACAACGCGATTAAGAATAAGGAGGTGACAATTCAACCATCAATAGGAGATAATTAGGGAGTAATAAAACCTAAGTGAACACATCTTTAAACCATCATACGAGCACACAATAATTAGACATAGACTACATACACCTTAGACTAGATAATTAGATAAGTAGAGTAATCGGTAGAAATACCAACCCCCAAATCCAAACCCCGAGATTCGTACCTTTCCATTTCATAAAATATAAAAATACAAAAATAATCATCCCTCACCTTTAGACTTAAATCGACATACACTTCAGCCTAACGACACTATTCCCCTAAAGAACGATATCAATACCCGTGGCTTACCCTAATACTACACTACAACGATTAGGTTCACTGCCTAGGGTGTTATAAAACTTGCTCGAAGAAAAGGAAGTTCCTTTGACCCCGAACGACGCGTGTAGCGTTATCAAGTTTTTGGCGCCGCTGCCGGGGAATAGTTATTGTTTAGGCCTGATTTATATCTCGTTTAGGTCTACTCACAAGATTCCTATCAAGTGAGATTTTTTTATTAGCTTCCTTGTAGTCTATCCCCCTTCTTTGTGTTTGTGTTCGTAAAACCCTTTTCATTTGTCGCTATGGCAAGTGAAGTTGCATTTGAATCATTAACAAATGAGGAACAATTGAATTTCGCAGATTGGTTTGGTTTTTATTTTTCTAATGAATTTGTGAGTGAACTTAGAGATATCCAAAAGGAGACGGGTGTAAGGTTGGATGGATTTGATATATTTTGTGTTTGTGTGGCTTCTATTCAACAATCATTGTCAGGATCAACTCCTTTTAGTGAGACCATCTGGAGAATTTTTAAGAAAAGCCTCCTATGCATAAACCATCAATTGAATGATCTTAGGCACCATGATCAAAAAGACCTAGTTTTTAAGAACATGGAATCTAAACCCGAACAAGATTGTGAGATGGTTATAGTTGAACTGCCTAGTTGCATGCGTGGGATAGATTTCAAAGCATATGACACGCGTGAGGAATCCTTTAGGAAAATAGAACACAGTGATCAAATTTGTGAGAATAATTCTTATGAATCGGACCAAGAATTTGAAATGGCTAAAGAAGGATTTGAGATGCTTAGGAGTGTATTTGGGTCAGATCATACTAAAACACATGATGAACATTTAGGAGGTCTAAATATAATGGAGAATGAGGTGGAAACTCCAAGCCCACAAGCTCTACCATCACTTGAAGAACACGCATCGCCTATAACTTACCCGGAAGAAGTAGAAGAGACTATAGGAACCCCGATTGATATAGAACCTTTGGACCAAACGACAGTAGAGAATGTAGGTTTAGATGCTTGTTGTCATGACCTCTCTCTTAGTCCTAGGGAAGTTCCTAATTTTGATAAAATGGAGCCTCAACCAAAAACCTTACCCAATTTTCTGTCTTTAGATGTGAATCTTGGAATTGAATTAGGCCCCAATCCACCCATCAAAATAAATGATCCGGGTAGTTGCTTGATAAAGGTAGTAGACTCTAAGCCATGTAGAGTAGAAGCTAATATAGGAGTAACCCATGACCTTACACACTTATATCACCCATTCATGGTTGATAACAAGAAACACTATGGGTTTAAACCGGGTTTATTAGGTCAAGATAGATCCTTAACTAAGAATATTTTGAAGTTGATAGAAGATGATCCATTTTTAGAAGAGAGATTTGATTCACCCGCTACACCAATAGACTTAGGTAAGGTTATAATGAATGGAGCACACTCATTTGAGCATATAAATCACCCATCACCCTCTCCTCACGTAGCAAATTTCCACCCTAAGGGTGTGTATCGCTACTATCACCCGCACTTAAACTTAAGTGCAGGGAAAACATCCCCTTTATCCATTAAATAAGGGTAGAGTCAAGCTCGTGACTCGAACAAAAACAAGCGCTTCTTGGGAGGCAACCCATGTGTATTTGTTTTTCATTTTTAATTATGTGTCGTATATCTTTTATTAATTGTTTATTCTCATGTTTGAATTTGTAAAAATGCTTTATTTTGTCTTTAACCTCGTCTTAATTACATATAAAGGTATTTTACATAAGGGATAAGTGTAGGGAGGATTACACACGTTTTCAACGAACGTGAACATGAGAATTACAATTATTTAAAAGATATACATGTGTGTTTGTTTGAGTCAAATGCTTGAATCGAGTCATAATGGATGTTTTGCAGAAAATTTTCCAGATTCTAAATATGTAAATTTTCCAGAATTTTTTCCAGAAAATCGCAGACCAGTTTTTGTCAGGATAACCTGACGGCATCAGGATCGCAACCTGACGGCGTCAGAAAGGAGTAAAAACAACAGATTACTTTTTTCTCGTTTTCTGAGCTACTTGTAAATTTTTGGAATTTTCCAGGTCTTAATTTTCCAGAAATTCTGTAAACATCTATTCCACAAGCATTATAACCTAGTTTAATAGAGTCTTATATATATTATTACCGCCGATTTTACGCAAAGGTTTCGTTTGTTTTCTTCAAGTGTGCAGGTTTAATTTATTAAGAAGAAGATACAAAAGATTGGAAGGAGCTTTTCACGCATACATTCTTCTTGAAAAGAATTTAACCACCACTTTGCACGGATCCTACCGAGCTAATCAGGGGAGTATTAGTTTCTTTCGTTTTCAATTACCTTCCATTATCATAACTTTGATACTTTCGGGGAACATTGGGGACAATGTTCAGTTTAAGTGTAGGGAGGGAAAATAAAACGAGAACTTTGAAACTATGCTTATCCTTGATTATTTGCTTTGTCCAATTGTGATTGTGTAATAAACCATGAGAAAATGTCGGTTAGGGTAATTTTGGCACCAAATTTAAAATTTTTCATGACATATAGGAGTGGGCCATTAGTCTTAACAAAAACGTCTCACGGATAGGAAGTTGCATGACTAGCACAAAAACCCTTTACCACCTAAATTCCACCTAAAATGTGAGGATCACCCTTAGATTAGTAGGAATTAAAGCATTCATCTTTAATGCTTAGAGTGTGAACCGGTAGTATAATAGATTCTATAACTTGTTTTGTGATGCATCCCGAGATCGCTAGTAAGACTACACTTGTGTAGTTAGGAATAACTAAATGATAAGAGGCATTAGGATAACCCTTGTTTGATACCCGTAATATAATTACTTCTTCCACATCGGTTGAGTAATTCCCCCACACCTTTGCGTTGTACTCATCTTTAGTACACGATACCCCTAGTTAACCGCTCATAGCCTATCCTTTTCGCGGTTCTCGTGATGTTTCGGTTTTTCCAGAATATCAATGAAGAGCATTGTTTACACCCCACCCCCAAATGTACACCCAAATCGCCTTAGCCTACCTTGTATGCACTCACTTTTAGTGCATTATTGTTATCACCCAAAAAAACCCTTAGTTCAATTATCTAGTTGCTTGCATAAGTTGTTAAGTCGAGACATATCCTTTGTACACAGTTTTGGGATGATTGGGACTCATGGGAAAAGTTAAAGTTTATGAAATGACGGGAAGGGAACGTTATTCAAATTCCCTTTATTTGCGTAATAATGTACTCCAAGTGTTTTGATCTTTTAAATTCGGGTCAAATTAGTGTTAGATTAATAAAAACTAAAGTGTAGGGATGTGCCTATAAATCCCTATCATTTTGATGTTACCATAGAGGAAAGTGTATGAAAAAAAAAAGATGAAAAAAATAGAAAAAGAGAAAAAGAAAAAAAATAGAGTGTAAAAAAAAATAAAAAAAATACGGGCTACCATCCTACATCTATCATTTAAATTTATGTTTGTTTGTTTCAGTTATCTAGAGTTTAGAGTGTCGAGTCTTGGCTTAGCAACGCCATTCTTCATATGCTTGTAACATAAAGATTTTTGACTTGCCACCTCTAAATAGCCTATCCCACCAAACCCTTTGTTTCCCTACCGTAAGCCTAACATTACAACCCTTTAAAGACCTCTTTGATAGTCTTTCCTAGGTGCTTATGCCAAAGCGATGGAGGTTTGATCTATTCTCAAGCCTATGGTAATCTATGTACTAGGACCGGTTAATGAGTGTTTATCTTCCATTTCCAACTTGTTATATTTTATATACACCCGAGATATGTGAGTACCCAAACACCCCATGTGAGGTGCTAGTATGTAATTTCCGTGTTTGTTATGACTTTTGTGGGGCTTATATGTGTTGTGGATTGTTCTAAACCAATGCTTCATGACCCCTAACTTATAAATTAATTGGCTAAAAGCACATTTGCTTGAGGACAAGCAAATACCAAGTGTAGGGATATTTGATAAGGTTTTAAAATGTACCTTTTTGACGGGTCGTTTAAGTCCTTATTTGATCACTTTTGTATCCGTTATTACTTAATATCGTTCCTTTTCACTTTTTAGGTCTCTTGAAGGCAAATTGCTGGAATGACACTTATTTGGACGAAAAGGAGCGGATATACGAAGAAAATGGCCAATGTCAAGAATCGAGACACTCAAGCTGCTGAAATACAAGGGGACGGCGTCAGGTGTTAATTGCGACGCCGTCGGAGCACTTCTGTGACGACTCAGTAGCCAAATTGCTTATTTTCAAGTGACGGTGTCATGCTTTAAAAGAGTAGGCCATCGCAACTTAGACGGCCTAGATTTGATCCAGACGGCGCTAGAGACTGAAGGGGACGGCGTCACAAGCATAAGGTGACGCCGTCGCAAGACTAACGTGGCCAAGACGAAACCCTAATGACGGCTACCCGACGGCGTCACAAATCATAAGGTGACGCCGTCGCGATTGTAATCTTATATATAGAATCCGAATTTTTCAGTTTTAGTGTGTAGTCTTTTGGAGTAAAAACCTAAACCGAACCAAGGCTGTCTTGTATAGTATTTTAGGGTTCCAAACCCTATCTTACCACAAGATAAGTGTTTTACTTCATTAATTCAATTATGTCTTCAATTATTTGTGTGTATGCTTGCATGTTCTCCATGTCCGGCTAATTTACTTGTGTGTTTGCTTAGGGAATATGAAACTTAATTATTGAATATTGATTGGTTGTCTCTTATCTTAATTGTTAATGATCTAGTAATGCGATAGGTCATTCATTGTGTAGTTAATGCTTGATTAATCTTTGTGAACCCTAGACTATGACACCTAGAGTAGTTGTAGGCTAAACCATCCAAAGCTTACCTTAGGGTTAGAGTTTATAATTCCTAGAGATATTGTAGACGAGACCCTTTGGTAGTTTCAAAGAGTTAGGGACAAACGCATACCCTACGACTTTAGACACACAACGCGATTAAGAATAAGGAGGTGACAATTCAACCATCAATAGGAGATAATTAGGGAGTAATAAAACCTAAGTGAACACATCTTTAAACCATCATACGAGCACACAATAATTAGTCATAGACTACATACACCTTAGACTAGATAATTAGATAAGTAGAGTAATCGGTAGAAATACCAACCCCCAAATCCAAACCCCGAGATTCGTACCTTTCCATTACATAAAATATAAAAATACAAAAATAATCATCCCTCACCTTTAGACTTAAATCGACATACACTTCAGCCTAACGACACTATTCCCCTAGAGAACGATATCAATACCCGTGGCTTACCCTAATACTACACTACAACGATTAGGTTCACTGCCTAGGGTGTTATTAAACTTGCTCGAAGAAAAGGAAGTTCCTTTGACCCCGAATGACGCGTGTAGCGTTATCAGTTGCTGTAAACAACCAGAGGGACTCAGTGTCTCCTAACCATGCTCCTAAAAAGAGAAAGGGGAAGTCTCAGACTAGGACTAAAACCAAACCCAAGTATCAGGGCCCTGAGGCTTCAGGATCACTGGCCAAAAGGCAAAGAAGACCCAAGACAGATCTGACACCCACTTGAGCCCAATCATCATCCACCCCGGTGACAACGCAGGACACTGATACATCACAATCAGTGCCCTTGGTCCCAACTACTACTCCCCAAGATCCAGAGGGAAACATACAACCCGCTGGTAAGGGAGCGCCTTCCACTACGCCTAAGGATGACATTAGCAAATCACAGCCTTTGTCTGAGGGCAAACTGATTGATCCCAAAGACTCAGGGGGAAACAAACAACCCACTAATAGGGATATCAATGCCACTGACTCCGCCAAAGGCACTAGGAAACACCCACCAGTGTGTCAGGGGTCACAGGGGGACAAAGACTCGGAGGGAAAGAAACAACCCGCCGATACGGAACCCATCACCAATCCTGACTCCGGAGAAGACACTGGGAAACACCCATCAGTGTCTGAGGGGTCAAAGGGGGACAAAGACTCAGAGGGATTAATACCACCCGCTGATACGGAACCCATCACCTCCACCTTGTTAACTATGGCTGATGTTGCTGAGATACTATTTTCTTATGAAGAGCAGGCTGAAAGTGAAGATGAAACTTTATCAGCAGGGGAAGAAGTGGACGCTGATGTTCAACCTGAACAAGAGCATCAGCCTGATCCACAAGAGCCTAAAGCGTCACCTTCCAGCCTGAAGACAATGACTCTGACTCCTCTTCATCCAGTTCTAATGAATTCAGCCAGTTTGATAATATTCTTCCAATCACTGAAAGGCAACTAGTTATGTGGATCACCAAAGCTTCAAGAAAGATATATTCTGGGGTTACTGACACATTGTGGGATCAACATACTGAAGTTGCTGCAAGCTATGCTGATCTAAAATCCGATGTGCTCACTTTCAAGTACTATTCCGCAAGTACTTGGGTAATGTATTCTTGTTTTGATTTATATCTAATAAAGAATATTATGTTAAAAATTAATCAGTGTGTTTTACTTATATCTTTTCAGTCATAGATTCACTATTAACTTGTTTTATACACAACTGTTTTTAAGATAGTGAATAGGGAACAACAAAAATGTTAGAGAAAAGGAATGTATGTGATTATGCTAGAAATGGATGAGAAAATGATAACGCTACACGCGTCGTTCGGGGTCAATGAAACTTCCTTTTCTTCGAGCAAGTTTTATAACACCCTAGGCAGTGAACCTAATCGTTGTAGTGTAGTAATTAGGGTAAGCCACGGGTATTGATATCATTCTCTAGGGGAATAGGAATGCTAGTGAGAAGTTACTACGCTAAGGTTGGGGTTGAGGAAGATTATTTTTGTATTTTTATATTTTATGAAATGGAAAGGTACGAATCTCGGGTATTGGATTTGGGGGGTTGGTATTTCTACCGATTACTCTACTATTATCTAATTATCTAAACTAAGGTTGTCGGAGTCTATGTCTAATTAATGTGTGCTCGTATGATAGTTTAAAGATGTGTTCACTTAGGTTATACTACTCCTTAATTATCTCCTATTGATGGTTGAGTTGTCACGTCCTTATTCTTAGTTGCGTTGTGTGTCTAAAGTTGTAGGGTATGCATTTCTCCCTAACTCTTTGAACTTACCAAAGGGTCTCGTCTACAAAACCCACTAGGGATGATAAAATCTTACTCTAAGGCACTCTTTGGATAATTTAGCCTACAACTACTCAGGTAATCATATTCTAAGGTTCACAAAGATGAATCAAGCATTAAGTACACAACGAATGACCTATCGCATTACTAGATCATTAATCAACTAAGATAAGAAACAACCAATCAATATTCAATAATTAAGTTTCATACTTCCTAAGCAAACACACAAATAAATTAGCCGGACATGGAGAACATGCAAGCATACACACAAATAATCAAAGACATAATTGAATTAATGAAGTAAATACTTATCTTGATGTAAGATAGGGTTTAAAACCCTAAAATACTGTACAAGACACCTTAGGTTCGGTTTTAGGTTTTCACTCCAAAAAAACTCTCTCTAAAACTGAAAAATTCAGATTCTATATATAAGATTACATATGCGACGGCGTCACCTTATGTTTCGTGACGCTGTCGTGTCGCCGTCATTAGGGTTTCGTCTTGGCCACGTTAACCTTGCGACGGCGTCACCTTATGTCCGTGACGCCGTCCTCTTCAGCTTCTGACGCCGTCTGGGTCACATCTAGGCCGTATGAGTTGCGACGCCCTACTCTTTAAAACCTGACGCCGTCACTTGTAAATGAGCAATTTGGCTACTGAGCCGTCACAAAAGTGATGCGACGGCGTCGCAGTTAACACATGACGCCGTCCCCTTCAGTTCCAGCAGTCTGAGTGGCTCGATTCTTGACTTTGGCCATTTTCTTCGTATATTCGCGCCTTTTCGTCCAAATAAGTGCCATTCCAGCATTTTGCCTTCAAGAGACCTAAAAAGTGAAAATGAACGAAATTAAGCAATAACGGATAAAAAAGTGATCAAATAAGGGCTAAAACGACCCCTCAAAATGGTACATTTTAAAACCTTATCAAATATCCCTACAATTGTTATTTGCTTGTCCTCAAGAAAATGTGCTTTTAGCCAATTAATTTATAAGTTAGGGGTCATGAAGCATTAATTCAAAACGGTCCACAACACATATAAGCCCCGTAAAAGTCATAACAAGCACGGAAATTACATGCTAGCACCTCACATGGGGTGTTTGGGTACTCACTTCTCTCTCGGGTGTATATATGAAATATAACAAATAGGAAATGGAAGATAAACACTCATTAACCGGTCCTAGTACATAGATTACCATAGGCTTGAGAATAGATCAAACCTCCATCTCTTTGGCGTAAGCACCTAGGAAAGAATATCAAAGAGGTCTTTTAAATGGTTGTAATGTTAGGCTTACGGTAGGGAAACAAAGGGTTTGGTGGGATAGGCTTTTTAATGGTGGCAAGTCAAAAATATTTATGTTAAATGCATACGAAGAATGGCGTTGCTAAGCCAAGACTCGACACTCTAAAACTCTAGGTAACAGAAATAAACAAACATAAATTTAAAAGATAGATGTAGGATGGTAGCCCGTATTTTTTATTTATTTATTTTTTTTACATACACTTTTACTCTACCATCCTCTACGGTAACATCAAAATGATAGGGATTTATAGGCACATCCCTACACTTGAGTTTTTATTATTCTAACACTAATTTGACCCGAATTGAAAAGATCAAAACACTTGGGGTACATTATTACGCAGACAAAGGGAATTTGAATTAACATTCCCTTCCCGTCATTTCATAAACTTTAACTTTTCCCATGAATCCCAATCGTCCCAAAACTGTATACAAAGGATATGACTCGACTTAGCAACTTATGCAAGCAACTAGATAATTGAACTAAGGTTTTAGGGTGATAACAAACATTTGAACTAAAAGTGAGTGCATAAGGGGTAGGCTAAGGCGATTTGGGTGTATATTTGGGAGTGGGGTGTAAACAATGTTCTTCATTGATATTCCGGAAAAACCAAAACATCACGAGAACCGCGAAAAGGATAGGCTCTGAGGGGTTAACTAGGGGTATCGTGTACTAAAGATGAGTACAACGCAAAGGTGTGGGGGAATTACTCAACCGATGTGGAAGAAGTAATTATATTACGGGTATCAAACAAGGGTAATCCTAATTCCTCTTATCATTTAGTTATTCCTAACTACACAAGTGTAGCCTCACTTGCGATCTCGGAATGCATCACAAAACAAGTTCTAGAATCTATTATACTACCGGTTCACACTCTAAGCATTAAAGATGAATGCTTTAATTCCTACTAATCTAAGGGCGATCCTCACATTTTGGGTGGAATTTAAGTGGTAAAGGGTTTTGTGCTAGTCATGCAACTTCCTAACCATGAGACGCTTTTGTTAAGACTAATGGCCCACTCCTATATGTCATGAAAAATTTTAAATTTGGTGCCAAAATTACCCTAACCGACATTTTGTCATGGTTTATTACACAATCACAATTGGACAAAGCAAATAATCAAGGATAAACATAGTTTCAAAGTTCCCGTTTTATTTTCCCTCCCTACACTTAAACTGAACATTGTCCCCAATGTTCCCCGAAAGTATCAAAGTTATGATAATGGAAGGTAATTAAAAACGAAAGAAACTAATACTCCCCTGATTAGCTCGGTAGGATCCGTGTAAAGTGGTGGTTAAATCCTTTTCAAGAATAATTATTGCGTGAAAAGCTCCTTCCAATCTTATGTAACTTCTTCTTGACAAAATAAACCTGCACACTTGAAGAAAACAAACGAAACCTTCGCGTAAAATTGGCGGTAATAATATATATAAGACTCGATTTAAACTAGAATATAATGCTTGTGGAGTGGGTGTTTACAGAATTTCTAAGAAAATTAAGACCTGGAAAATTCCAAAAATTTACAAGTAGCTTAGAAAACGAGAAAAAAGTAATCTGATGTTTTTACTCCTTCCTGACACCGTCAGGTTGCAATCCTGACGCCGTCAGGTTATCCTGACAAAAACTGGTCTGCGATTTTCTGGAAAAATTTCTGGAAAATTTACATCTTTAGAATCTGGAAAAATTTCTGCAAAAACATCCATTATGACTCGATACAAGCATTTGACTCGAACAAACAAACATAAATATCTTTTAGTTAATTGTTATTCTCATGTTTACGTTTCTTTTGAAAATGTGTGTAATCCTCCCTACACTTATCCCTTATGTAAAATACCTTTATATGCAATTAAGACGAGGTTAAAAATAAAATAAAGCATTTTTACAAATTTAAACATGAGGATAAACAATTAATAAAAGATATATGACACTAACAAACAAACAATTAAGCATGGGTTGCCTCCCACGAAGCGCTTTTCTTTATTTAAGAGTCTTGTAGCTAGACTCATAGTCGTGCTCCTACGTACCGATATAAGTAAGTCTATCCTCAACAATGTCGTAAGGATCAAACTTATCATTCAAGTTCCTAGTAGTACGTTCGGTTAAATATGTCTTTTCAAACTTCTCCCCATCGGGATCATAGATTTGTATCCTAATGTGCCACTCTCCATTGCCATCACTAGGTGGTCTATCCCAATCCCACTTGTGTTCAGATTTCTCAACTTTCCATTTATTCATGACAAGGTTAACGGGCAAGCTTCCTAGGAACTCGGTCATCTTCCTAAATACTAAGGCGTCCTCGAACGGGTTCACTTCCATGTCCCTAGCCATTTCTTTTTCTTGGAAAGTTGCTTTACTAGCGAAGGCTTTATCAAGGTAAAAAGGTCTTTGGGGGCCTATGATGTTCTTATCAATCCAAGGTCCATATCTAGAAGGCTCTCTATCCAACCTAATATCTTGTGGGATTTCCTCATCCTTGTAGTATGTATGCTTTTTGACATCGTAAACGGATCTAGCACTCCCCTCTCCTACCACTATTTTGGACATCTTACAATCGATGATGGCACTAGCGGTAGCTAAAAATCCTCTTCCAACTAGTAATGGGCATGTCGGGTCCTTATTCATGTCTAGCACATGAAAGTCGGCCAAAAGAGTCAACTCTCCTACGTGTACTACCATGTCCTTTATTATTCCTACCGGACGTGCCACACTACCGTCCGCTAGACCTAAGATGGTTTTCGTTGGTTCTATTTTACCTAAGTTAAGGCTTCTATGGAGGGACAACGGAACAAGATTGATGCATGATCCTAAATCGGCTAGAGCGTCGAGTGGTTTGGAAGTTCCAAGCCTACACGGAAGAGTGAATAGCCCGGGATCGTCTAACTTCTTAGGTAAGTTGTTTCGCACAAAAGCGGACCCATGTTTTCCAAGCCTAAGTTCTAACTCATAATTTTCTTTTAAAGCATTATAATAAGGTGCATGAGCTAAGACTTCAAGAATTGGTTTTTCTTGATGGAGTTCCTTGTACTCCTCCTCTAAACTAGGTTTGGATTCTTGGCTGACGGGTTTCTCAAGAGTAGGCTCTACCAAAGGTGGCGGGCCTTGGTACCTCTTGGATGGCTTGGAACCCTTTTTTATAGCATTTACCGAGTGAACCGTCGGGTGCGAGGGGCATGGATGTGCACTCTCCCATGGTGAACTAGAACATGAAGTCGACGCAATCGAATTCACTTTTGGGTTCTTTATGGTATCGCTTGGGAGTGCTCCAACTTCCCGTTCATTGAAGGATTTTAAGAGGGCATCAAGCTTGGTTGTCATCTCGCTTTGTTTTTGCTTAAAATCGGCTTCAAGCTTATTCAATCGAGTCTCTTGGGATGACAAAAATCTAGATGCAATTGCCTCAAGATTAGTGGGGTTCCCGGTATTAAAAGAATTGAACCTAGTGGGCGAACTAGATGAGCTTTGGGGTGTGCTTGAGTTTTGGTTCCACTTAAGGTTAGGGTGATTTCTCCATGAGGGGTTGTACGAGTTTCCTAAGTTGCTTTGTTCGGGTTTGAAAGTGTACCACTTCTCTCCCGCTCCGTCGCTACGTATGGAGGCGTAGTCCGCAAAAGCTTGTTCGGGGAGCCTTGTGCAATCACGAGTGTCATGGGGACCACTGCATAACTCACAAGGTAGAGTGATTTGATTCACTTGTCGTGAGGACTTAGGATTTTTGTAGGAACTCATGAGGAATCTAACTTGATCTTCAAGTTCGATCATCCTACGGTCGGAAGGTTGTGAGTTGATGGAAGGCAAGGAGATCGCCTTAACGATTTTGGGTAGCTCACGGGGGTCGTCCCAACTTTCGTTATCGTAGAGGGCAAGGTCTTCTATTATACCCCATGATTCTTCCGCGGTGAGATAACTAAGTTTTCCACCGGCCGCTTGGTCAATGGATCGCTTAGTGGGGAAGTTGACATGATCATAAAAGATTTGGACTTGGAGCCAAAGATCAATGCCGTGATGAGGGACTTTATGAAGTAAGTCCTTGAATCGGGTCCATGCTTCGTAGAGAGATTCACCTTGACGTTGTTGGAACATCAAGATGTCATTCCTAAGCTTAGTGGTTCTCCCCGGTGGGAAAAATTGAGCAAGGAAGCGAGAGGTAAGATCATCCCAACTTGAGATGGAGCCGGCGGGAAGTCGCTCAAGCCAATTACTAGCTTGGTCCCGTAGAGAGAATTGGAAGAGACGCAGGCGCGTGGTCTCCCGAGTAGTAGCATCAAGGTCGATGGAATCGACAATTTTGAGGAAATCCCTCAGATGCTGATTTGGATCTTCGGAACGAAGTCCATGGAATGCACATCCGTTTTGCACCAACCGGATGGTGTCGGATCGCAGGGCCGTAGTTTGGGCTTGGTCGGGAAGCTCAATGGTGTTCCTATAGCCTAGGTGGATTGATCTTGAGTATTCACCAAGAGTACGGGCTCTTGGCGGGTCATTTGGTGGTGGGTTGATGAGTGGTGGTTGGTTATCATCCTCCATGATGAAAAGTGATGGGTGTTACGAACAAAGGTCACGAAGAAGGGGGATAGACTAAGAGAAAGCTAAAAATGAGAAAAATTTACTTGATAGGAATCAAGCAAAGAACCTAAACGAGGTGGACTACTAACTAGCTATTCTATTCCCCGGCAGCGGCGCCAAAAACTTGATAACGCTACACGCGTCGTTCGGGGTCAATGAAACTTCCTTTTCTTCGAGCAAGTTTTATAACACCCTAGGCAGTGAACCTAATCGTTGTAGTGTAGTAATTAGGGTAAGCCACGGGTATTGATATCGTTCTCTAGGGGAATAGGAATGCTAGTGAGAAGTTACTACGCTAAGGTTTTGGGGTTGAGGAAGATTATTTTTTGTATTTTTATATTTTATGAAATGGAAAGGTACGAATCTCGGGTATTGGATTTGGGGGGTTGGTATTTCTACCGATTACTCTACTATTATCTAATTATCTAAACTAAGGTTGTGGGAGTCTATGTCTAATTAATGTGTGCTCGTATGATAGTTTAAAGATGTATTCACTTAGGTTATACTACTCCTTAATTATCTCCTATTGATGGTTGAGTTGTCACGTCCTTATTCTTAGTTGCGTTGTGTGTCTAAAGTTGTAGGGTATGCATTTCTCCCTAACTCTTTGAACTTACCAAAGGGTCTCGTCTACAAAACCCACTAGGGATGATAAACTCTTACTCTAAGGCACTCTTTGGATAATTTAGCCTACAACTACTCAGGTAATCATATTCTAAGGTTCACAAAGATGAATCAAGCATTAAGTACACAACGAATGACCTATCGCATTACTAGATCATTAATAAACTAAGATAAGAAACAACCAATCAATATTCAATAATTAAGTTTCATACTTCCTAAGCAAACACACAAATAAATTAGCCGGACATGGAGAATATGCAAGCATACACACAAATAATCAAAGACATAATTGAATTAATGAAGTAAATACTTATCTTGATGTAAGATAGGGTTTAAAACCCTAAAATACTGTACAAGACACCTTAGGTTCGGTTTTAGGTTTTCACTCCAAAAAGACTCTCTCTAAAACTGAAAAATTCGGATTCTATATATAAGATTACATATGCGACGGCGTCACCTTATGTTTCGTGACGCCGTCGTGTCGCCGTCATTAGGGTTTCGTCTTGGCCACGTTAAACTTGCGACGGCGTCACCTTATGTCCGTGACGCCGTCTGGGTCACATCTAGGCCTTCTGAGTTGCGACGCCCTACTCTTTAAAACCTGACGCCGTCACTTGTAAATGAGCAATTTGGCTACTGAGCCGTCACAAAAGTGATGCGACGGCGTCGCAGTTAACACCTGACGCCGTCCCCTTCAGTTCCAGCAGTCTGAGTGGCTCGATTCTTGACTTTGGCCATTTTCTTCGTATATTCGCGCCTTTTCGTCCAAATAAGTGCCATTCCAGCATTTTGCCTTCAAGAGACCTAAAAAGTGAAAATGAACGAAATTAAGCAATAACGGATACAAAAGTGATCAAATAAGGGCTAAAACGACCCCTCAAAATGGTACCTTTTAAAACCTTATCAGAAAACAACTTGGTTTGACTTGTTATTTATAGCCAAAACAATCAGCAGTCACCACGGACCATGGAACCATAAAATTTAGGGGTGAGCATGGTTCGGTTTGGCTCGGTTTTTGTATAAAACCGAAACCGAACCGAAAAATTTGGGTTTTTGATTTTTAGAAACCATTCGGTTTCGGTTTTGTGTCGGTTTGGTTTTTCGGTTGTCGGTTTTTTTTCGGTTTGGTTTTTCGGTTTTTTCGGTTTCTATACGATTTATCGAGCTTTGCTTTTTCAAAGTAGATTTGACATATATCATAAATAGAACCATATCTTAAACCGGTACCGGCCGGTACAACGGTACTAAAACGGGTAAAGAACTGTCTTAAATCAAGTGCCAACATTCTCAAAGTTGCCTCCAAGTTCCAAGGATTTGTTAGAGCTTGAAAGGTACACTGAAACAATTGAAGGGTGTGTAAACGAAAAAAGAATGATGTTGGAACAAGATCTTCAATCTTTTGATGTAATTGCACCATTTTCAACAGGAACAACCATTAACATTCAAACTTAATGTGTTCTTGTGACATTTGTGTACCCATTTTTTTTTACCTTAAAGCACATTTGTGTTCTGTATATTGTTATGAAATAAAATATTAGCAGAGTTATGACACATTTGAATTGCGTCTTTGACAACGGTAATGTAAAAGGAAAATATCAAGATACAATACTTATATTATTTATGAATAACAAGGCAAGATATATTAATTTGACTTTAAATGTCGGTTCGGTTTCTATTGGTCGGTTTTTAAAGCTAAAACCAAACCGAACCAAAAACTTCGGTTTTTTCAAAATATAAAAACCGAACCGTCGGTTTTTCAATCGGTTTCGGTTTTTTTGGTTTCGGTTCTTTGGTTTTTTCCGGTTTAGGTTCGGTTTTTCGGTTTCTTGCACACCCCTAATAAATTTGGTTCCGCCCGTGTTAACTTTTGGTGCCGCCGGGGTCTGACAACAAGATTACCAAAATCTTACCAAAGTCAACCAAATCCAACCTAGATCATGTAAGATATGTAGAGTCCAAATCCACACAAGATATTTTATGAAATTTTCTAGAGATTTCAATGATGCACCACATAATGTCATATGTTGTTTTTCTATTTTTAAAAATATGTTTAAATGTAAATACATGTGTAATGTTTTGTTTTAAGAAACTAAAAATGCTTGATCTAAAAATGTTAACATGCATTATGGTTTAGAGGAACATCAAAGTTAATTAATATATATGACTAATCAAAATGTAAATGCTCAAGTATTGAAGATATTATTTAAGGAAAAGCTTGTTTTAATATCTATTAATTTTGACAAGCTTTATGCTTTACAAAAATTAATTTACTTTTGTCGTTAACAAAACTTAGGTAAAGATCATAAAATATAAATAACGTTTAATGACGATATTTGTATTAACACACCCCATTCTTGCAGCCACTTTAACAGCCCATTAAATGTATTGATTAGTACAAAACGGGTATAAAAACCCACAAATAAACACACACAAAAGATCAATCATATCTCACACTCTCTCTAAAAAACGTAAGTTGCCACTCTTGTGCCAAATAGCAACCAGCGCCACCAACTAAATTTGCCACCACCGCTAACGGCATGTGTCGGCATCACCACCCCTTGATATGGTCTAGGTGGCCTTCGCTCGCCAAAATTTTTAGTATAATCAAAAAATATTGCACGCCAAAAAATTTAGTTTCAGGGTACCCGCAGCCGCAACGCGCGGGTACCCTGCTAGTACATTACAAGAGATTAATTTTTTTTTACAACTTTTAAAATCAAGCACTACTTGACATAATTTATAAAAATAATTTATACTTTTTAGCTCTCGTTTTATCTGCATTTACAGCTCCATATTCAATTAAAATAAAGGATAATTACTTAAAAATGTATCTAACTTGTCGCATTTTCTAGTTATGTGCATTTTTTTTTTCCTTTTTTTGTGTTATTTATCCTATACTTTTGATTTCTACTTTTGTGTATTTTGTTCATGTCAAATGACATTATTCGCTTTTAATAGAACGGTTACAAAATTTAAGGGTAACATGGTTATTTTACACGAGCAGATACATACAAAAGGTCAAAATTTAAAAGTTTGATGTATATAATAGCAAAAAAAAAAAAAAAAAAAAAAACCCACACATAAGAGCACAAGGTATGGTAGACATTTAACATGCCATTCATCGATTTTCTTCGTGCCATTCGTGAGCCACCATACCGGCTAGAGGTGGCAAAACGGGCGGGCCGGGCGGGCACGGGCACGGGCTAAAACGGGCACGGGCTAGAATGGGCACGGGCTTAAACGGGCACGGGCTAAACGGGCACGGGCCAAACGGGCACTTGTTATACAAATCGCTTAATAAAAGACCTAAAACGACTAAATAAATTCCTTAAACGTAATATCTTATTTATATTAACAAAAATAAATATATTATATAAAAAAAATCTTTAAAACGATCGTTAATGTTCAACGATTGAGAGAAAAAAAAGTGCCCGTTTGTGCCCATTTAAGTTTTCAATGGGCTATATGTGCCCATTTCAAAAAAAAGAAGGGGGCTAAATGTGCCCAAATTTTTTAAAAATGTGCCCATTTAGCCCATTTTTTTGCTTCTGGGCACATTTTGCCACCTCTAATACCGGCTAACATGCCAAAGTTGAGCCAAATAAATTTGAGTTAGTGAAATGACTTAAGCCAATGGTTTCTTTTGTTTTTTATTTTATATTTTTTAATTTGTGTATTGTGAGTGAGTGGGTATTTTTAGTGGGATCCAAATTTAGGGGTGTTCACGGATTGGGTAATATCCACAGTAACCGAAAGCCGAAACCGAACCGAACCGAAAATAACTGAACCGAATTCATAACTGAACCGAATTGGTCAAAACCGAACCGAACCGAACTAAATATTTGGTTATCGGTTTGGATATGGTTTTGGCAATGAAAACCGAAAACCGAACCGAAAACCGAATTCATATAAAATATATATTTTTTCTATGTATATATATGAAAAAAAATCACTAAAACTCTTTTTTAGTATAAATATAACATGATTAACATGATTTAATTTTGAAAAAAATATTTTGTGCTAAAAATATATATAATTAAATAAAAAAATAATTAAAAGTATGTAATTCGGGTTATTCGGTTCGGTTTTCGGTTATAGGGGTTCGGTTTTCGGTTATTCGGTTCGGTTTTCGGTTCGGTTGAATCAAATATAAATTCGGTTCGGTTCGGTTTTCGGTTATACCCAGAAAAAAATTAACCGAATTAACCGAACCGAATAACCCGATCACCGAACCGATGAACACCCCTAGATCCAATAACATGTTAGTGGTGTGTTATGAAGGAGAGGTGTTTTAGTTATTGGTGTATTATTGAATGAAGATAAGGTGGCGCTGATGTGTCATAGCAATAACGTATTATCGGATAACACCATATCTAGTGCTCTAACTAAAAAAATGACAAGTTAAATACATTTTTAAATAATTATTATTAAAACAACTTTATTTTTGCCAAAAAGACCTATAAGCTCTCTCTTAACAAGGTTTTGAAAGTGTAAAAGTTATAAGGACTGAATTGGAGGAAAAAACCAATGAAAGGGTCAAACTGAAATTATCTCCCATTAGTCCAAATACCTAAAGCTCTCAGCAGGCGTTGAAAATAGACGAAGACTCACACACTCGACTGTCTATCGCATGCTCAAATTAGTAAGATCTGTAAACTTTCGATCAAATTCACATTCCTTTAGTTGTTTAATTCCAGTTTTAATTCATCATTTTGTTATTAATGCAGGCAATGACGATGAAATTAGGTTTAATTGCTGTACTGTTAGCACTAACCTCGATCTGTGTATCTGCGGCTGTATTTCACCCGATCTCGGAATCTCACCGCTCTGCAGCGTTAGAGCTTTTCTCTAACGCCGATGGATCGTTTTCGAGGTCTCATTAATTTTTTTTTTTTTGATATGGATTATAAGTTTAATTAGTGTGGATTTAATTGTATGGTGGCGATGACTATAGATTAATTGGCGAGCTAGTATGAAGAAAATATTTAAAAAGTTAGAAGCGCAAAATAGATTAATAGGAAGATTTCCTACTTGACCAAGCACGATAAAAAATGTTGATATTTCCAGAATTATACCGGTAGAATTCCTGTTATCGCCCTTGATTCTAAGTTCTCGTATCTTTGTAGCAATTAGACGTGCTAAATGTTTAAAAGCACTTCTTCTTTTGCATTTCGGTTGTTATACAAGTTGTTCCTGTTAAAGTCACCCACTCTTTTGTCTATCTTATTGGTTCTATCACCTAAACGAATACACATTGTCATGTTTTAGTAGCTTGAACTGGTTTATCACTCCTTCAAAACATTACTCGTTTTCGTATTTTCGCAGTATGTTGCGTGAATATGATCTGGGATTTGGATGCGTACCGAAGTTATCAAAGAATTAGAAGTTATTTGTTGCTACTAATCATCCATCTGATTATTGTTTTCTATTTCAGCTTAGAAGAAGCCTACGAAGCACTAAGGACATTCGAGGTTCTCGGAATTGAAAAGAAACCAGAGGACGCCACTTGTAAGTCTGTGGTGGATACTCTTTCTTCACCGTCTTCAAACTCAAAGGACTTGTACCACGCGTTACGAGTCAATGGGCTATTAAAGTGCAAGATCAGCACGGCAGCTTTGGAGGTATGATTAATCGTGCAACGTGTTTTACTTATGATTCGGAATGCATTTGTCTTTTAACTTCGATTGCTTTAAATGTTGTACTAATTTTTACAATTTTAGGGCATTGCATCAAGACTTAAGGATGGTCTCAAACATGCAACGTTGCTTCTCGATTATTACCATGCAGTAGGAGGTTTGCTACTTATCAAGGTAACCAGTTTTTTTGGGAAAGTACACTAAGCCAGTGCTTATTTTTGCATAAATCTAGACATCTCGTCATGTCCAGATGTATTTAGAACAAAGTTTCTAATGAAATTTTGAAACTTCCATCTATTAGGATAAATTTCGGGCTGTTATTTAAACATTAGCTTTCAGTTGACCTGATTTCTCTTCAATTCTCATGCAGGATCAGAGTCCTGAAGTGGATGTACTTCTTGGGAATGCTGATGGGATTGTACGCTCCGTAAAGGTTGGTTATACCTATATACGACTGCACAGAAAAACATATATTTTCTTAAGAGGAAAATACTGTTACTTGCTATCTAAATTTCTTTGTTGACATTTTAATTATTCCCAGGCTCTCAGCCAAAGTGATGGAAGGTGGCGTTATAGTTCTAACAATCCTGAATCTAGCACTTATGCTGCTGGTAAGCTTTTTCTAACTGACGAGATCAATATCTATGGCTGTATTGACATTTTATTATTTAAAGATGTATTTATGTATTGCTGTGCTGCTGAATTACTCACATCTAATTATAACTTGGCTCAGGAATAGCATTTGAAACCCTTTCTGGAGTTGTTTCATTAGCAGCTTCTGCGATCGACGAAAATCTGGTAAGTTAACGTTGCATTCTGCTTATGATTGTCTAAATCTGTCAAGATGATCTCACAGCAACCACAAATTTGTATGCATATCAACCTACAAGTCCTCATGATTTTTATACTCTTGTTGAACAATGTTGTGTTCTAACCTCTTTGTACCTTGTACTCTAGTGGTGGACCTATGAGGATATGTATAGTTATATACATCTGGTATTCAGTTTTCTGATGGGTTGTTAAAAATGTTATTTGCTTCAATCATTGAAAAAAACTATATTTGCAAATGTGAAGTTAGCTAATTCTGCTGTTAAGGTTGTGGAGAGCTTTAATAGTTATTACCTGCTACTTAAATATATTATTATTATTTACCACATGCACGTATAAATTAACAATTCAGTACTGGGATCGTTCTAAGTTTTCTGGCTGTGTTTTGCTTGGATCTGTGTAACCGTTGAACTTGATGTTAATTGCGCCTTTCCCATTCTTTCTTGCTATAGTGAGCACAACTTTCGTGATGTTTATCATCTATTTTTACTGACTATAGCACGAAACGATCATGTTCTTATGATCTTATCTTTTCTGACTATTGGTTATCTTTTACAGATTGGTACACTGAAAAAAGATATCGTGAAGCTCTTTGACAGTATTGAGAAATATGGTTAGTATATCATTTGTCTTTCCCTTTTCAAAAAGCTGTATATTTATTTTCTCGTAGTGTTGAACCAATTTGTTACAGATAAAATTTGTCCATGTTTTAGATATTTGTATGTATGGCATTATCTTTGCTACTTTTCCTTCTCTTCCACCTAAAATCATATATGATAATCATTCTTTCTCTATTGTATTGACACTTGGTAGCGATGTATGCTGTTCTCATGACAAATCTACAAAATCACTATTTATAATTCTTGTTCCAAGATTTGGAAAACTGAGACCATATGAAAGGTACCATTGGAACGTGGACTTGCTCAAAGTCCGAGACAAGTAATCACGAGCTTATAAGCTTACTGAGTTTTGTGTGTGTGCTGGTGATTGCTGATGTTTGTTAACATACTTGATGCATGTACTGTAGATTATCGGGCTTGATCAATTATATGATACTTAAGCTCTGTGATGAAGTTATCTGCATATTATGTATTGTTTCCAATGTTTGTGCATCTTTTTGACGTGGTCATTATGTAAATCATTAACTGGTTATGGATTCGCTGGTATTACATCTTTTTAAGTAAGACAACCTAACAAGAAGTGATGACAAACTGATGGAAACAACCAAATATATTTGTAAGTTGTAATAGGCTGCTTAATGGTATTGGAGTCGCTAGCATATGAATTGTCAATTCATACTGTTTATGGTGTTTGGATTTTGGTGGAACATCTTTAAGTTATAACCGGCGAACAGGCAACTACAAAAAATAGGATTGTCCGTTATAATCTTAATTTTATGAATATG
The DNA here is from genome assembly GCA_019973895.1 of Chrysanthemum seticuspe. NCBI lineage: Eukaryota > Viridiplantae > Streptophyta > Magnoliopsida > Asterales > Asteraceae > Chrysanthemum > Chrysanthemum seticuspe. Next base: position 84,614,079 of record BPTQ01000007.1, on the reverse strand, counting down.
TATTACAGAATCTGTGTCATTATGCAACTGAATAAAACATAAGTTTAGCATGTGTGGAGTAGTTGCTAATTGTGTCATGGAATCTGTGATTATGTGGGCGGGGTTCCACTTGTATTAAGAAGTATATGCCTTGTAGCATGATTCACCAATAAGTTGTTGTACCAGTGATTCATGGTTTCATTATTGTTTTGTAGATGATGGGGCTTATTACTTCGATGACAAACACATTGATGCAAGTGGACATCAAGGCCCGCTTTCAGCAACCTCAGCAGTTGTTCGAGGCCTGACAGCTTTTGCATCCACTTCTGGAAGTTTAAACGTGCGATACACTCTCATGCTCTTTTGCCACAGGCCACTTTTCCTGTTAATAGTTTATTTCTAATTTTGCTCAAAATTTTGCAGATACCTGAGGACAAGATTTTGGGTTTGGCAAGGTTTTTCCTTGGCATTGGAATTCCTGGAAACAGCAAGGACTTGTATTACCAAATTGACGCTCTATCTTGCCTAGAAAACAATGGGTAAGTCTAGTCTAGCATGATCAGTTCATTTAGTAACATCAGGTATTGTTTTCTTTCTCTATAATCACAAATTCATCAACTGTTACAGGGTATCAGTTCCTCTTATTTTATCAGTTCCAGCTACCGTGTTTTCTTTGACCAACAAAGATAAACTTAAGGTATGTACTATTTTGCTTTATATATTATCATCTTTTGAAGCTCTAGTTGATTAAACCCTTAGATTATAACATTTCAGTGATAAAATGAGATCTTGAATATAAATTGAAAATCTGGAAATTGAAGAAAATGTGTAGAGACTACTTATTTTAGAGAATGAAGAATAAGTATTAGCTCCATTTTAAGTGCTCATGCTGCTACTTGATCACATCCTACATGAATTGAACTGTGCTGAAATGGATTATACTGTAAATTTGGATAATACATTTGTGCTTTTTGTTGTACATAAACACATTAGCAAGCCAAACCAATAAGAACTGCAAAATGAGCTTTCAAAAATATTTTGTGCAAACATTTGCTTGAACTCACTTTAAAAAAAAAAAAAACAGCATGCATTAATTGTTTCTTTGAAGTGACCATTCCGTCATTGTTGATCAACTGAACAAAATTTTTAATGGAATTGTACAGGTCAGAGTGAGCACTGTGCTGGGATCTAGCGCTCCTCCTTTGTCAGTAAAACTCATGCAAGTTTTCAGCTCTGGTTCAAAGGATGCTTCAGTTCTTAAACAGGTCATCTTTAAATAATCAGTTGTAATCCATGAAATATAAGCTTTCTTGTTCTGGATGAGTTCTAGATCTGATTGTTATAATCTTCGTACTTCAGGAACTTCATTTTGACCCAAAAGAAGCAATCTACACCTTGGATGCTTTGCCAGAAGGTGTTGACATTGGGGATTATGTTTTTGCTTTTGAGGTACTTCATTTTCGTCCAAAACTGATACCTTACAGCCTTTTATGCTTCAGTTTTGTCTTTATGTCCAGGAATAATTATTTCTTTGCCCCAAAATTAATTTCTTTTCTGCCAGATTGTGCTTTCAGACCCAGAACTAAAAAGTAAATATGCAACTGGAGGCCGTACAAAAGTGCCAGTTCACGTTACGGGAGTCGTTAAAGTCGATAATGCCAAAGTTACATTGCTTGAGGGGGATAGTGTAGAGTCTGAAAAAAAGTATGTCACTTCACTTTATTCAAGAAAATTAGTTTCCCTGTTTATACTTGATTCTTTCAATTTCGTTGTGTTCCTAGAATTGTTTCATGTTTATACTTACGTCATTGCCATCTTTGATGTGTTAGGCTTGATTTACCTGGAAAGAATGACGTGGCTCTGTCAGCAAACCACCTTCAAAAGTTGCACTTGTCTTTTCTGTTGACAACTCCGTTTGGAAAACCATTCAAACCTCATCAGGTCTCTGACCCGTTTCTACACTGTCTGCATTTGACCTGTCTTTTGTCTGTGAATCTCATTTAAGTTCTATTTACTTGCAGGTATTTTTAAAATTGAGACATGAAACTGGAGTTGAGCATATCTTTGTTGTTGAAAACACTGGGAAGCAGTTTAAGATAACTCTGGTAAAGTTCTTTTCTATTTTAGTATTACTCTTTCATGTTGTGAGAAATGGTATATTTAGGTAATTAGGTGGCAAACTAGGCGGATCAGATGGGTTGGGTAATGGTTTGGGTCACTAATTTTTAAAATGGACAAATTGGGCTGGGCTTGGTTTGTCTGCTGATACCTAATTAATCTTTTAACAGTTAATTAACGTATTAGTACAAATATTATAGTATCAAATTGGTATACAGTTTATTTGAATACCTCGATTTTGTAGGTTGAAAACATTCAAAAAACACTCCCCGCAACTTTCAACTGTGTTTCATGTTTAGCTAAGTTTTAAAATTAGGTCCATTTGGAGCTATATCATAATCCAAGTCAACCATTTATCAATTTAATAGGTTAAAGTTGCCACCTGTAGTTTCCACAACACTACTATATCCTATGCAGCACTGTTATAATGGATTGTATTCATGCAATGATTAATTTACACCAAGAATTTAGAAAAAAAAACTGTGCTTGGTAGAGTGCCTTCAGTAGAAATATAAAATGTGAGCTTATACATACATTTTTTTTGGAATGGCAGAGCTTGTAAGTACATGATTCTCCCTTTTTAATTACTTGCCACGTGTTGGATTATCTTTTGACACGTCTAAATTCCATGTTTCAGGATTTTCTTGGTCTTGTTGAAAAGTTTTTCTATCTCTCTGGTCAATATGACATAGAACTGACCGTGGGTGATGCCGTCATGGTAAATACTGCATTTTATCAATAATATAATATCCTATACGTAATTTTGTCTGTCATTCTCTAAGCTAATTTCCGTATCACAGGAGAATTCTTTCTTACAACCTCTCGGCTCTATTGAGTTAGATCTACCTAAGGCACCTGAAAAGGCAACACAACCCCCTCCACAAGCTGTTAGTCCATACTTGAGATTTGGTCCCAAGGCAGAGATAAACCACATCTTTCGGGTTCCTGAAAAACGTCCTCCTCAAGAGGTTTCTTATGCTTTCTTGGGCGTGGTTCTTTTTCCATTGCTCGCATTCTTGGTTGGGGTAAGTTCATCTGTTGATCCTATACTTTGGTATTTGTGCATACAAATCTGGAAGAATTAATTAAAGTGTGATTATCCTCACCCGTATAATATCTGCTCTGCTTTCCCCCATTTTTTAGAACTATTATATATGAAACTATTCATGTTGCTTGTTTTAACTTACATATTTTTTATTGCAAGAACTTCCCTACATCAGCCGTACCCGCTACATTCATGTTGCTTGTTTTAACTTATATATTTTTTATTGCAGTTATTACGCCTTGGTGTAAATTTCAAGAACTTCCCTACATCAGCCGTACCCGCTACATTTGCCATCCTTTTCCATGGTGGCATTGCAGCGGTTCTCTTGCTTTATGTGTTGTTCTGGTTGAAGGTACGTCTACACTTTCACCTCTTACAGACCATTCGAGAACTCCGAAACTCACCTCTAATATAATAACATGTTCTTTTTTGTCTTTTTTACTTCCACAGTTGGATCTTTTCACCACATTGAAAGCTTTGGGAGTTCTAGGGATCTTCTTAATGTTTGTGGGACACAGGACTCTCTCTCACCTTGCCTCAACAGCAGCCAAGCTAAAATCGGCTTGAAAAAAGCGACAAAATAGATATTGTTATAGTAGAAGTATTAGACATTGAGATACAACAGTCACTGAATCATGTTCTCATAATCGGTGGTGGATTTTGGATCGTGATTATATTTAGAGGAGTCAAATTAAGAATTCAGTTTTGACTATTGAGCTTGATCTTGTAATGTTATCCAATCTTATTTAGATATTTTTACAGCCTCATGTAGTCGTATTTAATCTGTATTGTAGTGTTAAATGGACTAGTTTTGTGAGAATAGTTTTATTGTATGACTTGTCGTACAACGGTAATCGTTTTAAAAAACGGCATGATTTTTATAATGTTATAAAGTGAGTAATGAGTATAATGTTTGAATAACGTGAGGGTGATAGGTTGACATAAAATTTCTAAAACCTTTTTTAGGCGAGTTTTGGTAATCGGGTTTAGGGATTGGGATGGCCGTCCCAGCCCAAACGATAGCCATTCTTAAATATATTGATTCAAGTATCATCAATCATTGATGAGTTGCAGGATATAAATAAGCCATTCATTTGCAATTGCCACTTGCCAAATTGTTTAAGTTTTGTAACTACTGTTCGTGCAGTGTGGAGATGAGAAGATGAGCGATTTTTTGTTGATGTTTTGAAACCCCGGTCGACTCAGCTGGTTCAACCGGTTGGACTGGGAACGGTTAGGAGACCGGGGCTGATGTTACCGAGTTTTTGCTTATTTGAGAACCGGATCGAACCGGGGGGTTTTCATTGACCCGGGTCGACCCGGATTGATAAACCTTTTTTTTGGTTGATTTAAAAATTGGAAAATGATTCTCATGCCTAAGTCATATGCCTAAAAATATGACTAAACAACTCATTGTGTGACACATGGATTGCACTAAATCTTCTTTTTCATATATACCATTGATCTAACCAAGTGTCTCAATCGCTTTGTTAGGCATAAAATTAGTTTTATGAGTTAGTCATGCCAATCAACACTCTTAAAAATTTCCTTAATAAATATAGGATTTAAAAATAATAACATAGAGTCATCTCATATTTAGAAACTAGAACTACAAATCTGTTGTAAAATAGAACTATAAATTGATTGTTTTTGCATTTTTTTAGTATTGTAGATATGAAATTAAAGACTAAAATCCAACTGTCATCTCATTTTTATTGGTTCAATTGAATGTGACATCGAAATTGCACAAAATCTAACCAGGTTTTAAAACGTTTTAGTTTAAGGACAAATGACATAAATATTTTTATAAGTATTAAACTCTTTTTATAATCAAAATTTTAACATTTTGTTTTGTTCTTAAGATTAAACGTTTAGCTATTAATTTTTCCCATTATTGTCACTTCAACTTAGTTATGCACGTTTATTACAAGAATTGGGTCAAATTTAACGCTCAAGTTGATTTTTTTCTCAAGCTTTAACAAGAAGTGGAAGAAAGGAAAAAGAAATAATAAAATCGCTAATTTTAATAGAGTTCTGAATGTAATTTGCATAAATGTTTAAGTTTACTCTTATTGAAGCGACACCTATTCTTTGCAACATGTTTTGATGATAGTTTTAAGATCTTTGTTTTATATACTTCTTTTTGTTAAATTGTGGTTGTGTTCGGCGAAATTAGTAAGAGCTGAAGCCGGTACTTGACCTAAAGGTAAAACTAATATTATAAATTGGAGTTTTTATTTTCATATTGGTGATTGGCAAATTAGTTATAACAGTAGCTTATTACTTATGTTAAATTATATTCACATTATATTTCAAGTTTTTGTTTGTTCATTATTAAGATTTTAAAAATATTTAAGTAATTTAATTAAATATTAGCTTTTTTCATATTTAAAACCTTATCTTAATCAACTATTTAGCTTGAGTGACAATTACATCAGTTTTAAAATAAGTGTTCATCTTAACTACTATTTAAAAAATATATATTTTTTTAGCTTTAACTTTAATTATTTTTTTTTATGTTATATAATATTTAATATAAAATATATTAATAAATTATATTTTAAGTGTATTTTTATTAAACTACTTTTTATCAAGTATTATATAAGATAAATTAAAATATAAATATTTAAATTCGAGAAAAAAAAAACTTCAATAATATGTTACTACATTTCTGAAAAAGAAAAAAGACTTGAAAGAATGTAAAGAAAAAGTACTAATCTGAATTGACATCTTTAATCATTAGAGGCGGGTATCTCCATTTTAAAACTGTGAACTTACTCTCACTCACTGCAACCCATCACCACAACACCATCCATTTTCCACAACCACATCTCTATCTCTACGGTATGTTGATTTCTATTGTTTACACACTATCACTAGTTACCATACTATTATTACTTATGTACTGTACCTATTTAGGGTTTCTCATATTTGAATTAATCAACTTATTCTTCACCTTAATTAAATCTATGATGTTTTTAAGATTGATGCTCATAGGACTTGGTTTAAATAAAAGTCAATTTAGGCTTGTATTAATCTTATAGAGTCATCTATATATACATATGCTGGGTATAAGTAAATGGTGAATGAGGGGTAGCGGGTATGAGTGAGAAGGAAGGGGGCGCTAAGCACGCGGTTAAGTTGGGGTGTTTTGATGGGTGAGTCCGTATATCCTTTTTTTATTTTTTTGGTCACGTATTATATTCTGGTGGCTTCTTACAACAATAACAATACCTTAACCCCGCCGTAAGGGGTTCTGGGGGAGGTAGAATGTAGAGAAATCATACCCCTACCCAGGGTAAACCCGAAAGCACGGAGATTGCTTAAATATGTGTGGGTGAATGTTCTAAATTATGACGTGTCTTTGTATATATATGTGAATGTGTGAAATTATAAGGGTAGAGACGTAGCAACATATGAGGATAAAGACAAATACCATCATAAAAGCGTAGAGTAATAGAGACATATAAGCATATAAACACATAAAAGCATGTGATATATATAGCGCATAAGAGCTAGTACACGTGGTACCCACACTATGATAACGGATACGAGTAAAATCATATAGGAGAAAGGGCATACATAAACATATAAGCAAAGACAAACATATACACATGAGGTTATTAAAATCACCTAAAAAGTGCGAAGGAAACTAGCTGTAAATCTCTATCCTTAAAACGCGGGAGTAAATATGTCAAGTGAGACTACCAAAATCTTCTAGAATTCTAAACACATGACATGTATGTACCAAGGCTACTAAAAGTCACCTAGAAGGCCTAGACGAAAACTATGTTATAGCAGACGCGACCTAGACCCTCTAACCGTCTATTATAATTCTATCTCTCCACACGTTCCTATCATAAGTCATGTCCTTGGACAAGAGAAGCTCCTTCAAACTAAGTTTTGGTCTACCCCTTCTCCTCACGCCATCGACTACCAAAGCTTACACTCTCCTAACTGGCGCTGTGTAGTCTCATGGCTTGTCTAAACCATCTCAGCCGTCCTACCCTCATCTTGTGAATGATAGTTGTGACATTTAGTTTCGTTCTAAAAAGTCCATTCGTGTCCGCCATAGCATTCTGAATTCCGCCACTTCCACCCTATTTGCTTGAGCTTTCGTAATCGGACAACATTCAACCCGTTATCCATACAACATAGATGGTCTGATTGCCACTCTATAAAGTTATCCTTCTTACTTTAATAGCTAAAAACAATGGGTGTAGTTAAGGTGGTTGAGCTCGTGGACATGGGTGTAGTGTAGGTGGGGTGTGTAAGTTTGCTGCTAAAAAAATAGAATATAGAAAAATGCAGAATGCTTAATTTTGGTGATTCATTAAATGTTTGTCGAAACTGTACCATGTAATGATTGACCAAAACGAACAGACTACTAAAAAAGTTTACATTCTTGTTGTTTTGTGGCTTTATTTTAATGAACATTTTGGAAATTGGATTAAGTTCAGGTAACTTGACAACAACAACTTGAGGTCGGGAATATTGTTTCGAAAATGAGAGAAGGAAGGTTGAGGTGGTTCGGTCATGTCAGGAGGAGGCCACAGTCAGCGCCAGTTAGAAGGGTAGAAGCGCTAGTTGTCGATGGAGTGAGAAGGAGGGGTAGACCCAATATCAGGTGGGAGGATAGACTTAAGCTAGACATGATGGAGCTTCGTTTGACCGAGGACATGATCTCAGATAGGAAGGGGTGGAGGGATAGAATTAGGATTTGCGGGTAGTCTTTGCTAGGTGCTCTGCGCTTTGTGTTTGGTTTTGGGTGTTTGGCTTTTAGGAGTCTCCCTTTGCTTTGCCCCTTGCGTTTTTGGGTTTTTGTGGCCTCTCTTATGCTTTGCCGTAGTTTAGGCCCCGTGCGTTGTTGCTTTGCTTTGTTGTTGCTCCCTTAGGTCTGCTTGCCTTGCCTTGCTCCCTGCGTTTGGTCTTTGGTTTTTTGGTGCTTCGTGTTTTTGCCTTTGCTCTTAGCCTCGTTTGTTGCTTTGCTATGCTAGGTGTTGTCCTTTTAGTTGGCCTGCTTTTGTGTGCCTTGGCTCTTTGCTTTTTGTTGCGTTTTGCTGCTTCCTGGTCCTTTTTGCATTGTTTGCCTGTTTCGCTTGCTTCCCTTTTGATTGCTTTTAGCTTTTGTTTTGTCTCTAGCTCCTTCTATCTTTTCCCACACGCACACATGCACCTGCCGGAGGTCTTGTTGGAAGCAGTCTCTCTACCAACGGGTTTACCCTGGTGTAGGGGTAGGATCTGTCTACATTTTACCTCCCCCATACCCTGCCTTGGCGGGATTGGGTATGTTGTTGTTGTTGTTGTTGGATTAAGTTCAGGTAACTGTTAGCGATACGTAATGAGATAGGGTGCTTGGTCTTTGGGGATGGGTTATTAGAACCTGCTTGTATGTTTGTGTAATGATTTAGGAGGATATTTGGAACAAAAAACTAATTGTGAATTTTTTTGAATCCATAGCTAGTACTCGTATTTTTCTCTTCAAATATTGATTGCAACGTCAGAGTAACACCTAATGTGCAGGCGTGCAGCTACACCTAGAGCTGGATCGCACTGGTATTTTAGACTAGTTCTGTAAGATTAAACCCATCTTAAATTAACAAGATCAGAACTAACGCTGAAGGAGGCGTCGCCTTATCTAGATAAGAAAGATTCTGCAAATCAGTCATGTTATGCTTGATGCCTAAGCATGTGTTATTAACTTATTACTGGTCTCATGTTATATGGATAAGAAATATTTGATGGTCTGTCATGTGCTTCTTATTACTGGTCTCATTTGTACTAATTTTGTTTCAAGTACATATTTGATTAGACACTATAAGTTTCATTTTCATTGTGCTTGGGTTGATGATTGTTTCTCGTTTTTATGTATGGTTACTTTACTTTCTGTTCAGTATGTGGTCATGTTCTTTCTAACTTGAGTAAGGACGTCAAACTAATTTGTTTGATCATTGTTTACTTTCACACAGAAATGATGACAAGCAAAGACCTAATAGGATCTAGAAAAACAATAGGAGATGAAACACCTGCCCCACCAGGATTTGCATCGCTCACAACTTTCACACTAAAGAGGACCAAAAGGGACCGTGAACCAGAGCAGAATGAAGCCTATTCCAAGACAACTGATATTGATAAGCTTCAGAAGTCTGTCATACAAAGGCCTTGGATCCTTAATGATCAACTCACTAACCTGGAAAAACCAAATACGCAACATCTTAACACGGTTATCTATCTCCTTTTCCTTTTATTTTCTAAATGTTTGTTATACTCAGCTTTTATTGATTAATTGAAGTAATAGTTAATAATCGCTTCTTCTTGCAGAATATATCTGTAGAAAAAACCCTTCCGAAAGGAGTGATTCGTGGATGTCCTAGCTGCAGTAACTGCCAGAAGGTTTGAGATAATTATTTATGTTATATTATCTTCTCATTTTGTCGAGCTTAACCCTTGATTACTACTTTTACAGGTTATTGCATGTTGGCGTCCTGAAGAGGATTGCAGGCCTGTAGTTGTTTATACGACTGTTTTTCGCCCAACTGAAGAGGTAATTGGGTTGATATGTTATAATATTCCCTAATGTTCTTCAATTATTGAAATTTGACCGTCTGTGACAGGAATTCAAAGATATATATAAATATATTGAAAAAATACGCCCAAAAGCTGAAGAATTCGGAATTTGTCGTATTATTCCTCCAGATTCCTGGAAGCCGCCATTTCTTATTAAGGGAAATAAATTTGATACGACTAGATTTGGTACCCATGTTCAAGAGATTAATGCACTTAAAGATCTGCATTCAAAGAGAAAACTTAATGAGATTATTGAACAAAAGGATAGATCAGATGGGTTTGAATTTGAAAGTGGTCCTGACTTTACTTTGCCAGCATTCAAGAGGTATGCAGAGCAGTTCAAACAAAATTATTTTAAAAAGCCAGACACGTTTACGGGTGTCGGGAACCCTACTTGGGAGAGTGTTGAGGGAGAATATTGGCGTATTGTTCAAAATCCAACTGAGGAAATCCAGGTATATTGTCACCCTCTTTTGCAAGATTATAATATTTTTATTTAAAAAGGAATTCATTGTTATCTTACTCTGTTATGCCAACCAATTATAGGTGTTGTCTGGGCATAATTTGGAGACTAAAGTTCTTGGCAGTGGATTTCCTTTACCAGCACTTGATGATCACAATGATGATCAATCTAAATACAGGAAATCTGGTTGGAATTTAAATAACACCCCTAAGATGCCTGGCTCTCTTCTTGCTCTCGACTGTGACAACTCTACCCTTTCGACCTCACGGATGGATGTCGGAATGTGCTTTTCGTCCCTTTGCTGGGTAAGATTTAGATTTTCTATATCTAGCATGAAGACATTGTAATTTTTTATGGTTATAGGTGGCAATTTCAACTGATTTATATGGTTATGGGTCATTTCCGGTCAAACGGGTAGTCGCATTAAAATCGCTGAACATGTATTCAGTTGGTTATGTCGTAAATCGTTTTATTTGGAAAAAATATTTTTTTTGTAATCATATGCAAGACAGTACCTCTTTACAAAGTTCAACAAGATGGACCAAAAGGCCGAGCCACAACCCATTTTTAACCGTACATAAAATTGTTTCATTTTCACCCAACCGAATTTGTCTCGGTACCCGACCTGGCGACCTGTCTGTGTGCCATTTCTCCGTCTTTAGCTAACTTGTAAATGTCTAAATTTTGATTTGTTTCTTGCATCTCTAGAAAGTTGAAGAGCACCACTTGTACTTGCTGAGCTACATGCACCTTGGTAGTTCAAGAATCTGGTATGGCGTCCCTTCTAAATATCGCCTAAAATGTGAAGCACTTCTAAAGAAAAACTTCCCAGAGTTATCGGAACATCGTGAATTGTTCCATAAGCTAGTAAGTTCCATCTGACATTATTACCAAATTTCTAACAAATCCATGACTCACGTACAAATTTTCTTTTGTTTTGATCTTTTATGGAAAGTCGGAAACTAAAGAATTTTACTTCCATAAAGTCAAATAGTTTGTGTAGCAAAAAGGGTGGGTTAATGTTCCTTTTTCTGCCAAATATTTTTATAGATCATTTAAATTGATAGTATGTCTAATATATAATTGTGTCATTTTAGTAATTGTCTAATCATAGAATGAAATGATTTAGGAGATTTTATGCATTAGAATTATACTTTGGGTGACTTTCGACCCGTTTGACCCATTTGATCTAATTCTTTTTAAGCTAATTGGTTTTGGTTTTACGCCTTTGTTCGTTACAGATCAAAAGTAGCCAGCATTCAACCCATTCGTTTAATGGGTCGAAATTGCCAACTGTGGTTATTTATGTTCTTTTTAATTAGTAAATGAACATCTTCGTATAATGCTGTGCTGAATCAACTTTCATGGCCGTTCAAAAAAAAAAAAAAAAAAACACATTTCATGGGATGGAGAAATAGAAAGTTACATACATACAAAGGACTTGATATCATAAAGATTCCATCATATCTGTATTGTTCACTGAGAAAATAAGTTTTCATTGATATGTACAGGTCACTCAGCTATCACCATCTATCTTAAAATCAGAAGGTATACCTGTATACCGATGTGTACAGAAGCCGAAGCAGTTTATTCTTATATTTCCTGGAGCATACTATTCGGGATTTGATACTGGCTTCAGTATTTCAGAGAAAGCCAACTTTGCGCCCCTTGACTGGTTGCCACATGGACAATTGACAGTCGAAACTTACAGTGAGATGCATAGAAAGACATCTATCTCCTATGACAAAATTTTGTTGGAAGGGGCCAGAGAGGCTGTCAAATCATCATGGGACTCTAGAAAGCGAGGGTGGAATAATGCTTGCGGAAAAGATGGCTGGCTTACACGAGCTCTTAAAGTAAATCATCTTTATACTTCATCTCTTATCAAATTTAATAACTTTGGTAACTAAATCAAGTAACAGAAATTGTAGCATAAGAAGTTTTAAACTTTTGCTGTGTATTTTATAACGAAAAGCAAAATCATTGGCTTTGCTTACAACAACAATAACAATACCCAATCCCACTGGCTTGTAAAGGGCTAGATCAAAGGTCATAACATGTTTGGGATGAAATGGGTTAATTTAAGTTTGTTTTGATACTGGTCGACATTAAAAAGTTTTAATTGTTTTATTTTTAGAATATTATAAAAAAACTTTATTTACCTTAATGGTTAATTTTTGCAGTAAAATGATCTATGACGTTTCTAGCTTAAAAAATATCACTTTGGACAGTGACACTTTAACCAAATGTCTCTATTTGACATGTTTGAGACGATACATTTTCTATTTGCATACGGGTACTGATAAAAAAACTTATTGTTTCTGTGAAACAGTCACGCGTGAGGCGGGAAAGCTTTAAGAGGAAGTTCTTATGCAATGGAGAGCCACACAAGATGGAAGAAGACTTTGGCTGTTCAGTGAAAAGGGAATGTTTTCTGTGCTTTAGTGACTTGTATCTTTCTGCTGCTGGATGTTCATGTTCACCTGACAAGTACTCATGTCTCGAACATTCAAAGCAGATATGCACGTGTCCATGGAGTTCAAGATTCTTTCTGTATCGATCCAGCATCGATGAGCTGAATCTTCTGATTGACACTTTAAATGGAAAGGTGAATCCAAAATCAACCACTTTTACTACCTGAACATGATTAAATGGCAAGTTATCTAATTTGTATGGATTGTATCTTCATTGGTATAAATTTGATTTCGAAGATGCAAATGCGAAGCTAGAATAAGTGAGTCGAAAATACTGGTACTGAACCGAAAATATCGAAAATGATGAAACTGGAAATCTAACTAAACCGAAATGGTTTGGACATAAACAAGAGTCTGAAACCCCCAACATAATTTTTTCATGTTTCAATATCTAATCATCCTCCAAGCAGCTCCCTAGCTGAGGGCCAAATTAAGACCCAACTAAAGTGTGCTCCTTTTTCTTACAACCCAATCTTTTATAAACAATTTAAAGATACTAGTTGGAACTCACGCACAACGACAAGGATAAATATAATTATATTATAAAAATAGTAAATAAATTGCTAGCCCAACTCCTCCCGAAATTTCCTGCCCGCTTAGTGAATTCGTTTCACAACACTCCAAATGTATATGTGTTAGTTGTCTGTGTTTGCTTGGGGTTCTCGTACCGCATATAGGGGAAGAAACTAGGGCAACACTATATGTGTTAGTTGTATGTGTTTGCTTGGGTTTCTCTTACCCATCAAATATCCTTCAAAAGTATATGATTTTGACAAATCAAGATTGTATTAATTAAAATAAAAGTTAAAGTTATACAAATTTGAATAAAAATAAAATAAAATCACTGAAAATCTAAAAACTCATAAAAATATATCAAAATGAATGTTGAATTAAAAAGCACAAAATTTTATAAAGTATGATGAAATTAGATCATAAAAAAAAAAAATCAATTTGAAAATAAAAGTGAATTTTAGTTGAAAAGTGACACACGTCACATCATAATTAGAGTTTCTTATCTTAATTTTTAATGATTAAAAGTTAAAGTTAATTATCCATGCATTATAATATAATATAATCTTCCTTTTCTTACAACCCAATCCCTCACTAAATTCGGACCAGTTAAAATTTACATATAGTTCATGTATATGTTTGCGACTGTTTCTCTATTTGTGGTTTGCTCGGCAGGCATGAAGTTGTTGACATATTTTGGTACGCGTTTTTTTTTTTCTTTTTTTTAATTTAATTTATTTTTTATTTTAAAACGACAATTTTTTCGCTTTATACCACTTATATCTCACAATGTGTCTAACCAAACTAGAACACACAACCTCTTACTTGAGGATGTCAAATGCCATGAGTTTTGGCAGGTGTTTATGTTAAAGTCTCTTGCAATATCATTTACCCATTCATTGGTCGTGGACGTGCCTAGCATTGATATAAGTTAACATTATTTCCATGTTCGACAAAAGGTGAACACTATAAATACTTTTTTTGAACCGTAAAATTTTACAACCTACACCAACCTACGTAACAAATTCTATATCACATGTTTCTAATAAAGCTTAAACCCAGAACTTCTAGGTCGATGAGCCACTCACATAACGCTGAGTCAAGAGGAATTTGTTAACTTTATAAATACTGTAAGTATTATATAAAATAATTCATTATGTTTAACCTACAAAATATATTGTCATTTAAATAACATTATTTACGATCAACTATTTATTATGCATAACCTCATATATAAAATAATTTAACTACTCTTAACTTTATTGCTACCACGTTCGACAACCAACACCACTACCACCAGTTTCAGTCGTTGCCACGTCACCCTGGCCGTCACTACCACAACTTTTAGCTTCCACCACCACCACTCCCTATCACCACTGCTACCACCACTTCTAGTCAGCACCACTACCACCACTCCCTAACACCACCTTCGGTACTTCTATCAAACACCATCTCGACAACTCAACCATCACAACCACCACCAATCAACCATCACCACCATTCTAGCCAACACCACCACCATTTCCACTCGTCACCACCCCCGCTTTTAGCAATACACCTAACAATATATGTGGGTTTTAAAGTTTTTAATTGAAAAATAAATATGAAAATAACCATATAAAGAAGATGAAGTTGTGCGAAAGACCAAAATACCCTTAACATACAATTTTTGATATGCAGGATGACAATATTTCATGTGCCGTAAACATTATGAGTTAAAACATATACTACACTGAGACACCGAGTATATATAGAGTTTACCTTTTACGAATAATAAAAAAGATCGGGTTCTATTACAAATAGGAGTAACTAAGAACCTTTTTTTGTCAAAGACATGGAAGTTAAAACTAAATCTGTATAGTTAATTTGGTTTCCACACTGCTTATGTAGTCATTTAAAAAGGGAATTGATAGTCACACCACATTTTTTGATGAATGCATCATAATCTGTGCATTACAGCTTGTACAGTACAATATTGTAATGCACAATTTATGGTGCATTAATCAAAAAATATGGTGTGAGTATCACCTCCCATTTAAAAAGTTTATAAGAAACAATGTTACATTTATATTTGGAAGTTTAATAAGAAACGATTGGTATGAAAATTTTGTAAGGATGATACTTATGTAGATTTTAAGTTATACTTTTCTAAAACAATAAATTGACGTTTTTCTGAATATAAGATTTTTTTTTCACCGCATTTGTTATGATGTTCAATTTGAAACGTCAATTTAGTGAAATCCTTCATAATTGTTAAAATTCTAGCACTTCCAAGTATTTTGACGGTGTATTGTGACAGGTTAATTGACAAGTACACCGTAGGACTTTTACTTAAATCTTTAAATTAATATTTTATATAATAAAATAAACGAGGATTTCTGCATTTCAAAAACACTCAACCTTTCTTTATTAAGTAATATTTTATTTATTTATTATTATTTTTATTTTAAAATATTTACTAAAAAAACTCAAATATTCCGGATTTGACAATAGTTAAAAAAAAACGTTCTTATATAAAAGTTTAAGTGTCAAAAGTATAAAGAAAAAAACTTAGTAAA
Organism: Chrysanthemum seticuspe; assembly: GCA_019973895.1. Taxonomy (NCBI): domain Eukaryota; kingdom Viridiplantae; phylum Streptophyta; class Magnoliopsida; order Asterales; family Asteraceae; genus Chrysanthemum; species Chrysanthemum seticuspe. Next base: position 84,598,365 of record BPTQ01000007.1, on the reverse strand, counting down.
AAACGGGAGTGATTTTAAAAATATTTGTTTTCAATGTAAAGAAATAAAAAACTCACCCGCATATACATACACTTTCCAACCTATGTGTAAATTTAAGATTAAAAGACTGCTTCTCACTTATTGCCCTACATCAACACACGAGAAAAAAAAAATCTTGCCCCCAATTAATATAATTAAATTAATTATAAGGTTTATATATCAACAATTACAAATCTATATAAAATAAATAAATTAGTAATCGATTCTTAAAAAAACACAATATATAAAAACTCGCGCGTGCGCGGGTATTATAATTAGTATATAGTTATGGTAGAACTATTTTAAGAGTAAAATATACCGTTCATTCCTGAACTTGTACAAAAACAACACGCTGAGTCTTTCAAAAAAATTAAAGTCACTAACGGTCTCTACTGTTAATGTTTTGGATTACCTATGGCCCTTTTGACTGTTAACCGTCAGTCAAGATCCGTTAACTTCCCAACATATCTTTTGTTGGTGTGTAGCTCCCAGAATAGGGTAAAGACAATCAGTAGCAACTACAAATACCACTAGGTGGTTACCGGATATCACTTGGAATCGTGTAATCACTTTCCAAAGTAAACTATTCGACCCTAATGCCTGGGTTACACGAATATCTACTTGGGATAAAACCAAATGTAGTTATAGAATTAAGCACAATTCTATAACCCCTACGCTTATAAGTGTTTATGCTTTCAGTTTGTTTCTCCTGGTATAGTTCTTTTCAGTGTGTCTTCAAGCTGAAGATGTCACTCTCTATTTATAGTATAGAACACTCAACACTAATCAATGGACATTATGTGTGATTAACGACCAATTAATCACCCATAATAAACCTCCATAATCATAGAAATAGTGGTTACATGACCAATTTAAACGTGGTCATAAAGCAGTCATAACAACCAATTGAATGAGTCAAAGCTGTTACAAAATAATTACTGCAACACTACCTGTAGGAACCATTACACTAGCAGCAGGAACCATACACTACCAGCAGGAACCATCAGCAGTGTTAGGTTCCCATATTAGTAACACAAGCATCAATATGTAGAAATAGAGATAAGATGATCGGTTGAACACGTTATCACACACACGAATATAAATGAAGAATAGTTATGCGTAGAGTGAAAGATACAATGAACAACCAACCTTCAATAGAAGGTTTACAAGAGGTATTTATAGGGCAAGGAGCTAGGGCAACACATCTAGACTCCTTCCCTTCTTATGGGCTTGGGCCAAGGCTTATGGGCCTTCTACATAAGCCTTAGCTTAATAATAAACATAAAGGCCATATTAAGCTAACTATTACATATGAATCACTAACACTTGAATTAAGGTTTAGGAGTGATTCCAACAATCTCCCCCTAAGTGTTGGTGATGAATGAAAGAGTGATAAACGATGTAGGTGCTGATGTAATAGTAGCTTTGACGTCTTCTGACATTCTTCTTTCTTGTGAGAAGAAGTGTCTTGATTCGAACAATCTCCCCAGTGTAGAGAAATTAATTCCTTTGAAGTATTCTGCTTTGACGTCAATATTTACTTTGTTCTTTGATCTTTGTTCTTTGTGATGGTAGTGATAGTATGTTGTTGTTGTCTGCATCAGGTCTGCTTCATTGCTCCAGTGTCTCCACGTCTTTCTTCAACATGCTCACACGCTCATTTAACGTTGGATTTCAGTACTGATGTAGTTCTCTTAGTCTTTAAACTTTGAAGATTCTTTGACTTGACGAAGAATCATTATGACTTTTGTGTTGCCTTTTGAGAGAACTTGTATTAGTGATGATGTTGGTATGAGCATGTGAAGAATCTGCACGATCAGTCCGCACCAGAGCTTCCATAAGAGGAAAACATACACACGGTTAGTAATAAGCGGATTCCGGCACTTACAAGTTTGAATTTCGAGGGTGTTAACATCATAGTGTGAAAACACATCTCTAATTCTCACAAAGGCCGTTCCTGAACTGGAGTCCCACAAGTGAGATAACACGATGTACCGAAGTACACCTACAGTTCAGATGAGTTGCTGAGGTACACCGAAGCATCACCTCACGACTGTAGACCATTTGAGACACACTAAGCGTAATCCACAGGGAGTTACCGAAGTGACCTGCTGTCAGGGCTGTTCTGGCAGGAGTTTCCATTCAATCACTGAAGATCACATATGTGAACCTCTCATAAATGTTCTCGAAAGATTGCTAAGATCTGTGAAAGACACGATAATATATCACTTGTGTTCTTTTTTGTTGAACGTCAAGCGATGGATTGTCAAGTGTACCTAAGAGATCTTTTGATGAATCTCGTGGCTCTAGACTCAATAGTGCACTTTGGTTTTCCTGAGCGGAGACTAGGGAGAGGGTCTCCTTCTTCAATACCAGCAATCTCTAAGAGAAAGCCGATAGTTTACGTAGGGTTCCCTTTGAGAATGAAACAAGCTTCTGTTGGGAGAAACTTGAGTGGCTAAGAAGGTTTAGTGCATGCATCACTGGGTCCATGACGACTTTTATCTTCAATACCGGTGTCATCTAGTGACGACCAGTAGCATATGAATTGTACCCGGTGTCTGCCCTAAGTTGAATAATCTGGAGGGCTATTTCTTTTCACCCTTTTCTTTGCATTTCTTTTTAATTCTTCAACTCCTTCTTTCTCCTATTCTCATATTCTCCTTTTTATAATCATACCTAAGGACTTCTAAGTACTAACTATTTGTGATGTCCTTGGGTAGATCCCTCCGGCTCTGGCGGATCATAGGACGGTTATTCCTAACCTTAGTCACCTTATAACTCCATGACTAACCTATGTTGCCACAAAACCATTTTCATGAAAATCTCTCAAAGTGTTTGTGAATGAAAAAACATTTTGTACCACTGTGAGAGTTTTATCTTTAGCAAAAATACTCCCCCTCCACACGTGCTTAAGTGTTTAGACAGAAATCTGCACGATGACAGAAGAGCGCATACTTTTTGAATTGATCGACTCAAGATAGACAATCCCCCGCGAGACACGGTTACGTTGCATAGTTAAAGAATTACATTGTCAGCTTTTAGGTGACAACTATCTCTAATAACTACCTTGCAGGTGTGGACAAACCTCGAAAGGTTGTCAAACCCGTCAAAGTTCATGTCTATCAAGAGTTTCTTGAATAGGTACAATCTACTCGAATAAGTCTAGGAAGACAAATTTTTTCGATTTATGACAGTTCAGAGTTCGTCAATTCATGGGTTAAGTCTTATCACACGAAGATTCAATAGCAAATCAACATATTTCTTATCACAATAATTTTCTCCCCCTAAAAAATGGCATATAAATGTTATTTTTGATAACGTTTTGATATTAAATATGACCATTTCGAGTTTTGTGGGAAGATTATCACGAAGAACAATTTGTGAACAAAGTTTTTAATCAAATACTCCCCCTCAACAAGTGATATAAACTTTTGAGGTTTTGAAAATCATAAGAGGAAGTACTTGTTCTTTTGAGCAAAACCTTTTAAAAGTGAAAGGTTTGATAAGTTTTACTCAAAAGTAAGAAGCTTTCGCTCCTTTTATAAGGATTGTGGCACGAAAGCGTACCACAGGGTCCTTTCATTACAAGAACGGGTTGTACATTGTTATGTGTGCACAAGCCATAGTCATATAATAATCACACATCCAAATCAATATAGATAATGAAACAGTTTAAGGGGTACCAGGAAGTCCAGCAATATTTCCAAGAATGCGAACATGGCGTTGATAGCCTGTGAGAGTAATCCTGGGACGACCACTACGAAGCTCTCCAGAGTTCTGAAATGGTCCCTTCTGTACAACCTTTCATCGATCCGAGTGATGATCCTCTTAACATCCCGTCTTTCCTGAGAATTCCATCGCTTTGGAGATCCAATGCCTTCATGTATCGCCTTCAACCTATAAGCCAAGCCGTTCCTGACCTTCTTCAGTGTGTGATCCCCAAACTTATGAAGATCTCTACACGCCATCAAGCAGTTGCGTTGTAGTTCACTATGGTAAACTACTCCGAATGGTTTGCTGACGAGAGTGTATTGTGGAAGCTGATTGATGTCAGGAAGTTCTAGCTGAGGTCTGGTGAAGTTGACACGTGTCTGATACGATTCAACAGCAAGTTGTAAATCTTCTACACATTCCTGGATCACTATGCTTCTGATGAAGATGAGCAAGGACTTGATGTATTCACGTTGAATTTCAGTCGAGAATTGTCTCATTCTTCCCTGTACCTTGGCAAGATACAGATCTTCAATGTCATTGAGAGACAAGTTCTGAAAGTCCGCTTCACAGAACTCATAGTCCCTTTTGTCTTGTCTTTTGACCACAATATTCTTGAGGAAACTGTAGTCCCATTTAGACGAAAGGGCTACATGCTTGACAACAACGATCCCTTTATCACTGTGCACTTCATGTTTAGACTTTTGAACCTGGCAGCTCTTGTAGTAGATTCGGCGGCGTTCCGACCAATGGTAAATCCCATACATTGCATCAATGTCATACTGTTCCACACTGTTAGAAAACATGTGAGTACCCTTTTCCTCGATGGCTATGCAGTTGGAGTATATGGCTGCCGGGAACGGAAGTGTAAGTGATGTAGCGTATTTCTTTGAACCATCGCTACCGTGTAGAAGAAATTCCAAATCATTGTTGAAGAAGTAGCGGAATGGAATCTTAGGTTGATATGGTTGGCCAATCGTTGGTAGAGGTTTAGACCAGTCGGTGTAGTATGGAGCTGTGTCTTTTCTGGTGAAGTCAATGTTCGCCTCAGGGTTGAGCCAATCGATGTTGTTAGACATGGCTCGTGCTATGTTATCAAGATGGTATTCAACTTCGATAGCACTTTCCAAGCTGTCTTTGAGCAATTGAAAAGCTTTAATCTTGATGCGTTTTAACTCTGACTTGGTCATCTTCTTCACCCGAAACTTTTCTTGAAGAAATTTAGCATGCTCTAATGTTCGACCTTCTTCCATATCTTGATCATCAGTTATGGCGGGAGTAACATCAACAAGTGTGGAAAACCAGTCATATTCGGTGTCATCATCGTCTAACCATGAAACGACATCAGCCTTAGGCGTCTTCTTCTTCTTCTTTGGCCTAGATGAGGATGCTGGTTTCTTTGATGAAGCGGGAGAGGTGGGTTGTTGTTGGGGCCCAGGGACTTCCTCATCGTCACCACCAGTATACTCGAAGTGATCACCGGTTTTCTCTGTCTGGGGTGGTAACTTAGAGTCCTGAGGTTTGTCAGCAGAAGAGCGTGGAGGAGATCGTTGTTGAGCTGGAGTCCTTTGGGGTGGAGGTTGCATGGAGGATGATTCACCAGTTTTCTTCGGGCGTTTAGGCTCTTTATCTTTATCTTTATCCTTATCATCATCGTCTCTTGGACGCTTAGGCCTTTCAGCTTGCTCCTTGCATGAGGTTTTGAGTTGATATTCCAGTAATGCCTCGAATAATTTACCTTCATCAGAGGTGAAAGTTCCAGATCGTTTACCCATTTGTAGCACCAACTTGGAAATCAACTCTGCATTAGAGAGAACTGCAGGCTCCATTGGATTGATCGTCATTGTCACCGGAGTGGATTGCATTGTTTGCTTGACCAATTTCATGAGATTTGGATAAAGTTGTCTGGTAAACATCTCCCTTGTAACTCCAGGAACGGTGTCAAGAAGGAACTTGTGAGTATATCCCTTGATCATCTCGTTCAATTCCCCTTGAAGATCACGTTCCATGAACTTCTGGACGTACTCCCTTTCACTAGACATCTTGTCTATCTCGGCATGAAGAAAGTTGATGTTTTCAGCGAGTTGATTTAGCTTTTTGTTGAGCACGTCTTTCTTCCTAACTTGCTTGACAGCCTTAACAATCCTTGTTTTAGCCAGGGATATCCAAGAGTCTGTTGGTTTCTTCACAGATTTAGATGTGGATCTGGTTGTGCCTTTGGATGGTGGAGGTGAAGAGTGAGAAGACGAATCTGATGATGAAAGACATGAGGAGATTCAGGGTCTTAGGAGGTTCAAAAGTTTCCTTCTTGGAACGAATTGGACTGTTGAGAAGAAAATCATCATAATTTACTTCGTCATCTTGTCCAGATTTAGCTTTTTCTTCAGCCTGAGTCCGGGCCTCTTCATCTGCTTTAGCTTGAGCTGCAGCCTCTTCATCAGCTTTTTCTTTCTCAGACTTTTCCTTTTCAGGTTCCTCAAAGTCATAATCAATAGAATCCTCCAGGCGCTTTTGTTGTTGCTCAACAGTGGTGGCACCAGTTCCCTTATCGGGTTGATTAACCGCATCAGGAATTGGCGTAGATTGGACACCACCACTTGACCCTCCGGGGCCACGCATTTGTTGCTGTTCGAACTCTTTTGCAGCGTGTTGGAGTCTTATGATTTTGAACTTCTTCCTGTAGTCAGTATCCAGTGGCTCTTCATCTGAGCTTTCTTCTTCAAGCTCAAGTACTGGAGTTTTCCCTTTGCCTTGGTCAGCTTTTGGACTGGGAGGTTTAGCTACTGTTGGAGTGACATCGGTTGCAGTTTCAGAGTAGGTGACCTCTTCGTCTGATTCGGTTTCCTCAGAGCTTTCATCCACTAGCTTTCTTTGCGGTTCAGACTTAGGAATGGGAATAGGAACAACTTCCTTAGAGGGAACTGTCCTTTTGAGTGGAGGTTTCCTCTTAGGGAACTTTCTTTGACTCTCAGTGCTTGTAACACTTCCTGCACTGCCTCTTCTGGTTTTCCTTGTAGGTGTACCAGCGAACTTTTCATCAAGAAAACCTAGTTTACCTTCTTCAACTGCTACCAGATATCGTTTGTACGAATACAGTTGTTTGATATCATCAGTTATAAGGTGATCTGGCAGCATTGCACCTTGTTTCTTTGTTGTAGAGTCCTTAAATCTGACAGAGAGTGTGGGCTCATACAACATGGAGTGTTGTTTGGGGTCATCGAGTCTCAAGGGAATATCAGGATTATACCCTAGAGCTCGTTGGATCAATAGTTTGGTATATCTGATATACGGGATTTTGGTGCCAAGCTTTTTAAGGAAATTCATCATATCGTCCCATATCAGAGCTTTAACTTTTATGTCTTTCTTGTTGACCAGAGCCCAAAAAATTTGTAGTTCCATGAGCTTGGGATGCTCATAACCACTATCACGTCCAGAAACGGATTTGGTGATCATAATGTAGAGGGTTCTCCATGGCTGGGGAATGTTCTTGAGATCGACATATGAATGCTTTGTAATTACCCCGGTAGCTTCGTCATAGCCAATGTCGATCATGAACTGGAGAACTACCTCTTCAGTTGGAGTGGCATTGTATTCAGTAGGTTCGATGACCGGAATAAGAAGAATAGCCCTCAAATCTGCTGGTGTGATGGTAACTTGTTTGTCATTGAGCGTCACCGTCACAACGTTTTGACCTTTGATATTTCGCATTGTATGCAGAATTGGTGTATGTAGACCTCCGGTACAGAAGCAGAGTTAGTGAGCATGTTCTGATAGGAGTGAGTCCTCAGAATATCCACTGCAATCTCACATGAAGATTCTGAACAGAAGAAGTTCTCAAAATCAACTCTGAGGTTATTATTTCCGATCTTCATTGGAAAACCATTCGGGAAGATATCAGCAACGGTGAGAACATTTGGTGCATCCACATTCTGTATTTGAGTGTCCATGTCGTGATCTGAAATATATTTAGCCAAAAGAACCAACATATCGAAAGACATTACGTTAGTCAACAGATGGTTTTATTGTCTAATTATTGAATGTGATATGTCGATGATTGTTACGAGTCCAATGTCACTTGTTTGTCCAATAGTCTAAAGACGTCGTGATAAGTTTCGTGAGTTAATTAACTTTAAGTTTTAAAGTCCATGTTTTCACTTATTTTTCACAACTTATTAAACGTTTAAGCTTATTAGTGACATTATTGGTTTCGCGGCGTTATGATTTATTTATTTACAAGTTTGCACGCGTAACAATTCATAATTAAGGTTAAAATTAGGCTTAGGCGTAGAAATGGCAAGCTTATGCGTAAACAGGAGTGGTATACGCGTAAGCATAAGCTTATGCGTAGGTTCTTGACTTATGCGTAAGAAATATTACGCGTAGGAAAAGAGGGCCTTATGCATAAAGCTTACGCGTAAGCGTATATGGAACCTTACGCGCAAGGCTTACTCGTAAGAGTCAACCTTATGCGTAGAGGTTACTGTTTACGCATATCCTTCACAGGATACGCGTAGTCCCCAATGTAGAACCTTACGCATAAACGTTACGCGTAAGATTTCTCTTACGCATAACATGCTACGCGTAAGGTGATCCTTATGCGTAGATTGCAAGTAACCTTGATTCTGAATATTTTTAAGCGTAGAAAACCTGAAATAAATTCATCATAACATCAACATTAACATCTTCATTCAATTCCTATCAGATTTGAGCATGTAAACTTATTAAGACAGTTATGCGAAGAACATACTTTATGCGTAAGACTTAAAACCCTAAGGCTCAATTTTTACGTGTAAGTTATCTAGCCATAGGAATTGCACCAAAATGATTCTGGGATGTCTAGGAAGCCTATTGAGTTGTTCTATCCAAGTCTTAACATCAAACTCTAAGCGAATAAAAAATACCCAAATACTTATGAACATAAACCCTAATCTTCAATTTTCATGCGTTTAGTGTTTATGGGTAGATTCTAAGCATGGATATGGTCAATTCAACTTGAAAAACAACATCATACAACTATCTTTTTAACCAAAAACATTCACATTTGAAAACCCCAAATTTACGCATAAACCCTAAATTCAAGAATCAATCAATTCGTATTTCTGGGTGTGTTTTAATGATAAAAATGGAATCATTGATGTTATAGAAAGGTTTTGACACTATCATTTTAACCACAAACACACAAACTTGATTATGTGTTCTTACGCTTATGCGTAGAACACAAGATTACTTCTAGATAAAAATCTAGCCGCTGGATTTCAAAACGATTTAAAACCAATGCTTAGATGTTTACAAAGAACATATTTTCACTTACAAATTGATGATCAAAAGTCCGGATTTGTGAAACAAATATGGATCGTGGATGAGGTTTGGTGAGATATTAAATGTTGAAGTAAATGTGAAGAATTAATTTTAGTGGAGGAGTTTTGTTTAAAATTACTTTGACCTTTTGACACATTCAGTCCCTCCACCTTAAACATTTACATCCCACGCCCATAACTTCCAATTTGGTTACCAAACGAACGATATTTGGAAAGAAATTATGCGACACTCCCCCTCGACTTAAGAAATAATGAAATTTTATAAATTTTAGTCCGAGGAGTGTCAGTAAACCAGAAATTTAACCACCATTATTAAAGAAACAACCGGGATTAGGTAACATGCAAGTACAAGGTTTTTATGAAACCGTAAAATATTTGTTTTCTCCCCCTCAACACTTGATCGAAAAAATACTGAATTTTGAAAGATTAGAGTGTTGACGGAGGAATTGTACTTGCCATGTGAAAAGAAATATAGATAGAAGAATATTTTTGTTATTTTATCAGATTTTATATTTTTGTATTTTGTTTTTGAAAAATATTTACAAAAGAGGTTTTGGTGTTTGACTGATTTTAAGAATGTTTAAACAGTTCATCCAGTTCCTCTGGAGTCAAACACCGCATACCAATCCGGTGGACCAACTCATTAAACCTAGCAGGAGCTAAGGCTTTGGTGAGGAGATCTGCCAATTGGTATTCAGTACCCACAAAGTATAATTCAACTGTACCCTGTTCCACGTGGTCCTTGATGAAATGATATCGAAGATCGATGTGCTTTGATTTCGAATGTTGAACAGAGTTGCACGAGATCGCAATAGCACTCCGATTGTCGCAGTACATCGGGATTCTGTCAAATACGTAACCATAGTATTTGAGTTGTGTTCTCATCCAAATGACTTGAGCACAACACGCCGTCATGGCTACATATTCTGCTTCTGTTGAGGACAACGATGTACAATCCTGCTTCTTCGATTGCCATGACACCAGTTTATCACCAAGAAATTGTAATGCTCCTGAAGTACTTTTCCGTGAATATAAACATCCTGCGTGATCAGCGTTTGAAAAAGCTATTAGTTCAAAACCAGAATCCTTCGGATACCAGATCCCCAAATTAATGGTTCCCTTGATGTATCGTTGGATTCTTTTAGCCTCAGAGAGGTGTGTTTTAGTTGGTCTCGACTGATAACGGGAGCAGAGATATACGGCAAAAACAATATCAGGCCTGCTAGCTGTTAGATACATGAGAGACCCAATGATACTACGGTATTTGGTAGGGTCCACCAATTTCCTATGTAAATCAGCGTCTAGCTTCTTGGTATGAGCCATTGGTGTGGCATAGGTGTCACAGTTTTGCATTCCAAATTTGTTTAACAATTCAAGGGCATATTTGGACTGACTCAAGAAAATACCACGGGGTGATTGATGAACTTGCAGTCCTAGAAAGAACGTAAGTTCACCCATCATGGACATTTCAAAATGTTTCTTCATTAGTTTTGCAAAAGCGATTGAGTACTTTTTATGTGTTGACCCAAAAATGATGTCATCCACGTAAATTTGAACAATTAAGATATGTGCCCCGTGATATTGTATGAAAAGAGTTGGGTCGACCGAACCTTTGGTGAAATTATTGGCAATGAGGAAAGATGATAACTTATCATACCACGCCCGAGGAGCTTGTTTGAGTCCGTACAAAGCTTTGTTTAGTTTGTAGACATGGTTCGGGAACGCGGGATCAATGAATGCTTCTGGCTGGCTGACATAAACCGTTTCTTTCAGTTGACCATTCAGAAAAGCAGTTTTGACGTCCATATGAAAGACCGTTATATGCATATGAGCCGCGAACGCGAGAAAGATCCGAACAGCCTCAAGACGAGCAACCGGAGCAAATGATTCTTCAAAGTCAATACCCTCTTCCTGTCTATAACCCTTAGGTACCAGACGTGACTTGTTTCTGATTACGTTCCCTTCAGCATCCAATTTGTTCTTCCAAATCCATTTTAGACCAATGACATAGACCCCTGTTGGTCTTTCAACCAGTTCCCATACTTCAAGACGTTTAAACTGATTGAGTTCTTCTTGCATGGATTCAATCCAGTTGTCTTTGGTCATTGCGTCTTTAATGTTTTTAGGTTCAGATTGGCAGACAGTGAGTGCATAAATGCAATGTTCACCATCTGTGTGAAGACGTTGTCTTGTTACGACTGGTTGATTTGGGTTACCAATAATGTTCTCAAGAGGATGGTCTTTTGTCCAACGATGTGTCGAGGGTTGATGTTGGTATACATTGTGCAGATTTTGAGGATTCAAATGGCTTGTTGATGATTCCGCAACATCAGGTGCAACAGTTTCATTAGCAAACGGGTTAAAGAACGCATTTGGATCAAAATCTGCAGGTGGGGGTACTTCATTGTTCATAACATCATCAGCTGGTTCAGCGTCGTTGGAAGCAGTTTGTTCAACTGTTGTTGTAGAGTCAACTGGTGGTGCTTCTTCAACAGTAGTTGTTGTAACAGGTGTATCAGGTATTGGAATATGATCAGGTTGAGCAGCGGAAACATTGGATACACCTGGAGCACATTCATCAATGTCATCAGTAAACAGCGGAGCAAATAACTTTTCCATTTGTTGACGAGTAAGCTGGGGGCTTGGTTCAGCTGATGATGGGGTTTGAGGGAAGTTTAAACGGTTGTGACCGGGTTCCAAGCTGTTATGCTCAGAAGCCATATCAGTAAGCTCATCGAAATTTGCATGAATCGTTTCCATAACCTGCTTTGTACGACGATTCCAGATCCGGTAGCGTTTATAATTTTCACAGTATCCAATAAAGACTCCAATGTCAGCTTTTGCTTTGAGCTTTCCAAAGTCATCACGATCATTATTTGGGTAGCAAAGGGATCCAAGTACATGAAAGTGTTTGAGATTCGGTTTATGGTTGTGGATAAGCTCAAAAGGTGTTTTGTTGTAGCGTTTTGTAATCATTGATCGATTTTGAGTGTAGCATGCAGTTGACACGGCTTCAGCCCATAAGTAATCCGGAAGTTTAGCATTAATTAACATCGTTCTTGCAGCTTCCACTAACGTGCGGTTTCGTCTTTCAACAACTCCGTTTTGTTCTGGTGTACATGCAATAGATGTTTGATGCTCAATTCCCACTTTCTCATAAAATTCCCGAAGAGTTTGATTCACTAATTCAGTTCCTTTGTCTGTTCTGATTTGTCGGACTGTGTTCCGGAGCTGAACTTGTATTTTCGTGAGAAAGGTGATGATCATCTGAGGAGCTTGATCTTTACTTCGAAGAAAATAAACCCAAGTCCATCTTGAGTAGTCATCAACAATTACCAAGATGTAGCGTTTGCCATTAATCGTCTGCACGCGCATCGGGCCACACAAATCCATGTGAAGAAGATGAAGCACATGCTGAGAACTGTGTTCCACCTTTGAAGCAAAGTGAGCATGAGTGCTTTTTCCTTGTTCACAAGCTGAGCATAGGTGATCTTTAGAATACCGGAATCTCGGGAGACCTTCAACAAGTTTGTGTCGAGCAAGGTTGGTGATGGTTTGAAAGTTTAGATGTGAGAGACGACGGTGCCATATCCAAGATTTTGTAGATGTAGCCTTTGAGAGTAGACAGATGGGAGATGAAGCAACCATGTCTTGCATTGAGATTGTGTACAGACTAGAATTTCTAGAGCCAGACATAAGATCGTTTCCTTGTAGATCACGAATGAAACAAGTTTTCTCCCGAAAAGCAACTTCCAAGTCTCCATCACAGAATTGACCGACTGAAAAGAGATTGTGACCGAGGCCTTCCACATAATAAACCCTGCTAATTTCGATATTGCCATTGATATAATCTCCGTAGCCCATGATAGTTGCGAAGTGATCATTCCCGAATCTGACAGTGCCAATGAACTTTGCAATAAAGTTTGATAACAGTTTAAGATTGCCTGTCATATGTCGGGAACATCCGCTATCAACAATCCAAAGGATGATCTGTATCACCTGCATAACATACATACGACACAGATGGAATAGAAGTAGATGTGGAACCCGAAGAGTTAGAGGGTTCCGAAGCAGTTATAGTCGAAATACACACATCAATGATTTTAGGCATCCATTTAAATCCTAGTGTATTATGTATCCATTTCTGCCATCTCCAACTAGTATTTGCTTTAGTCTTAGTGAATGCACTAGGTGGTACTACATTCCTTGGAGGTGATACTGGAACTACAGGGACATCAATGCGTTTCTTAGAATCTAAAGAGGGCGGTTTACCAAGCACAGACTTAGAAGCATTAGTGGGCCTAGAGGTATTCCGTTTCTTAGGATTCTGTAAACGAGACAAGATAGCTTTAGCAACACATTTATCATGACAATCAGAAAGCATAGTTTTACGACAAATAACACAAGAAGCTTCAGACTGAATATCAAAAGTACTTAAAGGTTTAGCATTCGTTACAACACTTTTTCCATTACATTTGTTAGACGCAATATCTAAAGTGGGTGCAACATGGGTCTTATTCAAAGTCCGAGGGTGTTCTTCTACTTCAACATTCTTTATTGTTCTTTTCTTAGGTCGTAACTTCCTATTCTTCCTTGTATTGCTCCTAGGCTGTGAAGTGCGGACGTTGGGAAAAGAGGCAACTATTCCTGTTTCAGTAGAGGGAAACACATTAGTATCTTGTGTTTTGTCAGTAGGCATTATGGGTTCACATTTGCTAAGTGTTACAAGTGCAATTTTATTAATGATGCTAGGCTGAACTTGTTCATACTTTCCTAACATCTCCCTTAACTTAATGATAGTGTGCACCAAATCTTGATTTTCAGAACGAAGATTTCCAAAAAAATTCATGACTTCTTTAGTGTGTGCAAGATAATGATCAAGTTCGTTTGATGCTTCATCACGAGTCTGTTTAAGTAAATCAAATATGACACCATATTCCTTTTTAACTTTTGCAAGTTCTTGTTCATATTTTGAGATTTGACATTTCAAAGACACGTTTTGATCATCCAGTTGCTCAATTTTAGGATCAAAAGATTTTGAGCGCAACTGAGTAATTTTGTTTTGCAGAGAAAGTTCACGATTTTGACACCACTGAAGACGACGTTTTGCATTTGAAAGCTCGTTTAATAATCGTTCATTTTCAACTTTTAAAGATTCGATCTGATGCACATTATCAGTATTCTCAACAATTTCAACAGAATCAACAGTATTAGCAGAGATATTATCAGATGCATATGACAAAGAATGCAATAACACAACATTATGGATATCAGCACAAATAACATTTTCCAAGAGTCGATCAACATCTTTTCGTAACATTTTCTTTTTACGTTTTGTATTTGAAATTGATGTTTCTGTTTGTTCGAAAACTCTTTTCATAAGTCCAAGCTCCTTGTGAAAATCCCGTTCCCAATATATAGCACAATTTTTCAAATTTCGGACATGAGGTAAGATTCTTTTCTGAAGAATATCTCTTTGTGCACGCGCAAGAGGCGATTGAAAATGTTCAATTTTAATTTCAGAATGAAATTCAATTTCACGTTCCAAAAGTTTGATGTCCGAAGTGAATGTTTCAAAATATTTTATGACTTTACATTGTTCGGCTAATGGTTTTATTTCACTAAGTGATGGTAAAGGACCATTAATTTGTGCATTATTGGAAATGGGACCCTCAGAAGTAGGTGTGATAACCCAAGGTGCGTTAGAAAAATCCTTTTGTGCAACGAAAGTGACGGCTTTTTAATAGTTAAATGGTTTGTTATAAACAACATTTTCTAATTTTGATCGACTCTCGTCTTCTGCATCTAATTCCTCTTGACGATTATATTCAACAACACTCATAATTGAATCATCAACTCTATGTTCTGCACTGTAAACTTCAGGATTTCGTTTGAATGCTCGGTTTGAAAACTTTGGTTTGTAATCAGCAAGATTCGGTCCATATCCGTTTGGATTTGGTTTGAAAGTAAACTTTTGAATCGTTGTGATTGATTCACCATGTTTATAAACAACAGTTCGAAACTCTTTGATTTTGTGTTGTAAGTCGACAATTTCCTCAAGATAATCATCTATTTGTTTCGTGGAGCGCTTTTTGTACTCAGAGAACTGTTTTTGACAAGTTAACAACTCAGACTTGGATTTTTGAGTTTCCAAAGTAAGAGTGTTAAGTTGTTTTTTATGTTCATGTTTCAGTTGTTCTATTTGAGACAATAAAGCATTCTTCGATGCGGCTAGATCACGTATCTGTCGTTCTAAAGATTTTTCATTTTGGTGTGATTTAGCAAAAGCGACTTCAAAACCTTTTTCACGTTTTTCTTGATTTTTGAAAAAATTGAGTTGCCTTTTTAAGCATTTAATATCCCTGGTTAACAGTGCATTTTTATTATGCAATTACTGATTTGATGAACGACATTTATCCATTTGGGATTGATAATATTTAAGTAAGAGGTCAATATCTGGATTAGGCAAAAGTTCAGCGTGTTCAACGTGAGTCACAAAATGATCACTGTTCAGATCCTCAAGTATAACCACGGAGTCAATTTGAGTATCAAAGGTAACCATAAGGTCATCTTGATCGTCAAATGTAACTACGAGGTCAAGTTGAGAATCGTCAGAATGAGATGTGGACGACTCATTTTGAACATTCTGAGCGTCTTCGGATTCAGATGTTGGCTGAGATATTATATCAATGATGAATATGGTTTTTTCGGGTACCTGAGACAAGCCATCAGTGTCATACACTGGGCCTGTGTCACTCATGTGGAGAGCTTGCATTTTTTCCATCAACATCACTGCTGCATTAGCTTGCAAGTCCTCCATATCATCATCTAAGTCTGCATCTGCCATAAAGCTTTGTTCTTTGTTTGTAAGAGTTCCACCAGCTTCATCCTTAAGAGCCAAAAGTAAAGCCTCCTTGTGATAAGCACTACCCCTAGTCCTCGGCTTTGGGCATGCATTAGCCAGGTGTCCCTTCTCATTACAGTTGTAGCAGCGAAGACCATTTATCCTATTCTGAGCATTACCCTGTTCAACCACTTGAGCTCTCTGTTGTTGTGGAGCACCCATGTTATTCCTTCCCATAGCATTAAAACCTTGACCTCCTCCCATCTGACGACCATAACCACGATTCTGAACTTCAACACGTCCATTGTTCACAACAGCCTGATTCCTTGTGTTTGATGAGGAGCGAATGCGATTGTTGGATTTGTTTGTATACCGGCCGAAGGCTTTAGCAATCATAACAAATCCTTGTTGCAATGCATCGAAAGCTTCGGAGTCCTCATTAGCTTCACTGTAAAGTGCTTGATCATTGTTGTTGTTGTATGGAACTAATTGAGTTTGTTGAGATTGTTGCTGTGACGGATCATATGGTGTAATTGTTGCAGTTGGTTGAGGAGCGGGTTGAGGAGGATAACTAGTTTGAGCCCACAAAGCAAGTTGTTGATTATCCGGAAGTGAAGGTGAAACAGTTTGGCCACGGATAACCCTTTCCTTATCAACTTCTTTTTGATGAGGCTTCAAATAGTCGTACAACAATCCGTATGTAGCATGATGAAGATTCTTCGCTTGACGGATGAAAATGACATACTTTTCCCATTCAGGACCAAGACTACTCAAGAACTTAATATTAACTGCAATTCTTGGCATGATGATGTTGTGTTTGTCCAAATCATTGATGATGTCTGAGAATCGATGATGATAAGACTCTAGTGTCTCTCCAGGTTCATTTATGAAGTGTTCATAAGCCAAGTAAAATTTGGATTCCATATCCTCTTGATTGAGTTCAATACCTTCCATGAGAAGATGAATATGTTCCCACATTTTCTTTGCGGTCTTTTGAGCATCAACACTTCGAAGGATTGGATTGGGTAATCCTAAAAGGATATATTGCATTGCTAGCTCATCAGCTTCGTAGTGTAGAAGTTCATCACCAGAAAGGTCAGCAAGAGTTGCAATGTTTGTGAGATCATCTCTTGGTGGAATAGCATTTGGATCTCCGGGTGTAACAACAATAGGCATCTAAAATGGACCTTCCAAGATAACCTTCTTTAAGAACTTTCCATGTAGCTTCTTTAGATCACAAAACCTAAAGAACCTAATCACCCATTGATCATAGTTTCCAGGAGTGAGCATTGGAGGTCTATCAAGTGATCCTGCCTCATGAATGGATTGTTGGCTACTTAAAGCTTCACACATCTTTGCAAACCAAGTTGGTTCCTTCATAGTATTCCTGGATGGATGTTGATTGTAAACGTTTGTGTAAGGTTGTACTTGAAGACTAGGTGGTGGTTGAACCATTTGAGGTGGAATTGCTCCTTGTTGTGGATAATGTTGTTGATTGAATTGTTGTTGATAAATTTGTTGTTGTTGATTGAATTGTTGATGCTGTGGACTTAGTTGTTGTTGTTGTTGATTATAAGTATAAGGAAAATAGCTAGAGTATGGTGGTTGTGACATGTTGAAGACTTGTGTTGTTAAATGGATCTTTGTAGTCGAATGAAACGTTGTTGATGAAGTATCCTTAAGCGTAGAAACCAAGTTAAGGCAAAGAAAACTTAAGCGTAAAAACACCAATACTTATGCGTAAAAGTGATTTTTACGCGTAGGATTATCTTACGCGTAAGAATTGAGAAACACTAAGATTAGGCGTAAACTGAAAGTTAGGCGTAGAAAACTTATGCGTAAGATTACCTTATGCGTAAGACAAGGCTTAGGTGTAAGAATAAGCTTAGGCGTAAAAGAGTTCTACGCATAAGATTTGAGCTTAGGCGTAAATTAGGGTTTAGCCCAAAAAATCCTTTACACTATCACAGTGTAAGAGATATCCAAAGTCGAAGTGTTTTCAGGCTTATCCAAGAAAGAAAAACACTGAGTAAGCCACGAAACTGAAGATAGAACCAATGAAAAGTTACGCGTAAAATTAGGGTTTTGATACCCGTAAAACTTGACCAAAACTGATTTCTGCCCAATGATGTTTCTAAACCAGATTTTTGTGATGAAACAGCTTCAATATCACCAAAATAACACAAAAGTGTGAAACTTGATGATCCAAAACTTCTAAACACCTTATGCTTAGAAATAAACCCACGCTTAAAACCAAGCTTAAAAACAATGATCCACACGTAAAGTTTGAAACTTTTTGCCAAAAACAGATATTTTAACACCTAAAACGTTGAAAGTACAAGAATCTTGGATTAAAAAGTGTAAAAAATAAGTTTTTAAGCGTGACAAAGTATGAACCCGTATTACGCGTAAGACCAAAAACTTCAAAAAAAAAAAGATGTTCACCCAACAATTTGGCGAATGATACCACTGTTAGGTTCCCATATTAGTAACACAAGCATCAATATATAGAAATAGAGATAAGATGATCGGTTGAACACGTTATCACACACACGAATATAAATGAAGAATATTTATGCGTAGAGTGAAAGATAAAATGAACAACCAACTTTCAATAGAAGGTTTACAAGAGGTATTTATAGGGCAAGGAGCTAGGGCAACACATCTAGACTCCTTCCCTTCTTATGGGCTTGGGCCAAGGCTTATGGGCCTTCTACATAAGCCTTAGCTTAATAATAAACATAAAGGTCATATTAAGCTAACTATTACATATGAATCACTAACACTTGAATTAAGGTTTAGGAGTGATTCCAACAAGCAGGAACCATTACACTAGCAGCAGGAACCATAACACTACCAGTAGGAACCATCAGTTACTACACTATCAGTAGTAAACAATACACTAGTAGTACAAACCACTATTGAGTAGAGTCAGGGTGTTCAGGGACCTCATGGGTGTACACTCCGTACCTCCTAACCCAAAACCAGGTGTGAACTAATCCCATAAGTGCACTAAATTTTCCAACAATCCTCCCCAAATTTAGTTCACTTCCTTTCCAAGAACAACAAACATCAAACAAAACATGTGCATAAACGAAAATATCCTGAGGATTGAATTTCCATCTTAGTACATTACACGTTCAAATATTCGAGAATCAGGGTGTTCTAAGAATTGAACCCTTCAACTCATTTGAATACCTGAAGATAAAATACACACAAGTTTTCAAACACTTAACAGCTCCTGACACTATACAAGCCATGTGTCCATATCCAAATTCATAAATGTTATAAAAGCTAAAAGTCCAAAAGCTCCTTGAAGCGGCAAAACTTCAACATTTACATAGGTGGTTTCTCTTTATTCATGCTCCTGCCAAGCACTTTTTCAAAGACAAATAACCATTAAGAAGTAAAGACTTCATCCTCCTTTCAGCAGGTTCTGCGCAAAACCTTGGGATGTAAAATAAAACATGTGCTCCAGTCCACTGAATGTTCAAATTTCCACACTGAACTCAGCTCCCAAGTTTCCTAAGGAGGGAGTTGGGTGTCCTAGCATTCAGTGACTAAGTTGGACTTAAACCCATCCCTTTAGCAGACTTTATAACCAAGTCTCTAGCCAAACCCTTCGTCAAGTAATCAGCTAAGTTTTGTTGAGATCTAACAAACTCTATAGATACCACCCCATTCATGATAAGCTCACGAATCATGCTATGTCTGACACCTAAGTGTCTAGACTTCCCATTGTACATCTGGCTATAAGACTTTGCCAATGTAGCTGCACTATCACAACGGATATAAATAGGTGCTATAGGTTTAGGCCACAATGGAATCTCAAGAAGCAAGTTTTTCAACCATTCAGCTTCTTTACCAGCAGTTGCTAAAGCCACAAATTTAGATTCCATTGTTGAACTGGTGATGCAAGTTTGTTTCTTGGATGCCCAAGAAATTGCACCTCCACCAAGTAGGAATACCCAGCCACTGGTAGACGAATTGTCTTCAGTGTTACTGATCCAACTTGCATCAGTGTATCCTTCCAACACTGATGGATAACCAGTATATGAGAGACTATAATCCATAGTTCTCCTCAAATAATTCAGTACCCTCTGAACTGCTTGCCAGTGATGAGCACTAGGATTACTAGTATACCTGCTCAGTTTTCCAACTGCAAAACCAATATCAGGCCTTGTACAAGTCATGGCATACATCAGGCAGCCAATTACCCTAGAACACTCAAGTTGAGATACAACCTTGCCATGATTAGGCATCAGCTTCTCACAAGTCTCCATAGGTGTACTCACTGGAGTACAATCAAAGTAATTGAATTTCCTCAGCACCTTCTCAATATAATGAGACTGAGAGATAGAAATTCTTTTACTTTCATGTTTAATCCTTATACCAAGGATAACATCAGCCTCCCCCATGTCCTTCATAGAGAACCTTGATGACAAAAATTCCTTTGTCAGGTCAACCTGATTTTGGTCAGTGCCAAAGATCAACATGTCATCAACATATAGACAAATGATGACTCCTTTACTAGAATCATCAAATTTGCTATATACACATTTGTCAGCTTGGTTAAGAACATAACCACTAGACAAAACCACTTCATCAAATTTTTGATGCCATTGCTTAGGTGCCTGCTTAAGTCCATAAAGAGACTTAATCAGTTTACACACCTTGTTTTCATTGCCAGGCATGATGAAGCCCTGAGGTTGGTTCATATAAACCTCCTATTCTAATTCACCATTCAAGAAAGCTGTTTTCACATCCATCTGATGAATAACCAGATTGTGAATAGATGCCAAAGCAATCGGCAGTCTTATGATACTCATACGAGCCACAGGGGCATATGTATCAAAATAGTCTATTCCTGACTTTTATTTAAAGCTCTGAATGACTAATCTAGCCTTGAACTTTTCAATAGTTCCATCTACCTTCATTTTCCTTTTGAAAATCCATTTGCAACCCAGAGGTTTGCAACTTGGTGGTAGATCAACCAACACCCAAGTGTTGTTGCCCATGATGGAATCCATCTCATCATTAATTGCTTCTTTCCAGAAAGCAATGTCCTGGGACTTTATTGCTTCTTCAAATGTTTTGGGGTCATCCTCAACAATGAAGCAATAGGAGTATTGGTCTGAGAGCTCATCCCTAGTTCCTTCAACTAAGTATAGTTGAAACTCAGGTCTAAATGACTTTGGAGTCCTGACCCTTTTGCTCTTCCTGAGCACAGGTTCAGGTTGTTGAACCACAACCTCATCAGGGACCACTGATGGTTCATCATCAGGGACCTCTGATACACCAGTGTTATGAGTTCCATTAGGAATCCTCTGACTAGGTCTAGGGACTAATGAGAATCTATTCTCATCAAAGTTTGCATCCCTTGATTCAATTATTGAGTTAACTAAAACATATTCATTAGGTTCAATAACATAGAACCTAAAAGCCTTGGAATGCTCAGCATATCCAACAAAGATGCAGTCAATGCCTCTTTCACCCAAAGTTTTCAGCTTTGGATCAGGGAGTCTTACAACAGCCCTACAACCCCATACCCTGAGATAGTTCAGGTTGGGTTTCCTTTTAGTCCAGAGTTCATAAGGGGTAACCTTGTTCCTTTTGTTGGGAACCCTATTTAATAAATAGCAAGATGTTAACATAGCTTCACCCCAGAACCCTTGACTCAGTTCTGAATAGGACAACATTGAAATAACCATCTCCTTCAGCACCCTGTTTTTCCTTTCAGAAATACCATTTTGCTGAGGAGTATAAGGGGCAGTCGTTTCATGGATTATACCAACAGACAAAAAATACAGAGTATCCATATACTCACCTCCCCTATCAGTCCTTATTCTTTTGATCAGGGACCCAAGTTGTAATTCAACTTCAGTTTTAAACACTTTGAATTTATCTAATGCTTCATCCTTGGTATGTAACAGATAGACATAACAAAACCTTGAAGCATCATCAATAAATGTCACAAAGTACTTCTTATTTCCCAAAGAAGGATTGGCATGCAAATCACACAGGTCACTGTGTATAAGCTCCAAGAGCTTAGTCTCACGACTAACACCCTGAAAAGGTTTCTTGGTTATCTTGGTCAACATGCAAGTTTTACACTTTTCGGTGTCCATGTCAAAAGCTAGGATTAACCCATCCTTAGACATATCTTACATTCTCTTATAGTGTACATGGCCAAGTCTTACATGCCATAGGGTAGAGTCAGTCAGGTCATTGGTGGTCACAAATGCTGAATTAACACTATCAGTGATAATATTAAGCCTGAACATTTGATTACACAAATATCCAAAACCAATAAAAATACCATGCTTAGAAAGAACAAATTTATCAGACTCAATAACTTGTTTATAACCATGATTATTCAAAATACTACTTGAAACCAAGTTCTTCCTGATATCAGGAACATGAATAACATTAAACAAAGTTACAATCTTTCCAGAACTAAAATTAAGATCTACACAACCACGACCATGCACCAAGGCTGTTAACTCATTTCCCATGTGAAGAATAGAACCATCATTCAGTGACTCATAAGTCTTGAACCAGCTTCTATCTTTACACACATGAACTGTTGCACCAGAGTCAACCCACCACACAACATCATCATCCTGCACATAATAAGATTCAGATACATATGTAACATAATAAATCTAAAAAGACTTATTAAACATATTCTGACCTTTCAGTGAGTTGGTAGAACCACCACTCCCTGAACCATTAGTTCCTGATCCATTGGCTTTACCACCAATCTTAACACCCTTGCAATCCCTTTTAATGTGACCAGTTTTGCCACATTTCCAACAAGTAGGTGTTGCCTTCTTGTTAGGATCTGCCCTTGTGTTGTCATGATATTTGCGTTTGCCTTTGTTGTCATTGTACCTGGTGGAGTTGTTATGCTCCACCATATTGACAACAGATGCACCAGTAGCATTACTACTCTTTGGCTTGTCATTATCCTGCACCTTGAGAGATTCCTCAATGCGGGATGACTGCCCAACTCAACCAGAGTTAACTCATCCTTTTTATGTTTCAAGGTATGCTTGAAATCTTTCCAAGAAGGGGGAAGTTTATCAATGACACAAGAGACTTGAATAGCCTCATTCATGTGCATATTGTGTTGTGTAAACCTTCCAAGTATACCAAGAAGTTCATTGTATTGTTCCATAACTGGTCTTGAATCAGTCATTTTGTAATTTGCGAAATTACTTACAAGGAACTTCTTACTTGATGCATCCTCAGCCATATATTTGGCATCCAAGGAATCCCACAGTACTTTGGAAGATTCAAAGTTCTGATAAATATCAAACAGAGAATCAGACATACCATTGAGGATTAGACCTCTGCATATGTAGTCATCATTCTCTCATTTGCTCCTCCTCCTGATCTGCTCAACCGTAGCATCATCCCCATCATCAGGAATAGGAGTGGTTAGCACATACACTACACTCATGCTTGACAGCAAGAAGTGCATCTTCTTCTGCCATCTCCTAAAGTCCACCCTTTCAAACTTATCAAGCTTGGCAAAGTTTGAAGCCATGTGTTTCATTGCAGCAACAGCCATTGATTATCACAAATAGTTTACTTTGATTGTTGGTGTGTAGCTCCCAGAACAGGGTAAAGACAATCAGTAGCAACTACAAATACCACTAGGTGGTTACCGGATATCACTTGGAATCGTGTAATCACTTTCCAAAGTAAACTATTCGACCCTAATGCCTGGGTTACACGAATATCTACTTGGGATAAGACCAAATGTAGTTATAGAATTAGGCACAATTCTATAACCCCTACGCTTATAAGTGTTTATGCTTTCAGTTTGTTTCTCCTGGTATAGTTCTTTTCAGTGTATCTTCAAGCAGAAGATGTCACTCTCTATTTATAGTAGAGAACACTCAACACTAATCAATGGACATTATGTGTGATTAACGGCTAATTAATCACCCATAATAAACCTCCATAATCATACAAATAGTGGTTACATGACCAATTTAAACATGGTCATAAAGCAGTCATAACAGCCAATTGAATGAGTCAAAGCTGTTACAAAATAATTACTGCAACACTACCAGTAGGAATCATTACACTAGCAGCAGGAACCATACACTACCAGCAGGAACCATCAGCAGGAACCATTACACTAGCAGCAGGAACCATAACACTACCAGTAGGAACCATCAGTTACTACACTATCAGTAGTAAACAATACACTAGTAGTACAAACCACTATTGAGTAGAGTCAGGGTGTTCAGGGACCTCATGGGTGTACACTCCGTACCTCCTAACCCTAAACCAGGTGTGAACTAATCCCACAAGTGCACTAAATTTTTCAACATCTTTTAGGTGAGGGCACAATGGTCTTTTTACTGATGCGTATTAGTTACTACCATTGTACAGTATTTCCATTTCCATATATTACTCTTATACCACAATTTTTTTTTCATCACTCATCATCCTAAACTTACCCCAAAACCTTTCTTCTCCAAAATCCTAAATTATAAAAAATGGCATGTTGCTGGTGTGGTAGGCAGGCAATCGTTCATATATCGTGGACATCGATCAACCCAAGGCGTGGATTATATTCTTTTCCTGATCAAGTAAATGCATGTTAAGATTATTTATGTTTTGCATTATTAGCAAAGTACACAATAACAATGGTGGTTGTTATTTTACTTTAATTACTTGGCATTTTCAAAATTAAGGGTCTTCTTTTCGGTTCATTGGATGGTATGATCTGCAAATATATGCTCATTCAATAATGATAATACCAGGCCTTTTGAGAGGGGGGGGGGGAATGAGCTAGAGGCAAGATTCCAAGCTTCTCAAGCCGATGTGTGAAAGTGGAAGGTTTACCTGGTGTTCAGTTGGATATTCTTCTTGATTGTTTATGCACTTGGTTAACTCTTTAGCCTTTCTGTATGATGGTTGTATTTTGTGTTTGTAGATATGTAAGTACTTGTTAAGACACCATCTTAGTGTAACAACCTTGATCAAACAATCATGTAGTATATTTTAAGTTTTTGTTTGTTCATTATTAAGATTTGTTGGAATCACTCCTAAACTATGTTTCAAGTGTTAGTAATCAATATGTAATAGGTTGCTTAATTAGGCTTTTATGTTTGTATTAATGACAAGGCTTATGTAGAAAGCCCATAAGCCTTGGCCCATGTCCAATAAGGAAGGAAGGGAACTTGTAGTGTTGCCCTAGTTCCTTCCCCTATAAATACCTTTGTAAACCTTCATTTGAAGGTTGGTTGTTCACATTTATATATTTCCTATGCATAACATTTACTTATCATATTCGTGTGTGTGTTTGTGTGTTCAACCGGTCTATCACATCTATATTTCTTATATATTGATGCTTGTGTTACATTATGGTGACCTAACAATGGTATCAATCGCCATCTAGTTGGGTGAAATACTTTTGTTTTTGAGGTTATACACTATACGTGTGGGTTTTGTGCTCTAAACTTTTCATACGTTTAAAGCTTTACCTTTTACACTTTAAAACTCAAGATTCTTATGGTTTAAGGTTTATTTAGTGTTAAAGTTTAAGTTTTTAGCATCAAGTTTCAAACTTTACGTGTGTAGAATAGTTTTAAAGCTTGGTTTTGTTCGTGTGGTTCTGTCTACGCGTAAGGGTGAAATTTATTTTGGTTCATCAAGTTTCAACCTTTCTTGTTATTTTGGTGATATTGAAGCTCTTTCATCATTAAAATCAGGTTTTTAAACATTTTTTAGCATAAAAATCAGTTTTGGCAAAAGTTGGTACTTTCTACTCGTAACAAAACCCTAGTTTTACTCGTAAGCACAAAGTCTACGCCTAAGCAGTCTGTTACGCGTAAGGATTTCATGATTTGATCTTCACAACTGTTGGTTTACTCAGTGTTTTCTTGCTTGGATAAGCCTAAAAACACTTCAACTTTGGATATCTTTTACAATGGTATAAGTGTAAAGGATTTTTGGGTAAAACCCTAGTTTTACGCCTAAGCTTCATACTTACGCGTAGAATACTCTTTGCCTAAGCCTTTCCTACGCCTAAGCTTGTCTTACGCCTAAGGAAGTATTACGCATAAGGATTCTACTACTAAGTCTCTAGTTTACACCTAAGCTAAGTTTTTCTCAAGTCTACGCGTACGCAATTCATAGGCGTAAACTCCTGTCTACGCGTAAGTTGGGTATTACACGTAAGGTTATCTCTACGCCTAAGCTGGTTTCTACGCATAAGGTTACTTCATCAACAAACTCTAAGTTTCATTCGACTACAAAGATCCATCATCAACACAAGTTTCAAGATGTCTTAACCACCATACTCTAGCTACTTTCCTCATGAGTATCCTCAACCAATTTTATCAACAATATCCTCCACCCTCTCCACAACAATTGCAACAATTTCAACAATAATTTCAACACTTTCCTCAAGGAGCAAATCCTCTTCCAACACAAATGGTTCCACCAAACCCTCGTCAACAAGTTCAACATTATACATACTTTCAAAATCAGTATCCCGCTAAGTATGCTATGAATGTTACAACACCAAAGGAACCCTCTTGGTTTGCAAAGATGTGTGAAGCTTTAAGTAGCCAACAATCCATTCATAAAGCTGGATCCCTTGACAGACCTCCAATGCTCACTCCCGGCAACTACGATCAATGGGTGATAAGGTTTTTTAGGTTTTGTGATCTAAAGAAGCCATATGGTAAGTTTTTGAAGAAGGTCATCCTTGAAGGTCCTTTTCAAATTCCTACTCTCACTGTACCCGGAGATCCGAATGCTAATCCACCAGGAGATGATGTCACCAACGTTGTCGGTCTTGATCAACTTACTACTAACCAACTTTTTCACTTAGAAGCTGATGAACTTGCAATGCAATATATCCTTTTGGGATTACCCAATCCTATACTTCGTAGTTAGGGATGGCAAAAAAACCCAAACCCGACGGGGAAACCCGAAACCCAAACTTATTGGGGCGGGGCGGGGCATGCTTATCGGGTTTCGGGGCGGGTTTTGGGGCCTTAACGAATATTCTTATCGGGTTTGGGGCGGGGACGGGGCACACCATCCCCGCCCAGCCCCGAAATATATACATATACATATACATATATCTTTATACATAAAATATTGGGTTAGTATTTACGTACTAAATATAATTCTCTAATTTTTGTTAGTTTTTATCCTTTGTGATATTTCAAACTGTGATCATAGAAGCTTCTTTTGTGTCATATTATTCTATAAAGTTGTGATTTATTCCAATGATTAATATATTATTAATGGGTTTTTGATTCTTCAAGTTATTTCATATAATCATATTGTTAATAGTGTAAAAATAAGAATAAACGGGAAGCGACACGAGTATGATGGAGTATTGTGCTAAAAAAAGACAACCCGATAAGACCCCAATGGGGAGTGGGGCGGGTTTGGGGTAGTATCTCGCCCCAACGGGGCGCCCCGATAAGATCCCCAATGGGGATTGGGGCGGGTTTGGGGATGATTTTTGTTATCGGGTTTGGGGATGGGGATGGCCGCCCCGCCCCAAACCCGCCCCATTGCCATTCCTATTCGTAGTGTTGATGCTCAGAAGGCTGCTAAAGCAATGTGGGAGCACATTCATCTTCTAATGGAAGGCACTTAACTCAATCAAGAGGACATGGAATTAAAAATCTACTTAGCATATGAACACTTCATGATTGAACCAGGGGAGACATTAGAGTCATATCATCATCGGTTCTCAGACATCATCAATGATCTGGATAAACATAATATCATTATTCCAAGGATTGCAATCAACACAAAGTTCCTGAGCTGTCTTGGTCCTGATTGGGAAAAGTATGTTACATTCATCTGTCAAGCGAAGAATCTTCATCAAGCAACATACGGATTGTTGTATGACTATTTGAAGCACCACCAAAAGGAAGTTGACAAATAAAGAATCATCTGTGGTGTCCCTGCTTCACCTTCACTCCCGGATAGGGGTGTAAACGAGACGAGTCGAGTCGAGTACTTTCAAGCTCGAACTCGACTTGATTAGTAAAACTCGAGCTCGAAACTCGACTCGAGCCGTTCGAGCTTTGGATTTCAAGCTCGAGCTCGGCTCGTCATCTCAAACTTGAGCTCGAAACTCGATTCGAGCTCAATTATTGCCACTCTTAAAGCTCGAACTCGATGAAAAATGAGCATATCAAGCACGACTCGACTCGATTTTACGTAACTATATGTATATAAAAGGGTAAAAGTGTAATATCATTGAAGCTCGATAAAGGCTCGCGAGCCTCACGAGCTGAGCATATTCGAACTCGAACTCAGCTCGAAAGTGTAATCGAGTAGCTCGAGCTCGAGCTCGGCTCGTTTATATCGAGTCAATTTCGAGTAGTTTACGAGTCGATCTCAAATAGCTCGCGAGCTGTCTCGTCTCGTTTACACCCTTACTCTCGGATAATCAAACTCTTGCTTTATGGGCTCAAGCATGTTATCCTCAATTCCCAACCTTGCAAACTGTATTCACAAACCCTCCACAACCAACTGCTCAGATTACACCATATGATCCATCACATCAACAATCCCAAGAAACTCAATTGGTTCCATATAACAACAACAATGATCAAGCACTCTACAGTGAATCAAATGAGTATGCAGAAGCCTTCGATGCATTGAATCAAGGATTTGTTATGATTGCAAGAGCCTTCGGATGATTTGCTAACAAATCCAACAACCACATTCGCACCTCATCAAATACAAGGAATCAAGCTGTTGTTAACAATGGAAGGGTTGAGGTTCAAAATCGTGGAAATGGTCGTCAGATGAATAGTGGTCAAGGGTTTAATGTCAATGGAAGGAATAACATGGGTGCTCCACAATAACGGGTTCAAGTGGTTGATCAAGGAAATGCTCAGACTGGGGTTAATGGTCTCCGATGCTATAACTGTAATGCGAAGGGTCATTTGGCTAATGCATGCCCAAAGCCGAGAACAAGAGGCATCGCTTATCACAAAGAGGCTTTACTCTTGGCTCTCAAGAATGAAGCTAGTGGAACTCTTACCAACAAGGTACAGAGTTTCATGGCAAATGCAGATTCTGATGATGACATGGAGGACTTGTAGGCTAATGCAGTTGTGATGTTAATGACAAACATGCAAGAGCTCCACATGAGTGACACATGCCCAGTGTATGACACTGACGGCTTGTCTCAGGTACCGGATCAAAATATACTCATTACTGATCTGATATCTCCGCCAACATCTGCATCCGACGAGGCTCAGAGTGTTCAACATGAATCTTCTACATCTCATTCTGACGATAATCAAATGGATCCCGTAGTTATATTTGACGATCAAGATGACCTTATAGTTAATATTGATAATCAAGTTGACTCCGTAGTCATATTTGAGGATCTAAATAATGATCATGTTGAGATTCAAGTTGAACAAGATGAACCTTTGTCTAAACTAGATTTTGAGCTCATGACCAACTTAATTAAGACCACCCAATCTCAACTGGAAAAGTGCAGTGACATCAATAAGAAATTTCAAGATAAAATTGCACTTTTGACTAAGGACAATGAATGCTATAAGTTCCAACTCAACATTTTTCAAACTCAAGAGAAACGTGAAAAAGGTTTTGAAGTCGCTTTTGCAAAATCATACCAAAATGAAAAATCTTTGGAAAAACAGATTTGTGATCTGGTTGCATCCAAGAATGCTTTGTTGTCTCAAATAGAACAATTGAAATTTGATCATAAACAACAACTTAACGCTCTCACTTCGGAAACTCAAAAAGCCAAGTCTGAGTTGTTAACTTGTCAAAAACAGTTTTGTGAGTACAAAAAGCATTCGAGGAAACAAATAGATGACTATCTTGAGGAAATTGTCGACTTACAAAACAAAATCAAAGATTTTCGAATTGTTGTTTACAAACATGGTGAGTCAATCACAACAATTCAAAAGTTTTCTTTTAAACCAAATACTAATGGATATGGATCAATTATTGCTGATTACAAACCACGTTTTTCAAATAGAGCATTCAAACCAAATCCTCAAGTTTACAGTGCAGAACATAGAATTGATGACTCCATCATGAGTGTTGTTGAATATAATTGTATGGAGGAATTAGATGCAGAAGACGAGAGTCGGTCAAAATTGGAAAATGTTGTTTATTGCAAACCATTTAACTATTCAAAAGCCATAACTTTCGTCACACAACAGGATAATTCTAACACACCTTGGGTTATCACACCAACTCCTGAGTCCTCTTCTAATGATGGTCCCCTCTCCAATATTGCACAAATTAATGGTCTTTTACCTTCCTTAAGTAAAATAAAGCCATTAGCTGAACGATGTCAAGTTCTAAAATATTTTGACACTTTTATGTCTGACATCAAACTTTTGGAACATGCAATTGAAGTTAATTCTGAAATAAAAGCTGAACATTTTCAATTGCCATTTGCGCGACAACAAAGGGATATTTTTCAGAAAGGGCTTTTACCACATGTCTGAAATCTAAAAATGTGTGCAATATATTGGGAACGGGATATTCAGAAGGAGATTGGTCTTATGAAAAACGTTTTCGAGCAAACAGAAACATCGATTTCAAATACTAAACGTAAGAAGAAAAAGTTAAGAAATCATGTTGATCGACTCTTGGAAGATGTTATTTGTGCTGATACCATAAATGTTATGTTATTACATACTGTTGCGTATGCATTTGATTATATTGATGTTGACTCTGTTGATAATATTGAGTATACCGAAAATGTGTCACAAATCGAGACTTTCAAAATTGAAAATGAGCGATTGTTAAATGAACTTTCGAATGCAAATCGTCGTCTTCAATGGTGTCAAAAAGATTGTCAAAATCGAGAACTTGCTTTGCAAAACAAAATCAACCAGTTGCGTTCAAAATATTTTGATCCAAAAATAGAACAACTGGATGATGAAAACGTGTCTTTAAAATGTCAAATTTCAAAATATGAACAGGAAATTGCCAAAGTCAAAACCGAATATGGTGTCATATTTGATTTGCTCAAACAGACTCGTGAAAAAGCATCACAAGAACTTGATAATCATCTTGCATACACTAGAGACGTTTTAAATGTTAGTGGAAACATTCGCTCTGAAAATTAAGATTTGTTACACACTATCCATGACTTAAAAACAGAGTTGGTAAAACTTAAGCAAGATAGGAGTAGTAACACACATGTACTTGCCCCTGGATTGCTTAAAATTGACACTAGAACGCCTAATGACACACCACAAGATACTAACGTGCTTCCTTCCACTGAAACAGGAATAGTTGCCTTTTTTCCCACGTTAGAACTTCACAACTTAAGAGCCAAACAAGGAAGAATAGGAAGTTGCAACGTAAGAGAAGAACAATAAAGACCTCTGAAGTAGAAGAACACCTTAGGACTTTGAATAAAACTCAAGTTGCACCCACTTTAGACATTGCGTTAGACAAATGTAATAGAAAAAATGATGTAACGAATGATGAACCTTTAAGTACTTTGGATGTTTTGTTTGAAGCATCTTGTGTTGGTTGTCGTAAAAGCATGTTTTCTGGCTGTCATGATAAATGAGTTGCTAATGCTATCTTATCTCGTAAGCGGAACACTAGAAAACGGAATACCTCTAGGCCCACTAATGCTTCTAAGTCTGTGCTAGGTAAACCGCCTACTAATGTTTCTGCTACAATCATTGATGTACCCATAGAACCCACTTCACCTCCTAGGAAGACAATATCACCTAGTGCATTCACTAAGACTAAAGCTAAGACTAGTTGGACTTGGCAGAGATGGTTACAGAACATACCAGGATTTAAATGGATTCCCAAGATCATTAACAGGTGTGTGTCTAATGTAACTATAACGGAACCCTCTAACTCTTTGGGTTCCACCTCTACTTCTATTCCACCTGTGTCGTCTGTGTGTAATGCAGGTGATACAGATTATCCTCTGGATTGTTGATAGCGGATGTTCTCGACACGTGACAGGCAATCTCAAACTGTTATCAAACTTTGTTTCATTGTTCATTGGCAGTGTCAGGTTCGGGAATGATCACTTCGCAGCTATCATGGGCTACGGAGATTATGTCAATGGGAACATCGAAATTAGCAGAGTTTATTATGTGGAAGGTCTCGGTCACAATCTCTTTTCAGTCGGTCAATTTTGTGATGGAGATTTGGAAGTTGCGTTTAGGGAGAAAACTAGTTTCATACGTGATCTACAAGGAAATGATCTTATGTCTGGAAACTGCACATCAAGTCTTTACACAATCTCAATGCAAGACATGATTGCTTCTTCTCCCACATGTCTCCTTTCTAAGGCAACATCTATAAAATCTTGGCTATGGCACCGTCGTCTTTCACACTTGAACTTTCAAACCATAACCAATCTTGCACGTTACAAACTTGTTGAAGATCTCCCAAGATTTTGGTATTCTAAAGATAATCTATGCTCAGCTTGTGAACAAGGGAAAAGCACTCGTGCTCACTTTCCTTCAAAGGTGAAACACAGATCCCAGCATGTGCTTCATCTTCTTCACATGGATTTGTGTGGCCCGATGCGTGTGCAAACGATTAATGGCAAATGCAACATTCTGGTAATTGTCGATGATTACTCAAGATGGACTTGGGTTTATTTTCTTCGAAGTAAAGATCAAGCTCCACAAATGATCATCACCTTTCTCACGAAAATTCAAGTTCAGCTCCGAAACACAGTGAGACAGATCAGAACAGACAAAGGTATTGAATTTGTGAATCAAACTCTTCGTGAATACTATGAGAAAGTGGGAATTGAGCATCAAACTTCAATTGCACGAACACCTGAACAAAACGGAGTTGTTGAAAGACGAAACCGTACATTAGTGGAAGCTGCAAGAACGGTGTTGATAAATGCAAAACTTCCAGATTACTTGTGGGCTGAAGCCGTGTCTACTGCATGCTACACTCAGAACCGTTCTATGATCACTAAACGCCACAACAAAACACCTTATGAGCTTATCCATAACCGCAAACCGAATCTCAAACACTTTCATGTCTTTGGTTCTCTTTGTTACCCAAATAATGATCGTGATGACTTTGGAAAGCTCAAGGCTAAAGCTGACATAGGAGTCTTCATTGGATACTGTAAAAATTCTAAAGGATACCGGATCTGGAATCATCGTACAAGGGAGATTATGGAAACGATTCATGCCAATTTCGATGAACTTACTGAAATGGCTTCTGAGCAAAACAGCTTGGAACCCGGACATAACCGTCTAAACTTCCCCCAAACCCCATCATCAGCTGAACCAAGCCTTCAGCTTACTCGTCGTCAAATGGAACAACTATTTGCTCATCTGTTTAGTGATGATATTGATCAACGTGCTCCAGATGTATCAAATGTTTCCGCTGCTCAACCTGATAATACTCCAATCCCTGATACACCTGAAACAACAACAACTATTGACGAAGCACCTCCAATTGATGCTACAACAACAGCCGAACAAACCGCATCCAATGACGCTGAACCAGCTGATCATTTTCTGAACCAAGAAGTACCTACACCTGCAGATTATGATCCAAATTCGTTCTTCAATCCTTTTTCTAATGAAACTGCCAATTCTGATGTTGCGGAATCATCCACAAGCCATTTGAATCCTCCTAATCTACACAATGTATATCATCATCAAACCTCTACACATCGTTGGACTAAAGACCATCCTCTTGTGAACATCATTAGAAACCCGAATCAACCAGTCGTAACTAGACAACGCCTTCAGACTGACGGTGAACACTGCATTTATGCCCCTATCGTTTGCCAATCTGAACCCAAAAACGTTAAAGAAGCAATGACTTATGAAAATTGTATTGAATCCATGCAAGAAGAACTTAATCAGTTTAAACGTCTTGAAGTATTGGAATTGGTTGAAAAATCAACAGGGGTCTATGTTATTGGTCTTAAATGGATTTGGAAAAACAAGTTGGATGCTGATGGTACGGTTATCAGAAATAAGTCACGTCTGGTGGCTAAGGGTTATAGACAAGAAGAGGGGATTGACTTCGAGGAATCATTCACACCAGTTGCTAGACTTGAGGCTGTATGGATTTTTCTGGCATTCACTGCTCACATGAACATCACGGTCTATCAGATGGATGTCAAAACCGCTTTTCTGAATGGTCAACTGAAGGAAACGGTATATGTTAGTCAACCGAAAGGATTTGTTGATCCTGAATTCCAGAATCACGTCTTCAAACTGAAAAAGGCTCTCTACGGTCTCAAACAAGCCCCTCGGGTGTGGTATGATAAGTTATCATCCTTTCTCATTGCCAATAATTTCACTAAAGGTTCGGTCGACCCAACACTTTTCATTCAATATCACGGGGCTCACATTTTAATCGTTCAAATCTATGTGGATGACATCATTTTTGGGTCAACACATAAAAAGTACTCAAACGAATTTTCAAAACTTATGAAAAAACATTTTGAAATGTCCATAATGGGTGAACTTACGTTCTTTCTAGGACTGCAAGTTCATCAATCACCCCGTGGTATTTTCCTAAGTCAGTCCAAATATGCTCTTGAAATTTTAAACAAACATGGAATGCAAAACTCTGATACCTATGCCACACCAATGGCACATACCAAGAAACTCGATGCTGATTTGCATGAGAAATTGGTTGACCCTACCAAATACCGAAGTATTATTGGGTCTCTCATGTATCTAACAACCAGTAGACCTGACATTGTATTTGCTGTATATCTTTGCTGCCGTTATCGGTCAAGACCAACTGAAACTCACCTCTCTACTAAAAGAATCCTCCGATACATAAAGGGAACCATTAATTTGAAGATCTGGTATCCGAAGGATTCTGGTTTTGAACTAATAGCTTTTTCAGACGCTGATCACACAAGTTGCTTAGATTCTCGGATAAGTACTTCAGGTGCTTTACAATTTCTTGGTGATAAACTGGTGTCATGGCAATCGAAGAAGCAGGATTGTACATCGCTGTCATCAACTAAAACCGAATATGTAGCCATGTCTGCGTGTTGTGCTCAAGTCATTTGGATGAGAACACAACTCAAAGATTATGGTTATGTATTTGACAGAATACCTATGTACTGCGACAATCGAAGTGCTATTGCAATATCGTGTAAATCTGTTCAACATTCGAAGTCCAAGCACATCGATCTTCGATATCATTTCATCAAGGATCATGTGGAAAAGGGTACCGTTGAATTATATTTTGTGGGTACTGAACACCAACTGGCGGACCTTCTCACCAAAGCCTTAGCTCCTGCTAGGTTTACTGAGTTGATCCACCTGATTGGCATGAGGTGTTTGACTCCATAGGAACTGGACGAACTTTTACCACATTCTTAAAACCAGTCAAACACCAAAACCTCTTTTGTAAATAACTTTATCAAAAAAAAAGAAAAAAGAAAAATATAAAATCTATTAAAATTCAAAAAATATTCTTCTATCTAAATTTCTTCCGACAATGCAAGTACATTTCTTCCATCAACACTTTGCTCTTTCAAACATTTCAATTATTTTCTCGGACAAATGTTGAGGGGGAGAATGTAAATACTTTTCTGTTTCATAAAACCTTGTACTTGCATGTTACCCAATATTGGTTGTATCTTTGATAATGGTGGATACGTTTCTAGTTTCAAAACACTCCTCGGACTCAAAGTTGTAAAATTTCTCTATTTCTAAAAGTCGAGGGGGAGTGTCTTCAAGCTTCTTTCCAAATATCACGTCTTGCTTAACCAAAATGGAAGTTATGGGTTGTGGTTGAAAATGGTTGAGGTGGAGGGGCTATACTTGTCAAAAGTTAAAACTTAATTTTACAAAAACACTTCACCTAATTATATTTCACATTTATTTCAAGCATTAAAGTTTCCAACCACTATCATCCACGCCTATAATTCATTTCTCACATCCGTGCTCTAATCATCTAATTTGTAAGTGTTAAAAGTTTCTTTGAGTGATTTCAAACATAGGTCCTTAATCATTCTTAAATCCAACGGTTTGATTTTTCTCTAGGAGCGATTTAAGTTTTTACGCATTAGCGTATGAACTTGTAATCACTTTGGGTTGATTTTGATGAAATGGTTAGTGTTAACAAGGTATAAATCATGTTTTAAATCCATTGTCATCAAGAATTTTAACCCAGAAAACGCTTTTCAAAGTCTAAGGTTTATGCGTGGATTTAGGTATTCTCTATTGTGAGTGTTTTAGGAGAATTAGAGGTTTGTAATATGTTTGATATGTGATTAATTAACCAACAACACCTTTGAATCTAACCCAGAAACAACAAATTGTTGAAATTAGACTTTAGCGTTTATGCATTCGAAGTATTGGGTATTTTTGATTCATGAGACATTTGATGTTAAAACTTGTTACAAACTACTCATATGGCTTCTAAGACTTCCCAGTAATCATTTGGTACATTTTCCATGGCTAGATTTCTTATGAGTAGGATTTGACTCTAGGGTTTTGATGCAGGTTTTACTGACCAGATTTTAATATTTATTTAGTCTCGTTATACCTATGGTCTACCCTAATGCACAAACGGGTAGTGTACCCGGTCGTGTGTAGTGTAGTATTTGGTAAACCGAGGTCGTCCCAAGGGCTATGTGTGTTGGATTATTACTAAGTCTAGGTGTCACAGATTTTAATAATGATTTTGATAAGGAATTAATTAATTAACTACTAAAGCAGATAAAAGCAGATAAAAGGAAAAGGTTTAATCAATAGAGGAGAGTGGTGCTAACCTAGTTATTCCTCCTACCTAGTAATGTCTATGTCTACTTACCTCCAATTACTTAAGGTGGGGTCAAATTTGAGAGGACAATATTTGGTCAATTCGCCCTAACCTATCAGCAAAGATGCCATCACTGGAGAAGTCAGGTGTCCCTTCATAAGTCCAGTTGTTCCTGGTCCCCTAAGCCAAGTCATTAAGTACCGCTACATGCTAGATTTATAATAGTGAGTGCCCAGGCGTTAGCAACTTAAACACTCACCCCCTAATTCTTAAGTTCATCCAAACGGTAGGTGATCAGTTGGTCAAATCGCACAAGTAGAAAGGGTCGTCAGTTGGTCATATCTTACCCTTCCTGTCTCAGTCTACTCACTTAGGGTCAGTTGGTCATATCTCCTAAGCAACTAGCCTCTACCGCCATTCAAAACTAGCGAAACAAGGGTAGCTACCAATAAACTATGCATGCATACACTTAGAAATAATTATACGGAAGTAATGTAAACGCAAACAAAACAATTAAGGAATTATAACTAGGCCAACACCAAGAGGTGCTTAGCCGCTCATATTAACCATACAAATCAATTCAATATTCAAAGTTACGAAATACATGAATCGAAAGTAAAGAAAATATAAAATGCTAATGCTTATCGTAGGGGAGTGGTTTCTCCCTTGGAGACAACTCCGTATGCTCCTCCTTTGGCTTCTTCCCACGTTCTTTGGTTGTGGTGTGTGGAATGGGATGCTTTGAAATGCTGGAAATCGTGGGTATTTATAGGCCAGATATGGGTTACGACGTAACTAATATAAGAGTTACGCCGTAATCTTCAATTCCTTCGTAATTTGCACTAGATCTGCTGGTTACGGCATAACCTAACAAGTGGTTACGCCGTATCTTCAATATTCCATGGTTACGCCGTAGTTGATGAAATAGTTACGGCGTAGTTATCAGCGGCATGGAACCTCATTTGACCTAATAAGTTACGTCGTAGTCTTTGGGGAGAGTTACGCCGTAACCTTCTAATGAGTTGGTTTTCTGAGTCACGCTTTAGTTACGGCGTAATGTGAGAGATGAGTTATGCCGTAACTTCTTCAAAGTCAACATACTATGATAAATCTTTGATATTTCTCCAATTCCGCGTCTCTTTAGCTCCAATGCTCGTAATTTACCTGAAAGTGGAAAACAATGGAAAACAAGCGTAAGTCCATATAAATGATATAGAATACAAGAATTATCGGGGGAAATTGACACTAAATATTCAGGACTATTTGATGTTATCAAATATCCCCCCACTTGAACTCTATTTGCCCTCAAGTAGACCTTATTAGAAAGATTCCTAAAAAGATATCTCCCATAACCTGGAAAATATAAGTTTACAAATCCCTTATGCTAGAATAAAACAAAGCCGAACACCTCACGAAATGGGAACAGAACACTCAAATCTCCCAACTATTCTAAGTGTCAATTTCGGGGTGATCACTCAATCGCACAGTCATAGCATATATTCTATCATAAGCTTGGCGGTTACACAAATCTCCACCACTAGAGTTAAGGGCTAAACAATTCTCGAAGGCAATATGGGTAGACACAAAAAAGGTTAAGGGGGTAACTCGTCATTACTAACATGTCACGGCGAAGTGAACAAAATCAATGATACATAACCAAATCTATGGCCAAGAAACGAAAGATTGCTCGCTGCATCACCTAGACCCGCTTCATGACTAAAGGGTAGGATAAGACATGGGATATATAAATGGTGTAAAATAAAAATCAAGCAGGTAGTCTAAATCTATAACCAAGTCATCACCACTTACCGTCCACCCAAAGTTCAAGCTTTGAAGTCAAGAAACCGGATCATGAAATACTAGGTAGATGTATCATTAGAGGACGTCGTGATGGGCACACTATCTTTTCTCCAACTGTTGGCATAATTACCAACTCCAATCTTCAAATGTGACCGAGGTGGCCTCCTCGATACTAAATCTATAAAGCTCACAATATAGTGCTTATAACAATGCACTTTTACAATAACTAAATAACATAACAATTTTTTTAACATAACAATAATAACTAAACATAATATCCCCCCACTTGAGATAAACAATGGGAATTCGGGGGGTCTTCAATGATCTTCAGGAATATGTCGTCGACGAAAGCGTGATTTCTGAACCTTTTCACTTGAACCTTGAACTTAGGCAAATGATGACTTCCCAATCACAAATAAAGACTACAGGGTAGGCTAAGGTGTATAGGTGTTTCGAAACAATATATTACGTTAACAAAATGAAAGGAATGGCTCAGATGGGTGTATCTAGGGGTATCTTGCACTAAAGGTGAGTGCAACAAAAGGGTTTCACATGGGGGTCGAGAAGTCGAGGTGACTAATCGATAGACACACAATGGTAGGCTATTTGGGTGATAATCCTATAATATTGCCTTCTGAAACTGAAAAGTCCAAATACATCGAGCTAACTCAACATACCTCATCTATGGTCTTGAAATGATGCAAAGGCCAAGTTCTAAAGTTTACAAGTTACCGGCACACTCATAATTTGGTGGATTTGGGGTAAAATATTGGAAACGGATAAGGCTAATCTCACCATATAATATCAAGGGTTGTATGTTCTCGACTAAGGTCTAATCTAGTTAGGTTAAGAAAAACATGTCAAAATTTTAAAAATGGCATAATTTTTCAAAATAAACTAGAAAAACGAGGGCAAAATAAAGTTCAAGAGTTAATTCTACTCCCGTCCCCCCTCTTAAATTGTACAAAGTCCCTTTTGTACTAAGCGTTAAATAAAGGTGAAGAGAAAAGTAGAATTAGAGCGAGAACTTCCCTGAAATTTGCTCCAAAAAGAAAGAAGGCCCACGAAAAAGAGACGTGCCTTCGTATAAGCATCATGAAAAAACTTCAATCCCTGAAATCACACTACCGACAAGCATAATTCTAAAAAGAAAATAAAAAAATGAAAAACAAACCTAACTCACTTTCGTAGGAATCACGGTTGCATTTAGCATATGCAACAAGCCTTTTAAACCACTTGGTGTCCCAAGTGGACGAGTGAAGTCTCGTGAGGGTTTACAGGGAACACACCCACAAAGTTCATTTAAAATACTAATACAAGGTTATTGCGTTTTAAAATGAAAGGAGTAAAGCAGAGGAAAGTTACGTCGTAACTATATGAGGGAGTTACTCCGTAACTGGCAAAACCTGACAAGCTGCAAGCGAGTGGCTACGGCGTAACCTCTGAGATGGTATTACGCCGTAATTGGTAATGCGTCTAAAATACTGCTGCAAAAGGGTTGGTTACGGCGTAATCACAGAGATGAGTTACGCCGTAACTAGGATCAGATCAGCAAACTGCAGCAGCAATCACTTCCTCGTTTCCTGCAAAAATGGTTAAAAACACAAAACCCTACAGAAATGGAAACAAAATAAAAGAAAGGGATAATTCAGGTTGTCTCTCGAAAGAGCACTTTTCTTTATTTACGAGTCTTTAAGTTAGACTCAGAGCCGCGTGGCTTTTTGGGGGCCTTTGGATTTGGCCAACCTCCTCTATGTCTTTCATCAAGTTATGCCTGACCCAAGTGACATTCGTGGCAGTGCGGAGGTATTCTTTAGTCTCGATCTTCCGAATTTTACAAAATTTTTCCTCCGGCCCCAAATGGTAGCGAGTGAACTCATACTTTTTGACAATAATTGGTGGCGGCCTCTTGTAGGGAATCCCAAGGAGTTTGCACCTCCTTTGCTCAAATGCTTCATCTTCGGGGTCAGTAAATTCCTCATTCCCTTGCAACTCAAGGTAATCTAAAATCCCCTCAATGTCATCATCGTCAGAATCAGTACCTTTAAATCATTCTTCATCGAGCAGATTCTCCACTAGTACACGCTTGCATTCTTCCTTTTCATTTCTTACCAGCTCCTTGTCATCCTTAACCATTATTTCACTTGAGTTGTTAGGACCCTCGTTGTTTGAATTTTCTTTACTCATGTATTCTTTCCAAATATTCTCTTGTGTTAACGAATCTTCATGTCCATACTTGATCTTCACCCAACTGTCAAATCCCAAGTTGTTCAACCAAGGCAAACTTGTCCTTTCCTTATCGTTGGTTGAGGTCCAAAAGAATTCGTCTTCTCCCATTCTCTTTAAGCTGCTTCCTCCGTTACATTTATCGTCATAAGGGTTGCATGATGCCCAGAAAACTTCCCCAGGAGATTTTATCCTTTCACACCAATGACTTCGGATTTCTTTGTTGTCAGTTTCGCTTAAATGATCTTCCATGCAGTAGATGTCATTTTTAGCCACTTCCTTTTTCAGATTATGATCCTCGTAGTCAATCTTGAGCTTTTTAAGAAGATTCGGGTTAATCTTAGCATTCCCGAATTGTATTGCGTACCAATCATCAAATGTCAAATCCCCGAACTTGATATTATGTCTTTTAAGCTCGTGAGGGCACGTCCATTCTTCTTCTTTAACACTATCCCTACCGTTGCAATACTCGCGGAAGGGGTCGCACGTAGGCCATACTCGTGTGGATTCATCGTCGATTATGATTATCGGAGTACACCAGTGAGTGATAGGTGGCCCCTCTTCACCCTCGAAGGAGAGTTTTTCCAATCTTTCATCATCAGTATATGCAGGCCACATGAATTTGTTATTCTTGACCCTATCCTTATCGCTACCTCCATCGCAAATTTCATTTCTCAGGTCACACGAGGCCCATAGATCATACCAATCCCCCTTAGCTACGGGTATCTTTTTGCACCAGTGATATTTCCTCTTAGATGGGGACAGAGGGCATAAGTTAATATCGTGGAACCATTCGTTAATCTCCGGTGTTCCTGATTCGTCCACTTCGAGGAATTCGTCTGCCCACGTATCCCAGTTACGCCGTAACTCAGATTTTTGGTTACGGCGTAACTCTCTAGAATCGTCCTTATCAACATTCTTCATAACCTCTTTATCGCTGTCAAAAACATAGTAATGTCGTAACTCTTCAGACAGGTTACGGAGGAACTCAAATCTGTCGACGGGATTTTTACCAGAATCCGTATCTTTGGCCTGAATCTTTGAGTCATTATCAGCAAAAATCACTTTACATTCCATTGTGGGCTTTGATCCTTCAGGTTTATTGTTATTCATTCTCACTTTCTCACTAAGCTTTTCCACCATAGATTCAAGGTTTTTTAGGGTTGTGTAGTGATTGGAATGGCTTCTGTCAGTGTTTTCCTGGAATTCTTTTAACCACTCATCTTGTTCCTTTTGTCTTTGGGCTGAACTTTCTAGGAATTTGTTAATCGTTTCTTCAAGATTGGACTTTCTTTCTCCATAAGGCCTACGGTTGTAATTTCCGCGGTACCCGTTACTATTTCGATTATCTCCATAAAACGGTCGATTTTCTCCATATTTGGCTTCTTCAATTATATTTTCTTCGTCAACATGAGGACAATTCTTCGTGAGATGTCCTCCCCCACAGCTTTCACAACACACTTGGATGGCATGAACGGTTTCTTTGACTTTCAGCATATCTCGATATAGACTTTCAATTTTACTAGCAATTGCTGCAATTCCGTCAAAACTTCCGCTTTGGTTTCTTTTGCTTCCTCCGTCGTGCCATTTTTGAGAATGATCAGCCATTTTTTGAATGGCTTCAATTGCAAGAGTAGGAGTCATGTTCGGGATAGGTCCTTGATAGTCCAGCATCTGTCTTGTAGTTACGTTGATTCCTTTGTAAAAGATGTTGACCTTTTGCTGGTTGTTCAGATCATGTGTAGGACATTTGTAAAGGAGATCGTTGTATCTATCCCAGGCCTGATACAATGTTTCATTGTCTTCTTGTTTGAAATTATGGATTTCCAAAAGCTGGTTAGAAATCTTCGATGGAGGACAATACCTTTTAATGAAGTGCTTTTTGAGTAGAGCCCAAGTATTAATTGCCCGGCGGGCAATCTTTCAATCCATCTTCTGGCAGCCCCAGTAAGAGTCATGGGGAATACTCTTAACATAACAACATCATGAGACACGTGCGGAATGTTGAAAAGGCTCGCGATATATAGGACATTTTCAACGTGCTCATATGCATCTTCGTCCCTGTTTCCTGAAAAAGGGTTAGCAAGAAGCTCCCTCATAAATTGGTCTTTAATTTTGAAACGGACATCAGCTCCAATCGACGGTCTTACGAGACCCGACCCTTGTTCTTGTAACCACCGGTAAATTTCACCTCGTATTAAACTAATATAATATTCTAACGAAAGAATACTTATCCATTTCCTACACCCAATTTTTTTTTAGAAATGATATCCACTTATTTTATCACAACAACTAGCCAATGCGATGAAACTCACATCTTTAATAAACATAAACATCTTTATATGTCAAATATAAAAGTTTTCAACTTTTATTTACCACTTTACGTTATTTCATAAATGTACGATTATTAAACATTCAAACTAAACGTTTTCTATCTATTGGAGTTTTCATGAAACCATAATTTATTATAACTATGATTTCACGTAACTAACCCATCAACACTAAAGTACAACATTTTATACCTAGAGTACAAGTCATTAAAGCACGAAACCTAGCTATACTTTAATTTCTGTTATAAGCCCTAATATACAACTCTATGATTTTATGTGCATGATATATTTTCAAAATACTAATGTACAAGTCTTTCAAGCACATGTACAAGTCTTTAATGCATACAAGCTTAATACTTATATAAATCATATTATAAACCTCAATGTACCTATTTTTAAGCACAAGGTACAACCCTATAATGCACAAGCCTTTAAATTTGATTTTCTTATAATTTACAAGTCTAAGGTACAACTCTCTAATGCTTGTGGTACAAGTATCCTATGCATAAAGGCTACTTATGTAATATACATAAGCTACATTAACCTAAGATTAAATTTAAATACATAAACTAACC
Organism: Chrysanthemum seticuspe; assembly: GCA_019973895.1. Lineage (NCBI taxonomy): Eukaryota > Viridiplantae > Streptophyta > Magnoliopsida > Asterales > Asteraceae > Chrysanthemum > Chrysanthemum seticuspe. The sequence goes on along the minus strand of BPTQ01000007.1, from coordinate 84,554,789 downwards.
TCACCTAAGCCCTAAACCCAAGAGTACCACTAAACATACGCAAGGTACAATACCATGAAGCCTAAACGAGCCCTAGTTCAAGACCCTTGTTCAAATTGAACCATGGTTAAACCAAATGAGATCCTTATAATGCCACATCTTGAACACATCATCACCCTTCTAGATCTTCAAACTTCAAGACCTAATTCATGGCTAAGGCAAGAACACATCATAACCTTCTTAAGATCCCACATGCATCTTTAAAGAGACACATCACCATGTCTCAAATTCCTAAACAAAGTGACCTAGCATTTTCAGGAAACACTCTAAACCCTCTCCTATATAAACCGACTCACTCCCCTCCAGTTTCTTCACACCCATTCGAAACTCATCAAAAAACACCCACACACAGAACTCTCTGATTTTGAGGTCTTAGTAGCAGCCAAGGAAGAGCATAAGAAAGCCTAGGAGAAAGGAAGGAGTATTGTTCAACTTAGAAATCCATTTGGTCTCATTTTGGTTCTTGTCAAATCCCAAGCATGTAAGTCTTTTAAACTCAGTTTCATTTCGTTTTAAATTTTAATATAAATTGCATACTATTAAAAAGGATTTTATAAGGAAAACGTAGCAATTTGAATCACTTAAAACGAGTACACGAATCAAAAGTTATGACCAAAAGAAGTTGCTGAAAATCTGTCGAAAACTTTCTGTGACAGAAAGTTAGGACACGCAAAACGAGGCACTTCTGCTCCGTTTCATGAAAAAGTTAAAATACGAAAGTTGTCCGGAACGACGTTTTTTTCAAAAACACAGGAGCACAGGTCTAGAAAACGCATAACGAAGTCATAATTTAATAAAAATTCCAACAGCTGTTATATATATGTTACAAAAACAGCCAACACCCCCTACTTGCGCACCATTTATTTACATCATGTCAAAGGTATTAGGGTCAACCAAAGTACCATTGTAATCACCACCTAGGACACTCTAGAACGCCCCCATAACTCGGTTAAAAAGCCTAGTTGCCATGCTTAAAAACAGCCTTTCATTATGGCTAAAAGTCCTAAAACACCAAAAGTATTTTATAAAAGGTTTGTGGGGAAAACACGGGATTTTTGATAAATTTGATTATGAACTATCTTAGAAACATTAGAAATGAGTAAAACAACATTTTACAAGGTTGCATGCAAAAGACATAAAGTTTCATGGTTTAGAAACGAGAATTGCAATTTGGCGAGAATAGCCTAAGTAGCCCTTTTCCGTAATTAATATCTTGCTAATTAAAGGGTTGCAAAGTACGAGGTTTACACCGTTTTAAAGGGCTTGCTGCAAAGATTTTAATGCCCCAAAAACGTCTTTAAAAGCACTTATAGTCTCTTTTATAATCAACCACAAAGAAGGTGACTCGCGAGAATTTTCATAAAAAGGCCTTGAGTGCACTTTGCAAAATTTGAGTCGTAGGAGTTATAAACTGTTGGATAATGACTTAAAAAGAGTTAATAAACATATTACAACGTCCCTAGGTGACACCGTAAAAGTTAACGAGTCAAAAATGAAATTTCCTTAAAACGCATCGTGACCAAGTGGCCATGTTCGTGGACTTGTATCTTTCTAATTAAAGACGACTAGGACATGAGACCTATACCATTTAGAAGAGCTTACAGCAAAGTGTTTAAAGGGTCAAATGCGTTGTAGAAAGACTAGCTTTCCTCGTGTAAAATCTGTCCTTGTTTAGCCCTGTTATCGCCCAAAACCAACAAAAGGCACCTAACCCCCCTACTTTGGAAAATCACTGCGACCAAACCGTAAGACTCAGGTCACGAGTCGGAGCTGTTTATTCACATTACTTAATTTGTTTTCCATCCAGACTACTGTAACACCGAGGTGAGTCATAGCCCCTCTTTTCCTTATTTTGAATGTTTTGGGGGAGATACATACTTAAATATTGCTTGATATTTTTACATTTATTTTAAAATCTTACGAATTACTATGAGTTCGTAGCCCCGTTTTTATACTTGTTTATTAATGCTTTGGGGGAGATACATGCTCAAATATTTCTTGATATTTTTACATTTATTTTAAACTCTTACGAATTACTGTGAGTCATAGCCCCGTTTTTATACTTGTTTTATACTATTTTTGGGGGAGATACATGCTCAATTACCTGTTTTTACTTTCACAAGTATTCTAAACATTTTCATATTACTGTGAGTCATAGCCCCTCTTTTCCTTATTTTGAATGTTTTGGGGGAGATACATGCTCAAATATTGCTTTATATTTTTACATTTATTTTAAACTCATACGAATTACCGTGAGTTCGTAGCCCCGTTTATATACTTGTTTATTAATTCTTTGGGGGAGATACATGCTCAACTATTTTCATTTACATTCAAAAGTACTTTATACTTATACATATTACTGTGAGTTCATAGTCTATTTTTTTACTTGTTTTTCAAACTCGTAGGGAGATACATGCTACAAACCTGAACACAAGTAATTTTCTATGCTATACCTACACCTGATTGTTATTGCTTAAGTTACTTACACTTGCCACTGAAAGTCACTCATATCATGAACCATTAATCACTTGCGAGTGAACGCGAATATAGTGAATAGATCTATTGGCAGTTGACGCCCCATTTGTGTTAGCCGGATAGGTAACCAAATGCACTTTATTTGAGAATACTAGGATAATGGCAAACTCCTACCAGAGGGCATTGTTGCTCACATCATTACTATGATGTGTGTAACTTACGTCATTATTATGATGCGTTCGTGTTAAGGTTTGCGTTCATGAGACTTAAGGCAATATATACTATGTTGCAATGATACAAATGCTGCAACTTCTATGGGTACAACAACGTGGCCCAACCTTGAAACTTGTGTTCAACTGATTACTAAACAAACGAAACTATGGGTGTATAGCAGCGTAACCCACTACTTATTTCATCGATATTGGTATAATCGCTCAAACTCAAAACTACTAAACTCAACTATTTTATCTATAAACTCTATGAACTCACCAACCTTTGTGTTGACACTTTTTAGCATGTTTATCTCAGGTTCATAATTTACGAGGATGGCACGGATACTCCAGACGGCTATATTATCATTCGAAAACTTATTTAATAAACTGTAAAACTATTGGGACCTCATTTTGTAAACTCTGATATTTATATAAATCGAATGATAAAACTTTTAAAACGACTCAATTAGGGTTCGTTTTCTATTGACATAACTGTTGTGCCATGAAGTAACACCCATCTTGAATTCCGTTGCGTATCACGAAATTAGGGGTGTTACAGTTCTGCTCTTGTCAATGCTAAATATTCCTCAAGAGTGAGGTCATCGATGCTAACAACTTCCATGGTACCTGAAAACTAGAATAATGATCGCGAGAAATTTAAAACAAAACGAAAATGAAAGACTTAATAGCAATCCTAATATAACTCCCCGGCAACGGCGCCAAAAACTTGATGCAGGTTTTACTGACCAGGTTTTAATATTTATTTAGTCTCGTTATACCTATGGTCTACCCTAATGCACTAACGGGCAGTGTACCCGGTCGTGTGTAGTGTAGTATTTGGTAAAACTGAGGTCGTCCCAAGAGCTATGTGTGTTGGATTATTACTAAGTCTAGGTGTCACAGATTTTAATAATGATTTTGATAAGGAATTAATTAATTAACTACTAAAGCAGATAAAAGCAGATAAAAGGCAAAGGTTTAATCAATAGAGGAGAGTGGTGCTAACCTAGTTATTACTCCTAGCTAGTAATGTCTACGTCTACTTACTTCCAATTACTTCAGGTGGGGTCAAATTCGAGAGGACAACATTTGGTCAATTCGCCCTAACCTATCAGCAAAGATGTCACCACTAGAGAAGTCAGGTGTCCCTTCATAAGTCCAGTTGTTCCTGGTCCCCTAAGCCAAGTCATTAAGTACCGCTACATGCTAGATTTATAATAGTGAGTGCCCAGGCGTTAGCAACTTAAACACTCACCCCCTAATTCTTAAGTTCATCCAAACGGTAGGTGATCAGTTGGTCAAATCGCACAAGTAGAAAGGGTCGTCAGTTGGTCATATCTTACCCTTACCGTCTCAGTCTACTCACTTAGGGTCAGTTGGTCATATCTCCTAAGCAACTAGCCTCTACCGCCATTCAAAACTACCGAAACAAGGGTAGCTACCAATAAACTATGCATGCATACACTTATAAATAATTATACGGAAGTAATGTAAACGCAAACAAAACAATTAAGGAATCATAACTAGGCCAGCACCAAGAGGTGCTTAGCCGCTCATATTAACCATACAAATCAATTCAATATTCAAAGTTACGAAATACATGAATCGAAAGTAAAGAAAAGATAAAATGCTAATTCTTATCATAGGGAAGTGCTTTCTCCCTTGGAGACAGCTCCGTATGCTCCTCTAGACCTGCCTTTAGCTTCTTCCCACGTTTTTTGGTTGTGGTGTGTGGAATGGGATGCTTTGAAATGCTGGAAATTATGGGGTATTTATAGGCCAGATCTGGGTTACGGCATAACTAATATAAGAGTTACGCTGTAATCTTCAATTCCTTCGTAATTTGCACTAGATCTGCTAGTTACGGCATAACCTAACAAGTGGTTATGCCGTATCTTCAATATTCCATGGTTACGCCGTAGTTGATGAAATAGTTACGGCGTAGTTATCAGCGGCGTGGAACCTCATTTGACCTAATAAGTTACGTCGTAGTCTTTGGGGAGAGTTACGCCGTAACCTTCTGATGAGTTGGTTTTCTGAGTCACGCTTTAGTTATGGCGTAATGTGAGAGATGAGTTACGCCGTAACTTCTTCAAAGTCAGCATACCATGATAAATCTTTGATATTTCTCCAATTCCGCGTCTCTTTAGCTCTAATGCTCGTAATTTACCTGAAAGTGGAAAACAATGGAAAACAAGCGTAAATCCATATAAATGATATAAATTACAAGCATTATCGGGGGAAATTGACACTAAATATTCATGACTATTTGATGTTATCAGGTTTATGTTACATATAACTTGGTTCCTACGCGTAACTGGATAGAACTTGTGATGCCATGTGAGGTTGAAAGAGGTTGAATAAATTGTTAATGGATGTGTTATGATTGACTTATTTCAGGCTTCTACGCGTACCAATTCAGAATCAAGGTTTATAACGGATTCTACGCTTATGGAATACCTTACGCGTAGATGTTACGCATAAGAGAAATCTTACGCGTAACTCTTACGCGTAAGGGTCTACAATGGGACTACGCGTATCCTGCGAAGGATATGCGTAAACTTGGATTCTTACGCATAAGGCTTACTCTTACGAGTAAACCTTACGCGTAAGCCCCCAAGCTACGCTTACGCGTAAGCTTCATGCTAAGAGCCCATTTTTACGTGTAAACTTTCTTACGCGTAAGAGTGACTCCTGTGCATAAGCTTAATCCTACGCGTATGGTTACACTGTTTACGCATAAGCTTACTATCCTACGCCTAAGCCAAAATTGTATCTAAATTTATGAAATGTTACGCGTACAAACTTGTAATAAGTTACTCATAACGTAACAAGACCAAAATGTCACTATTAAGCAAAAATGGTTAAAAATGTTGTGTAAATGAGTGAAACTTTGGACTTTAATATTCAAAATTAACATACTCACGTAATTTATCACGACTACTTTGGACTATTGGACAACATGTGACTTTGGACTCGTAACATTCATTAACATAACAAATTCAATAAATTGGACAATAAAATCAACTTTTGACTAACATAATGTCTTTCGATATGTTGGTTCTTTTGTCTCAATACCTTTCAGATCACGATATGGATGTCATCATGGAAAATGTCAACGCACCAAATGAGCTCACAATGGAAGATATATTTCCTATTGATTACAACATGAAGATTGGAAAGAACAACCTCAAGGTCGACTTTGAGAACTTCACCTGCTCAGAGTCTTCATGCAGGATTGTTGTAGACATACTCCAAACTCATCCCTACAACAATATGCTCACCAACTCAGCTACTGTGCCAGAAATTTACATTCATCAATTTTGGCACACAATGAAAAAGGTTGATGGTCACGATGCTGTCACAGTGACTCTCAATGATAAGGAAGTCACCGTCACTGTTGCTGATATGCGAACAATTCTTCTTCTGCCTGCTATCCAACCTGCTGAGTATGTACCAATTCCAAGTGAAGCGGCTACACTACAATTCATGGTCGATCTTGGCTATGATGAAGCAGCTGGAATAATTACCAAGCACTCCTCAGTCGATTTAAAGAACATTCCTCAACCGTGGAGGACCTTGTACATCATGATTGCTAAGTCGGTTTCTGGAAGAGACAACGGTCATGAGCATCCTAAACTCATGCATTTGCAAACCTTTTGGGGCATGGTCAACAAGCAGCACATCGACTTTGCCAGTCTGATATGGGAAGACATAATGTCCCATCTCAAGAAGCCCGGGACAAAGGTTCCTTTTATCAGATACACTAAGCTGTTGATCCAGAACATTCTCGGGAAAAATCGAGACATTCCCTTGAGACTTAACGACCCCAACAATCACTCTGTGTTGTATGAGCCTACATTAAATGTTGTCAGATTTAAAGACTCATCAACAAAGAAACAAGGTGCAGTACTACTTGACTGCCTTCTCACTGCTGATATCAAAAGTCTTCCATCGTATTCACGATACCAAGAAGCAGTGAACAAAGGAAAAGTCAGTTTTATGGATGAAAAGTCTTCAACTATTCCAGTTAAGAAGACCAGAAGATCAGGCAGTGCTGGAAGCGTTGAAAGCACTGGGAGTGCCCTCAAGTATCCTAAAAGGCGTCCAAGCCATAAAAGAAAAGTCCCATCTAAGGGTACAATTCTTAATCCTAAGCCGGAACTTAAACTAAAGGACGAAGACTCTGAGGATACTGAGTCTGATGAGGTGGTTCACTATTCTGAATCTACTACTGATGACAAACCACTCAGTCCCAAATCAGATAAGGGGAAGACTCTAGTTGCTGAAGAAGAAGAAGAAAGCTCTGAGGATGAACCTAAGGATGAAGAAAGAGAGTACCATAAGACTCTTAAGGAGCTGAGGCTACAACATGCTGCTAAAGAATTTACTCTTCAACAAACCAGAGGTCCTGGCAGATCCAGTGGTGGTGCACTTAGCATACCAGTTCTTGATGCGGTTAATCAACCCGATAAGGGAACTGGTACCACCACTCTGGAATCAACAGAAAAACAGCAGCAAGAGGATGAATTCACATTTGACTTTGAAGAAGAGGAACAAGAGAAGAATGCGCAGATAACCGATGAAGACATAGAGGAAGCAGCTAGGGAGAGAGCTGAAGAAGAGGCTAGGATAAAGGCCGAAGAAGAGGCTAAAGCTCAAAAAGAAGCTGATGATTATCTTCAAGATAATCCTGAACACAACCCTAAACAAACTTCTGAACCACCTAAAGATCCAGAGCCTTCTCATGACTCATCTTCATCTGATTCATCGTCTCACTCCACCACCACCATCCAAAGATGCTACCACCAGATCCACATCCAAATCAGTCAAGAAACCGACCGACACTTGGGCATCACGTGCCAAGACCAAGATTGTCAAAGCTGTCAGGCAAGCAAGGAAACGCAACGTGGTCAACAAGAAATTGAATCAGCTTGCGAACAAAATAAATTTACTTCAAAATGTGATGAACGAGTTCTCGGACGAAAGAGACCAGATCCAACAATTTCTCAACCGAGATATACAGGGTGAGATGGACAAGACGATTAGGGACTACACTCAAAAGTTCTTTCTCGACACCGTCCCTGGAGTCACAAGAGAAATGTTCGCCAGACAACTCTATCCTTATCTAATGTAATTGGTCAAGCATACACTGTCGAATACGCCTGCGGTCATGGAAATCAAACCAGTTCCGCCTCCTGTTATCACTGATGCAGAACTAATCTCTAAGCTGGTTATGTAAATGTCTCAACGATCTGCAACTTTCACTTCTGACGAAGCAATACTTTTTGAGGCATTATTGGCATATCAACTCAAGACATCTTGTAAAGAGTCGGCTGGTCAGGTTAAGCGACCAAGAGATGATGACGATGCAGACAAGGATTCCGAGCCTAAACGTCAAAAGAAAATAGGCGAATCCTCTTCCAATCCTCCACCACCCCAAAAGACCACCACCACCACAAGAACTGCTCAACGTCCTCCTACTTCTTATAAACCTCGGGACTCTGAGTCTTCACCACCATCAAAGAAAACCGGTGATCATTTCCAATACACTAGTGGTGACGACGAAGAGATTCCCGAGCCTTAACAACAGCCCCCATCTCCGACATTAACCAAGCAGCCTAAAGAATATTCCTCCAAGCCTAAGCAGAAAAGGTCAACATCAGTTGTTGTTGGGAATTATGGGAAGTAGGATTACTGCTGACATTACTGCCGAAGGTTTCTGCTGAAGGAGAAGCAGAATCTGCTGAAGAGGTGATTCTACTGAAGAGTACAAGCGTTGCCGTGTTACTGCTGAAGGGTGAATGCTGACTAGGATCAGAATGCGCATATGAATTAAATGCTAACTCTCCATATTCTTGTACTGTCCAAGGTTGCATGGGCAGTATTATTAGACTACTCTATATTTGTTTATCTTTTTAGTCTTTTAATGCATGCAAAGATGTTTAGACGATTGAGTTGTAATAGTATTAGGGTTCCTTGTCTATAAAAGGAACCATATAGTTTTGTAATAGATAACTCATCTGAAACATAGAGTTTCAGTGAATAAAAAGATCCATAGAGGATCTAAGTGTTCTTAGTTATAACATCTTGTGTTTACTTTCCGCTTTAGAATACAAGTGTTAGAGACTGTCTATTAGTTTGCTTATGATTACATATGTAACACTAACGATCCACGAGTGCTTAAGATCTGTCAAGGTCTTAGTGTTTTCAACAGTTGTATCATGGCTAGATGAAGATGAAACTGACGAATATGAATGGTTTTCAAAGCTTGTTGATGCCACCCCTCAATTACCGGAAGGCCGAGAACCGGTAGATGGTCGAACCATCGAGCATGTCAAGATTATACAAGAAATGTTCAAAGTGAAGAAGATGACGAAGGGAGAGTTACGCCGAATCAAGAACGATGCGTTTCAACTGCTTAAGGACAGCTCCGATAGTGCTATTGAAGTCGAATATCATCTCGACAACATCGCACGAGCTATGTCCAACAATATTGATTGGCTCAACCCTGAATCTAACATCGATTTCACAAGACCTGACAAGACTCCTTACTACACAGACTGGACCAAGCCACTACCAACCATTGGCCGAATTGATTAACAAAGGATTCCCTACCAATACTTCTTCAACAACGACCTGGAATTTCTTCAACACGGTAGCGATGTAAGCAAGAAATACGCTACCTCACTCACCTTCAACATCCCGACAGCAGTCTTCTCCAATAATGTTGCCATCGAGGAAGAAGCCACAAGAATGTTTGTTGATATTGTGGTAAACTATGACCTCGATGCACAGTATGGAATTCATCATTGGCCTGCACGAAGAAGACTATACTACAGAAGCTGCCAGGTATTAAAATCAAACAAAGAGGTGTACAGTGACAAAAGGATCATTGCTATAATGAATGTCAGTCTGGCTACAAAGTGGGATTACTCATTCCTGGAAGCAATCAAAGTTAAACACCAAGACGAACAGGAATATGATTTTACTGAAGCTGATTTTCCGAGATTGTCGCTCAACGACATTGAAGACATGTATCTGGCTAAGGTACAAGGTCGAATGCGACATTTCTCCACCAACATCCAGCTGCAGTACATCAAGTCCTTGTTAATATTCATAAGAAGCATCGTCATCCAAGAACGTGTTGAAGACCTTCAACTTGTCGTGGAATCATACCAGAAAAAAGTTAATCTCACCAAACCGTTGCTCAACTTTCCCGATATCAACCAACCCTCTGTAAAACCCTAAAAATCTAAAGCGTGTGAAAAGACTATTTTAAAACTTATGAAATACGTAAAATACTTCGAGCTCGTTAAATACAGTTCTAACTTAACTTATAAATGATGATCAAACCAAATATACAAGATCAATAAAATAAAACTCACACTTATGTTAGATATACACATGGGCCGAACTTTTCTATGAAATACATTACATTCAACTTAAATAAAAACCCACTATATTGTATTTTGGGAAAGTCAAAAATTCTGTTGTGATGTCCCCTTAATTTCGGCTGATCTCTTCCCCATATACCTCCCAATTACTTCTCAATTGTAACTTATCATAATTTACTCATTCAAAATAACACATAAAACCCTAACCCATCAAAGTGACGGCAAAACTTGTGTTCCCTCATTTCATTCGATCAAAGCAAGCAACAAGGAGTCTCAGTAACGAGATTCAAGGTGATAGTGATCTTGGGTTTGATTCGAAGGGTGACTTTTGGTCGTGGGCTGTTCTAGGTCGAGACGTAACTGCTTGGTTTCGTTTGGTCGTGATCCTTGGTCCTTGTTTCCCCTTCACGTTCACTCATCAAGGGTATGGGTCATCTCCTCTTATTTCATTTTCCCTTCATTTGTCTTCTGTGACTTACTGTCGTGAGGTTATAGCTAAATACATGCATTCATCAAATATAAACATCACATATGATGATAAATGGCCACATGAAATGACACGTTAATGTTGCATGGAATCTTGAATCAAAGGTCACCAGGAAAGGTCACGTAAAATAATAAACCATAAAATGATTGAGTCGACTTCGGATCCTTGTATCGGTTAGTTACTACATTCTGATCGGGTCTTTTTAACACTTATTTTGACAACTCATATTCAATCTAAAAATCTGTTATAAAGCTTAAAGTATTAATAAGGGTCGCATATGTTTTGTACGTGAACGTAAAGACCGGTAATATGTAACTTTGCATGTTGATTGTGCTCATTAAGTGGAGTCTGTGGGTGTGTTGTACGTGTACCAAAGGGTGTCAAAGATGGGACTGCTTTTGGGTAGTATAAATGGGAAGAATGTTTGTAAATGGGTCGACTTAGGGGCTGTGTCGACAAGGTTAAAAGTACTTCGAGTGGGGCTGAGAAAGTTTGCAAAACGGGTCGAATGGGAAGCTACGGATTGGGTAAAGAATGGTTTGGGTTAGTTGTGTCTCGGATAAATTGATACAGAAAATAAGGGATTCGTTTGTTTGAGTTTTGTATAGTATTAGAAAGGTCTAAATGAGGTGTTTTCGACGGTGTTCGCGGGATTTATGGGTACGTTAATCGGCATGTTGAAAGTGTTTCGGGGAAAATGAGTCGGGGGTTAGTCTTTATACGTGTTTATCTAGTCGTGTCGGTAAGCCATTTGAACCGCGAGCAAGCTCGAACTCGGCATGTTAAGACATAAGAAGAAAGTGAAATGGTGATTACAGTACGTGAAGTTTTGCTATGAATACATACTAAATATTTAATATTTTCATTTTAAACCCTTATCTTTAAGAATGGTCACATGCAAACCTTGATTTATCATGAAGTGACACTTTACACCTTAGACTATAATAGTAATTTTATAAAGTGTTTAATATTTAGTTATTTGTCGCAATAAACCTTAAACTTTAAGAAGTTACACTTTAAACCCTAAATTATGATAAGTTATTATACTTAACTCTAAATTAACTAATTAATGATACGAACCTTAAAGCTATTTACTAAATATGGAAAGTTACTTACTAAAAATGAGAATACGCTTATAACTCTAAAAATATTAATACGATTAATCGTTATGACTTAAATGAGCTAATAAGTATTATACGAATCGTAATCCGTGTAGATTCGTTGGAGGAGACGTGACGTTGTGTCTTCGTTCATTCATTCGTTTGCTTTCCTTTCATTGGCGTTAAGGTACAGATATTCTATCCCTTTTCAGTAGGGGTTTCTCATGACTTTCTAATCCTTTGACTTTGCTCGTTTATGATATTTCATTGCTATGATTCCTTTTCTATTGACCCTCTGATATTGACATTTGCTATTGACCCCTCTGTTACTGAACTGTTGATACTGAACCTTTGTTATTGAATCTCGATTACTAAACCTTTTGAACCACTGTTACAGAACCTTTGATATTGAATCTATGTTACTGAACCTTTGATATTGGAACTTGATATTGGACTATTGTTATGAACCTCTGAATTGTGATATACTGATATTGAACCTCTGATTATGATGACTGATATATATTGCTACACTGTGGACCTTTGCTTGACCCTTCAGATTGATACCCGAGCCAAATACTGTTAACTAGTCATGGGGGTTCCATGACCATGTCATTGATGCACCAATGGCATGACTCCAGTGTGTACGAGTGATGTTACACACCGTCCCTATACTGTACTGATTATGCGCGCTTCACTGTTATTGTTATGGCCACTACTGTTTCTGCAGGGGCGTATGGATGCATCCTAGATCTGTACTGTACTGTTACTGATATATATACTGTTCTAGTGATGTGGTGCGTGTGTGCAATACACCCCCTCACGGTCTGGGAGCTAGCTACTCCACTGGTTACTGAGGTCTCCCCTCCTATTGTCTGGTATTCCGAGGTCACCCCTCCGAATACGATGGTTACTATTGATTACTGGGTTGCTATTGCCACTACTGATATTACTGTACTGTTTTGTTGGCTCGGGATAGATTTCTGACAACCCTTACACTTTTGATATACCTATATTGTACCTTCTACATTCCCCAACGCACCATATTCTGTGTACCCTATATGACTCACTCTACTACCAAGATTTATACATTCCATTGCTTTGATCTGTCACACTCTCATTCCGTTACTTCCGATTATCGTTCCATTCACGTACTGGGTTGTTATATGTTATTGGATTTGATTATGATATTCATGTTTATATGACTACTGATTACTCTGTATGATATGGATGTATGCGATATAAGATTTTACTGTTGTCATCTGATGATATGCTATCTTACTGTTATGTGATCCTTTGATGTGTCTGGTAACCGTGCTTGTGTGAAATGAATTGTTGATCTGTTTATCTTTTGTACCTCATTCGATTAAATCTTGTGGACTATGACTATTCGTGGTGTCCTTATCTGCTTGTTGTTGACCTGCCATGTTTGCATTTCTGTTTATGCTACTGTTTGATTTGGTGGATGGTTCAACTTATGACGTCTAGCTTGTTAACTTGTTTAATTGCCCTGTTATGTATTTAATTCATTTAATTATAGTGTTCCTACTATATTCCTACTTGTTACGTGTGACTGCTATGTATTGACTGCTATTAGCACTTCCGCTGTTATGATACTAATCATGTCTTCTTCTAAGAGTTTTGACCTGTGTGAATTGCCATGCTCACTGATTAATTTATTTGCTTTCGCTTTCCTGTAGATATCTGTTTGGCTTGTATGTATTTTGATTTCCTAAATTTATTGTATGACATATACGTTGTGTGGATGCTATGCCTGCTATGTTTACTTATGTTTCAGTTCTTGTATGTCTGGTTTGTATGTGCTGGTTTATATGTTATCGATGCTTTGCTTCGCTTCGCTCTCCTTGTTATCTGTTCGTTTTGGATATCTGCATAATTGTGTTCTGCAGGATCCTCTTTAACCCATTTCTCTCATATCGCTATGACTTGTTATCCGTTCCTTTGTTTCATTTGCATTTCAGATTTTATTTAGCTTTCGCTTTGTTATATCTGTTCACTGGGTTTTTTAAGCTCAGCCGCATTTCTTTTCCTGCGGCAGGTTTTAGGTTGAAGATGGGCGTTGATTGGGCTGAGAGTTGGATTATCTGAGTGGACTAACCCTAGTGACCTTATTATTTGGACTTGTTTTGGCGGGCTTGCGTTTTGAGATTTCATTTTATTTTAACTATTGGATTTTGTAATTTCCTTGTAAATCTTTGGTTATTATGACTTGGTACATTCTTATTTAAAGACTTTCGCTTAAAAATTTTACTTGTATGTTCTGATATGACACCAGACTGTGACACTTCTACCCTTGTCGGGTTGGGGTGTTACAATTATGGTATCAAAGCCCAGGTTTCGTCTTGTTGACCTTAGGATTGACCTGTGAGGACTGGGTAGACATTAGGCTTCCGTCTGTTCTGATCTCTTTCGATTTCTTTTGATTGTCGTTCAGATTTGATTTTGATATTCGTTTATCTTCACTGGTTTGGCCTCCTTCTCTTTGCATTTGATTTTGTTATTTTGTTTTCGCACATCCGTTTATTGATCGTTAGATGGAGACTAACCGTGGAGCCGAAGATGATAGTGCCGACCCCGCGTTGCTGCAACAATCCCTTAGCTGGAGAGGTTCGTGTAGCAGAAGCCACACTTGACTGCCGTGCTGCTGGAGACATCAGGATGTTGCTGGAGGAAGCTGGACGGATCAACCAAAGGCGCAAAGATGGAGACAAGATTCAACTGGTGGCTGAGGAGATTCATCTATTTCACATGATTGAGCGCGACCTATGTTACTCTGATTTGTTTGTCATGCGTTTGTGGCGGTTTGATATTTTGCTATGTGATTTTGATCGGCATTGCTCTTCTTTGATTTGTTTAGAACTCGGTTTAAATGGTGAAGTTTTATCGTTTGGCATTTGTTAATATCTCAGCTTTTCTTTTG
>BPTQ01000007.1:84312632-84540093 GCA_019973895.1 Chrysanthemum seticuspe | reverse complement strand
GAATTCAAAGTTTGGAGTAGTTTACCGCAGTGAACTACATCACAACTGTTTAATGGCGTGCAATGAGCTTCACAAGTTTTGTGATCATACTTTGAAGAAGGTTCGTGATGGGTTAGCATATCGGTTGAAGGAGATTCATGAAGGCATTAGGTCGAAGAAGCGGTGGAATTCTAGAGAAAAGAGGGATGTGAAGAAGATTATCAAGCGGATTGATGAAAGGTTGTTTCACCGGGATCAGATGTGGAGGCTAGAGAGCTTTGTGGGTGGAAGGGAAAGCTTCCCTCTTACAGGTTATCAACGACAAGAGAGAACTCCTGGTGTCATTGATGGATTACCTGGTACTCCTTAATTTGTTTCTTTGATTAATATTTGGATATTATGATCTGTATATTTGACTATGGCTTGTGCACACATAACAGTGTACAACCCGTACTTGTAATAAAAGGACCCTATGGTACGCATCAGTGCCACAATCCTTATAAAAGGAGCAAAAGCTTCTTACTTTTGAGTAAAACTTATCAAAACCTTCATTTTTCAAAGTTTTTCTCAAAAGAACAAGTACTTCCCCTTATGTTTTTCAAAACCTCAAAAGTTAATATTACTTGTTGAGGGGGAGTATTTGATAAAAATCTTTGTTCACAAAGTGTTCTTTGTGGAAATCTTCCCACAAAACTCGAAATGGACATATCCGATATCCAAATTTCATCAAAAATAACATATATGCCATTTATGAGGGGGAGAAAAATTGTGTGATACAAATATGATAGAATCTTCGTGCGCTAAGACTTAACCCATGAATTGACGAGATCTGAACTGTCATACATCGAAAAGATTTGTCTACCAAGACTTATCCGAGTAGATTGTACCTTTTCGAGAAACTCCTGATAGACATGAACTTTGACGGGTTTGATAACCTTTCGAGGTTTGTCCACACCTTCAAGGTAGTTATTAGAGCTAGTTGTCACCTAAAAGCTGACAATGCAACTCTTTAACTATACAACGTAACCGTGTCTCGCGGGGAATTGTCTATCTTGAGTCGATCAATTCAAAAGTGTGAAATCTTCCCTCACTGTGCAGATTTCTGTCAAAACACTTGAGCACATGTGGAGGGGGAGTATTTCTGAAAATATAAAACTCTCGAAGTGTTATAAAATTCTTTCACTCTTAAACACTTTGAGAGATTTTCAAGAAAATGGTTTTATGGCAACGTAGGATAGTCATGGAGTTATAAGGTGACTAGGGTTAGGAATAACCGTCCTATGATCCGCCAGAGCTGGAGGGATCTACCCAAGGACACCACCAATAGTTAGAATTTAGAAGTCCTTAGGTATGATTATAAACAGGAGAAAATGAGAATCGGAGAAAGAAGGAGTTGAAGAATTAAAAAGAAAAGTAAAGAAAAGGGTGAAAAGAAATAGCCTTCTAAATTATTCAACTTAGGGCAGACACCGGGTTCAATACGTATGCTACTGGTTGTCACTAGATGACACCAGTATTGAAGATTAAAGTCGTCATGGACCCAGTGACGCATGCACTAAACCTTCTTAGCCACTCAAGTTTCTCTCAACAGAAGCTTGTTTCATTCTCACAGGGAACCCTACGTAAACTATCGGCTTTCTCTTAGAGATTGCTAATATTGAAGAAGGAGACCCTCTCCCTAGTCTCCGATCAGGAAAACCAAAGCGCACTATTGAGTCTAGAACCACGAGATTCATCAAAAGATCTCTTAGGAACACTTGACATTTCATCACTTGTCGTTCAACATTAAGGACGCAAGTGATACTATTCTAGAGTCCTACACATATCTTAGCAATCTGTCGAGAACATTTATGAGGGCTTCACAACTGTGATCCTCAGTGATTGAGTGGAAAATCCTGCCAGGGTCAACATCAAACAGCCCTGACAGCAGGTCACTTCGGTAACTCCTTGTGGGTTACGCTTAGTGTTGTCTCAAACGGTCTACAGTCGTGGGGTGATGCTTCAGTGTACCTCAACGACTCACCTGAACTGTAGATGTACTTCGGTACATCGTGTTATCCTACTTGAGGGACTCCAGTTCAGGAACAGCCTTTGCTAGAATTAGAGATATGTTTTCACACCATGTTGTTAACACGCTCGAAGTTCGAACTTGTAAGTGCTGGAAATCCCGCTAAGGAGATTCCTTTCAAGAATCGAGTCCTGAAGATGTGGGTCATTACTTGAACTTGTTCAATGTAATGCCAACTGTCCCTTATGGGATTCAGATGGCTGATTCGGCCGACTAAGGTGAATGGAATCAATACATTCATCAGAAGAACAATCGTAGTGGTCAATTCTCTAAGAAACGACCACAACGATCGATTGGTGTTTAACACTAACACATTCTTATGTTTTCTTCTTATGGATGCTCCTGTGAGATGATCGTGCAGATTCTCCACATGCTCATACCAACAACATCAAAAATTGAAGTTCTCTCGAAAGGCAACACAAAAGTCAGAATGATTCTTCGTCAAAGCCAAAGAATCTACAAAGTTTAAAGACTAAAGAGAACTACATCAATCCTAAAATCCAACATCAAAGAGCGTGTGAGCATGTTGGAGAAGGACGTGGAGACACCTGAGCAACGAAGCGGACCTGATGCAGAATACAACAACAAAAAATCACCATATCCACACCAGAACAAAGAACAAAGATAAATGAAGACGTCAAAGCTGAAAACTTCAAAGAAAAACAAGATCCTCACACTGGGGAGATTGTTGGAATCAAGACACTTCTTCTCACAAGAAAGAAGAATGTCAGAAGACGTCAAAACAACTATTACATCCGCACCAACAACTTTTCAAGATTACTGAAGTCATTAATTACCAACACTTAGGGGGAGATTGTTGGAATCACTCCTAAACTATGTTTCAAGTGTTAGTAATCAATATGTAATATGTTGCTTAATTAGGCTTTTATGTTTGTATTAATGGCAAGGCTTATGTAGAAAGCCCATAAGCCTTGGGCCATGTCCAATAAGGAAGGAAGGGAACTTGTAGTGTTGCCCTAGTTCCTTCCCCTATAAATACCTTTGTAAACCTTCATTTGAAGGTTGGTTGTTCACATTTATACATTTCCTACGCATAACATTTACTTATCATATTCGTGTGTGTGTTTGTGTGTTCAAGCGGTCTATCTCATCTATATTTCTTACATATTGATGTTTGTGTTACATTATGGTGACCTAACAAGATTCTAAAAATATTTAAGTAATTTAACTAAATACAAGCTTCGTTCATATTTAAAACCTTATCTCAATCACCTTTATAGCTTGAGTGACAAAAAAAAACTTGCTACATCCGTCTTAAAATAAGTGTTCAGTTTGACTTTTTGAAGTATTTTTTTTTTCAACTTTGACTTTAACTATTTTTTTTTTGTTATGCTAAGACTTTAATAATAGGGTAAATTGCAAATTTGGTCCCTAAAGTATCACGAAAACGCAAGGATGACACCGAGACGATTTTTGTAGCAAAAGAAACACTAATGTTTACATTTTTTGCAAATTAGTCACTGAGAGTCACTGTTCACTAGCTTTCATTATTTTTCTCGTTAAGTGGCACGTGAAATGACTAATATACCCTCTTCTTCTTCCTCACCTTTTTTGCAAAACAACCACTCGATTGAAAGCCACCACATCACAAACACAGCCGCCACCACATCACAAACACAACAACAACCACCCTCTACCACCACACAACCAACAACAGCACCCTCTACCACCACCACCACTCAAGAACATCATGAACACTACCCAGATTTTTCAAATATTAACACCAAAAACATAAAACATTGAGTCATTGTAATACCAAATTAATTACATATGCTTCTACACTTTCTCCTTCAAAATAAAATGAAAAGTAAACTACTGATTACATTCTATGCATAAAACAAATGAAAAGTAAAAATGGAGTTGAAAATTTCTACATGTAGAGTTGTTTCATTTATTACAAGTCTTTTGTTTTGTTTTTTGTCGTCAAAGAGCTCTAGTAACTTTCTTGATTGCATCTCTTCGAGTGTTTTATCAGAAATTGTTATCACTCATAGTGACACTTCATACACTACTGTTCTTGAATCTACCATTCAAAACCTTAGATTTGTCACCCCTACAACCCCAAAACCATTAGCAATAATAACTCCTTTATCATATTCCCATGTACAATCAACAGTCAAATATAGTGTTAAATATGGACTACAAATCCGAAGGCCTTTCCTACACCTCATTTTCTCACACCCCTTTCATCGTTCTCGATCTTAACAGACTACGGTTAGTAACAGTTGATTCAGAAAATAAAACTGCGTGGGTCGAATCTGGTGCAAATATTGATGAACTTTTGTATTCGATTTCTAAGAAAAGGAATGCTCTTGGATTTCCAGCTGGAGAATGCCCCACACTGGGAATTGGAGGCCAGTTGGAGGGGGTTCGACATGTTGGCAAGAAAATATGGTTTTTCTGCTGATAATGTAATCGATGCACTTGAGTGGTGGTGGTGGTGGTGGTAGAGGGTGCTGAAAATGTAATCGATACCATGCTAGTTTAAGTTAAAAACAACCCGGATTGATCGTATGAGAATTTAATCAAACAGTTGGTCTACGTAGAGTACTGAGCACCAATTACTTAACATCTATCCATACTAACTTTCATCAAATTCAAGAATAAGTTTATATAGTACAGAGTATTACATTTAGTTAAATTTATGTTTGTTTGGTTGATGTTTTAATGGAAAGATTACTGAACTCATGCTCTTTTGGACAAAAAATTCAACCCAACCAAAGGAGGGAGCAGAATTTGAGTAATCAGAAAGAACCTTTGAGGCCAGGGCCTTCTTGAGACCGGTGAAGACCTCAAACGCAACTACAAACATTTGAAGTAAATAATAAGCTTCAAACGTCAATCTTGTTTATATTTTAAAAAATGTCACACATCGTTTATAACTGTTAGAATATGGTAGCTAGAGGGTGGTGGTGTTGGTTGTGTAGTGGTAGAGGGTCGTGGTGGTGGTGGCTGTGTTTGTGATGTGGTGGCTTCAAATCCAGTGGCTGTTTTACAAAAAATGTGATAGTTTTGGGACCAAATTTGCAATTTACCCTTAATAATATGCTGTTCAAAAAGTCAAACCAAAACATTTTAAGACGAAAGAAAGAGTATTAGGGTGTGTTTGGTATGCTATCATAAATCACAATCGGTATCGGTTTAGGTATAAAATGGGTCCCTCACCTATGATAGTTTGATACCTTGCCTCTTGGACTCCTATGAAGTATATGAGATATATATCTTTCAATCCCACATTTGAAAGATATATGGGCCCGTTTAGTTTGCGGGTGTAGATATGAGAGAATACATTCATTATTAAATAATAATGTTTGGTATAGATGCATAGATTTAAAGAATGAAATCATTGCAAAAAAGTGATTCTTCATCAAATGGGTAGGTTTCGAGTGAATCTCATCTGACATTTTATTTTTCCTATAAAACTGGTCTCACTTTTATTTTTTTAATCTTATATTTGATCTTGAGGGAAGACATTTTATTTTTTTCTTTTTATTTTAATCTAGTATAATAAAAGTATTCCTAACTCTTTTTTCTATTCATATTATATAACAAACATTTTTTTAATCAATCATATCTTTCTATCAACTAATTTCTTTCATAGCAATCCAAATTCAAATTCGATTCTAAACCCACTTACAAACCAAACGCACCCTATATCTTAACCAAACACTTACATCATATCCATTCCGATTAACCCTTACCAAACGCACCCTTAAATACAAGGCCACGAAAATAATACAAGACATTATGAGGCAGTTACATAAGTGAATCGACAACTTAGGGTATGTTTGGCGCAATCGGCTGAGGCTGGGGTTGTGGCTTTTCTTATAAGGCTCCAATTCTGATTATATATATATTGGGTATAAACAATTTTAGGAAATGCTAATCCAATTAATCACCGATTAATCCCGACTTAACCAATTACTCGCTGCAGGCAGTGTAGCACCGAAACGGGAACGGCAAAGGGATACGGGAACGGGAAACGACTAAAATCAAAAATTCAAGATACGGGAACGGCATAGAAACGGCAATAAAAAATATAAAAAAATTAAAAATATATTAAAGAAAATCCAAATGGGTATGATCCTTGTCTAGTTTCACTGCAAAGATTGCAAATAAACTTCCATGCTCCTCCTGTTGTACCTATCTTTTCAAGTTTAGTAACATATGCCCACAATGGAGGTTGATCTGTATGATCATCAACACCTTGTGTTTGTTGTGTTTCTTGAGAATAAGCCATAATAGATTAATAGATATTCGATGTAGAGAGTAGAGACGTATTGTATATTTGTGTTATTGTATATGCCGGTTTTGTGTATATATAAACGATATAGATGGCTGCCCTAATACATGTGACAGTTGGGTTCCAATGGGTTTGGAATAAAAAAGCCCATTAAAACTTTAAAACCCATCATAAATACCGAAACTGCCATGGAAACGCTTCAAATTCAGGAAACTGCCAGGGAAACGCCTTGGGAATCCAGGAACGGCAATGGAAACGGCAAGGAAACGTTTCGGGGGCGTTTCGGGGCCGTTCCCGTTCCCACCACGTTTCGAAACGGGTACGCGAGCCTCGACGGAGTTTCGGTGCAACACTGGCTGCAGGGCCCTACTACAGATTCACTATTTTTGAGCTTATTTTAAAAGCCAACCCTACCTCTCATAAACCCTTGCCATAACATAGCTTTGATCATTACAGGCGGGTATCTCTATTTTAAAACGGTGAACTTACTCTCACTCACTCTAACCATCACCACAACACCAACCTGCGAGACATCTCTATCTCTACGGTATGTTACTTTAATAAGTTTCTATTGTTTACATACTATCACTAGTACTAAGTTATACCATACTATTATCTAATTTTTGAATTTACTTATGTACTGTACCTATTTAGGGTTTCTCATATTTGAATTAATCAACTTATTCATCACTAGCTATGTTTATTAATAAATTGATTTCCAGTAACTTTTAGGCTCTATATTTATACTTCACCTTAATTAAATCTATGATGTCTTTTAAGATTGATGCTCATAGAGATCATATATATATTGGGTATAAGTAAATGGTGAATGAGGGGTAGTGTGTGTGAGTGAGAAGGAAGGGGGCGCTAAGCTCGCAGTTAAGTTAGGGTGTTTTGATGGGTGAGTCCGGATATACTTTTTTGTCCACATTTCCTTTTTCAGTTGTCCTAAATTAATTGTCAGCTTCTATAAATAGATAGGGAATATAGATCAAGTTTACCATATTATCTTTATTTGAGGTTATTATTACAAACTTTAAATAAGTTAGAAATTAATTGGTTAAGGTTAAAACTGTCTTTTGGCAAAAAGTAAGAAAAAGAAAGATGATGTTTTTCTTAAACCGTGTGTTTTTTTGTCCGTGGACAATAATTTTGGGAGCCGTCCAACAGTTATTGTCCAGTGTTAACTTTTGAAGTCTTTAGTTTTCCACTTTGACCCTAAATATTTTTATTTGTGTTATGTATTACTTGATGAAAAATATATAAATCGATTGAGTTTTAACTGTATTTTCATTGGTATAATTTCATCATGTATTATATAACACAAATAAAATTTAAGGTCACATTTGCAAAATAAAGACTTCAAAGGTCAACACTGGACAATAATTATGAGACGGAGGTAGTATTATATTTTGGTGGCTTCTTACACCAATAACAATACCTTAACTCCGCCGTAGGGGGTTATGGGGGAGGTAGAATGTATAGAAATCATACCCCTACCGAGGGTAAACCCGAAAGTACGGAGATTGCTTAAATATGTGTGGGTGAATGTTCTCAAATATGACGTGTCTTTGTATATATATATATATGTGAATGTGTGAAATTATAAGGTAGAGACATAGCAACATATGAGGATGAAGACAAATACCATCATAAAAGCGTAGAATAATGGAGACATATAAGCATACAAAGGCTATGTTTGGCGCGGAGCTTTTTGGAGCATTTTGGGGCGATGAGCGGTGAACAATGAGCTTTTTAATTTTTATTGTTTGTTTGGTAAAGGAGCGGTGAGCTTTGCTATTTTTTAGGAATGCTCATTTTTCCAATGCTTCTTTAAGAAGCTGTGAGCGGTGAGCTGTACAGTTCACAGCTACTGCTCACAGCTCTCTGCTACTGCTCACTGCTACTTTTACCAAACACACCCAAACACATAAAAGCGTATAAGAGCACTCGGTATGGGATACCAATAACATGCCATTCGTCCCAACTATGAACCAATAACATGTTATTACTACTACCGTGTTGTGTGCCGTTGGTGTGCCAAAGGTCCCCAAGCCATTGGTGATTATGCTTTTTTTTTTGAATGACTGGGTTTTTTTTAGTGGGGTATTTTGTGGGACCCAATAACATGTTAGTGGTGTGTTATGAAGGAGGGTGTTTTAGTTATTGGTGTGTTTTTTTTTTTTTTTGAAAGGCAGTTATTGGTGTGTTATTGGGGAGGTGATGAGGTGACGCTGATGTGCCATACCAATAACGCGTTATCCGCTCTTCCCTCACCTTGTGCTCTAATATGTATAGCACTTAAGAGCTAGCACATGTGGTACCCACAGTGTGTAAAATCATATAGGCAAAAGGGGGCATACATAAACATATAAGCAAAGACAAATATATACAATATAAGGTTATTAAAATCGCCTAAAAAGAAGGAAAATAGCTGTGAATCTCTATCCCTAAAACGCGGGGGTAAATATGTCAAGGGAGACTACCAAAATTTTCTAGAATGCTAAACGTATGACATGGATGTACCAAGGCTACTAAAAGTCACCTGGAAAGCCTAGACGAAAACTACGCTATAACAAACGCGACCTAGACCCTCTAACCGTCTATTCTAATTCTATCTCTCCACACGTACCTATGAGAAGTCATGTCCTCGGACAAGAGAAGCTCCTTCAAGTCATGCTTCGGTCTATCCTCCCACCTAAGTTTTGGTCTACCCCTTCTCCTCACGCATCGACTACCAAAGCTTACACTCTCCTAACTGGCGCTGTGCAGTCTCCTGACATGTCTAAACCATCTCAGCCGTCCAACCCTCATCTTGTGAATGATAGTTGTGACATTTAGTTTCGTTCTAAAAACTCCATTCGGAATCATGTCTAAAATGGTTTTACCTCAAGTCCACCATAGCATTCTGAATTCCGCCACTTCCACCCTATTTGCTTGAGCTTTCGTACCCATACAACATAGTTGGTCTGATTGCCACTCTATAAAGTTACCCTTCTTATTTTAATAGCTAAAAACAACGGTTGTAGTTAAGGTGGTTGAGCTCGTGGACATAGGTGGGGTGCGTAAGTTTGCTGCTAAAAAAAATAAAAAATAAAAAATGCAGAATGCTCATTGTTGGTGATTCATTAATTTTTTGTCGAAATTATACTATGGAATGGTTAACCAAAAAGAGCAGACTACTAAAAAGTTTACATTCTTGCTTTTTTGTGGCTTTAATTTAATGAACATTTTAGAAATTGGATCAAGCTCAGGTAAGTGTTGCGATACGTAATGAGATAGGGTGCTTGGTCTTTAGGGATGGTTTATTAGAAGCTGCTTGGATGTCTGTGTAATGATTTAGGAGGATATTTGGACAGAAAAAACAAATTGCAAAAATTTGTGAATCCGTAGCTAGTACTCGTATATTTCTGTACAAATATTGATCGCAACGTCAGAGTAACGCCTAATGTGCAGCTGCACCTAGAGCTGGATAGCACTGGTATTAGACTAGTTCTCTAAGATTATTCCCATCTTAAATTACAAAGGTCAGAACTAACGCTGAAGGAGGCGTCGCCTTATCTAGATAAGAAAGATTTTGCAAATCAGTCATGTTATGCTTGATGTCTAAGCATATACAGTACATGTTATATGGATAAGAAATATTTGATGTTTTGTCATGTGCTTGTTGTTTGAAAATTGATTTATAAAGAGCACATGTATGCCATTTGTACTAGTTTTGTTTTAGATACATATTAGATTAGACACTATAACTTTCATTTTCATTGTGCTTGTGTTGATAATTGTTTCTCGTTTTTATGTACGGTTACTTTACTTTCTGTTCAGTATGTGGTCATGTTCTTTCTAACTTTGATCATTGTTTACTTTCACACAGAAATGATGACAAGCAAAGACCTAACAGGATCTAGAAAAAAAATAGGAGATGAAACACCTGCTCCACCAGGATTTGTATCGCTCACATCTTTCACACTAAAGAGGACAAAAAGGGACCGTGAACCAGAGCAGAATGAAGCCTATTCCAAGACAACTGATATTGAAAAGCTTCAGAAGTCTGTCAAACAAAGGCCTTGGATCCTTGATGATCAACTCACTAACCTGGAAAAACCAAATACGCAACATCTTAACACGGTTATCTATCTCATTTTCCTTTTCTTTTCTAAATGATTGTTATACTCAGTTTTTATTGATTAATTGAAGTAATAGTTTATAATCGCTTCTTCTTGCAGAATATATCTGTAGAAAATTCCCTTCCGAAAGGAGTGATTCGTGGATGTCCTAGCTGCAGTAACTGCCAGAAGGTTTGAGATAATTATTTATGTTATATTATCTTCTCATTTTGTCGTGCTGAACCCTTGATTACTACTCTTACAGGTTATTGCATGTTGGCGTCCTGAAGAGCGTTGCAGGCCTTCAGTTAATTGTAGGAGTGTTTTTCACCCAACTGAAGAGGTAACGGGGTTGATATGTTATAATATTCCTAATGTTCTTCAATTATTGAAATTTGACCGTCTGTGACAGGAATTCAAAGATATATATAAATATATTGAAAAAATACGTCCAAAAGCTGAAGAATATGGAATTTGTCGTATTCTTCCTCCAGATTCGTGGAAGCCACCATTTCTTATAAAGGGAAATAAATTTGATACTACTAGATTTGGTACTCATGTTCAAGAGATTAATGCACTTAAAGATCTGCATTCAAAGAGGAAACTTAATGAAATTGTTGAACAAAAGGATGGATCAGATGTGTTTGAATTTGAAAGTGGTCCCGAGTTTACTTTGCCTGCATTTAAGAGGTATGCGGAGCAGTTCAAACAAAATTATTTTAAAAAGCCAGACACGTTTACGGGTGTCGGGACCCCTCCTTGGGAGAGTGTTGAGGGAGAATATTGGCGTATTATTCAAAATCCAACTGAGGAAATCCAGGTATATTGTCACCCTCTTTTGCAACCAATTATAAGTGCTGTCTGGTCATAATATATAATATTTTTATTTAAAAAGGAATTCATTGATATCTTACTCTGTTATGCCAACCAATTATAGGTGTTGTGTGGTCATAATTTGGAGACTAAAGTTCTTGGCAGTGGATTTCCTTTACCATCACTTGATGATCACAATGATGATCAATCTAAATACAGGAAATCTGGTTGGAATTTAAATAACACCCCAAAGATGCCTGATTCTCTTCTTGCTTTTGACTGTGACAGCTCTACCCTTTCGACCTCACGGATGGATGTCGGAATGTGCTTTTCATCCCTTTGCTGGGTAAGATTTAGATTTTCTATATCTAGCACGAAGACATTTCAACTGATTTATATTGTTATGGGCCATTTCCGGTCGAACGGGTTAGCCACATCAAAATCGCTAAACATGTATTCAGTTGGTTATATCCTAAATCGTTTTTATCTAAAATAAATTATATCACTATTTTGAAAATTTAATTTTTTTGTTATCATATGCAAGACAGTACCTCTTTACAAAGTTCAACAATATGGACCAAAAGGCCAAGCCACAACCCATTTTTAACCGTACATAAAATTGTTTCATTTTCACCTAACCTAATTTGTCCCGGTACCCGACTCATCTGTGTGCCATTTCTCCGTGTTTAGCTAACTTGTAAATGTCTAAATTTTGATTTGTTTTTTGAATCTCTAGAAAGTTGAAGAGCACCACTTGTACTTGCTGAGCTACATGCACCTTGGTAGTTCAAGAATCTGGTATGGCGTCCCTTCTAAATATCACCTTAAATGTGAAGCACTTCTGAAGAAAACCTTCCCAGAGTTATCGGGACATCGTGAATTATTCCATAAGCTAGTAAGTTCCATCTGACATTATTACCAAATTTCTAACGAATCCATGCCTCATGTACAAAGTTTCTTTTGTTTTGATCTTTTACGGAAACTAAAGAATTTTACTTCCATAAAGTCAAATAGTTTGTGTAGCAAAAAGGGTGGGTTAGGTAACAAGTCAAAAAGGGTCAAAGTGTTGATATTGTTCAGGTCGGGCTGACCTGGACTACTTTATCTGCCAAATATTTTTTATAGATCATTTAAATTGATAGCATGTCTAATATATAATTTTGTCATTTCCGTAATTGTCTAATCATAGAATGAAATGATTTAGGAGATTTTATGCATTATATTATACTTTGGGTGACTTTCGACCCGTTTGGCCCATTTGATCTATTTCTTTTTAAGCTAATCGTTTTTGGTTTAACGCCTTTGTTCGTTACAGATCAAAAGTAGCCAGCAATCAATCCGTTCAAAAAAAAAAAAAAAAAAAAAAAAAAAAAAAACAATTTACATGGGATGGAGAAATAGAAAGTTACATACATACAAGGACTTGATATCATAAAGATTTCATCATATCTATAATGTTCACTGTGAAAATACGTTTTCATTGATATGTACAGGTCACTCAACTATCACCATCTATCTTAAAATCGGAGGGTATACCTGTATACCGATGTGTACAGCATCCCAAGCAGTTTATTCTTATATTTCCTGGAGCATACTATTCGGGATTTGATACCGGCTTCAGTGTTTCTGAGAAAGCCAACTTTGCGCCCCTTGACTGGTTGCCACATGGACAATTAACAGTAGAAACTTACAGTGAGATGCATAGAAAGACATCTATCTCCTATGACAAAATATTGTTGGAAGGGGCCAGAGAGGCTGCCAAATCATCATGGGACTCTAGAAAGCAAGGGTGGAATAATGCTTGTGGGAAAGATGGCTGGTTTACACGAGCTCTTAAAGTAAATCATCTTCATACTCCATCTCTTCTTATCAAATTTAGTAATTTTAAACTTTTGTTGTTTATTTATAACGAAAAGCAAAATCATTGGCTTTGCTTACAACAACAATAACAATACCCAATCCCACTGGCTTGTAAAGGGCTAGATCAAAGGTCATAACATGTTTGGGATGAAAATTTTTAGTTGTTTTATTTAGGATATTATAAAAAAACTTTATTTACCTTAATGGTTTATTTTTTGTAGTAAAATGATCTAGGACGTTTCTAGCTTAAAAAATTTCACGTTGGACAGTGTGACATTAAACCAAGTGTCTCTATTTGACCAGTTTGATATGATACATTTTCTATTTGCATAGGGGTATAGTGATAAAAAAAACTTATTGTTTCTGTGAAACAGTCACGCGTGAGGCGCGAAAGCTTTAAGAGGAAGTTCTTATGCAATGGTTCACAGTCGCGCAAAATGGAAGAAGATTTTGGCTGTTCAGTGAAAAGGGAATGTTTTCTGTGCTTTAGTGACCTGTACCTTTCTGCTGCTAGATGTTCATGTTCACCTGACAAGTACTCATGTCTCGAACATTCAAAGCAGATATGCGCGTGTCCATGGAGTTCAAGATTCTTTCTCTTTCGATCCAGCATTAGTGAGCTGAATCTACTAATTGACACTTTAAATGGAAAGGTGAATCCAAATTCAATCACTTTTACTACCTGAACATAATTAAATGGCAAGTAATCTAGTTTGTATGGATTGTATCTTCGTTGGTTTTAATTTGATTTCGAAGATGCAAATGCGAAGCTAGTATACATGAACCGAAAATATCGAAAATGATGAAACCGGAAATCTAACTAAACTGAAATGGTTTGGATATAAACAAGTCTCTAAAACCACCAACATAATTTTTTTATTTTTCAAAATCTAATCATCCTCCTAGCAGCTAACTGGTTGAGGGCCAAATTAAGACCAACTAAAATGTTCTCCTTTTTCTTACAACCCAATCTCTTAAAGATGATTTTAGGGGTGTTCATTAGTTTGGTTATCTGGTTGTTCGGTTTATTCGGTTCGATTAGTTCGGTTAAATTTTTTTTGGTATAACCGATAATCGAATCGAACCGAATTAAAATTGATTAAACCGAATCGAATAATCGAAAACCAAATTCCCATAACCGAAAATCAAACCGTATAACATGAATTAATTATTTATGTATTTTTTTATATGGATTTTAAAAACAAAAAAAATTCAAGTTCAAAAAATGTTTATCTTTATAATACGGAAGAGTTTTAATATCTTTTTTATATATAAATATATAAGAAAATATATATATTTATTTGAATTCGGTTTTCGGTTTACATTGCTAGAACCATAACCGAACCGAAAATCGAATATTTAATTCGGTTCGGTTCGATTTTAGCAAATTCGGTTCGGTTTGGTTATTTTTGTTTCGGTTTTCGGTTTATTTGGGCATTGCCCAAACCATGAACCTCACAATGTGTCTAACGAGACTTGATCTCACAACCTTTTGATTGGTAAGCAACTCACGTAACACATTGTCAAACGCCATGGGTTTTGCTAGGGCAGTTTATGGTAAATTCTCTTGCAATATCATTTACCCATTCATGGGTACAAAAGGTGAACACTATAAATACTTTTTTTAACCGCAAATTTTTACAACCTACAACACCTAATTGACAAATTCTATCTCACATGGATCCAATTAATACTTGAACCCCCAAAAAAACCCATCTCCAGTAAGCCTTGAACCCACAACCTCTCGATCGATGGGGCACTCACTTACCGCTAAACCAAAAGGCATTTGGTAAATTCTATGAATACTTTACGCACCGTATAAAATAACTCATCATGCTTAACTTACAAAATAAATTATCATTTAACTTACCATTTTGAACGGTCAAACTATTTATTATGCACAATATAGGGGTGTAAACGAGACGAGACAGCTCGCGAGCTATTCGAGATCGACTCGTAAACTACTCGAAATCGACTTGATATAAACGAGTCGAGCTCGAGCTCGAGCTACTCGAGCACACTTTCGAGCCGAGTTCGAGCTCAAATATGCTCAGCTCGTGAGGCTCGCGAGCCCTTATCGAGCTTCAATGATATTACACTTTTACCCTTTTATATACATATAGTTACGTAAAATCGAGTCGAGTCGAGCTTGATATGGCAATTTTTTACCAAGTTCGAGCTTTAAATTTGGCAATATTCGAGCTCGAGCTCGAGTTTGAGATGACGAGCCAAACTCGAGCTTGAAATCCAAAGCTCGAACGAGCTCGAGTCGAGTTCGAGCTTGGCAGTACTCGACTCGACTCGACTCGGCTTGTTTACACCCCTATGCACAATCTTCTATATAAAATGACTTAAATGCTCTTGTTTTTTAAGCATTTCTACCACTTCCGGCAGCAACACCACCACCACCATCGGTTTCAGTCGTCGCCACGTCGCCCCCGTTGCCACTATCACAACTTTTAGCTCTCACCACCACCACTCCCTGCCACCACCACTTCTAGCTAGCACCACCACCACTCCCTAATACCACCTCCACCACTTCTATCAAACACCATCGCCACAACTCAACCATCACAACCACTACCAATCAACCATTACCACAACTCAACCATCACAACCACTACCAATCAACCATCACTACCACCTATAGTTGCCGCCACCAATTCTAGCCAACACCACCAACACTTTTAGCCACCATTGTTTCCACCCGCCACCACCCACACTTTTAGCAACAAACAGAGAAATATATGTTGGTTTTTAAGGTTCTTAACTGAAAAATAAATCTGGAAATAACCATATTAAGAAGACGAAGTTGTGTGAAATGACCAAATAACCCTTAACATACAATTCTCGATATGTAGAATGACAGTATTTCATGTCCATTTAATATAATGAGTTAAAACATATAATACACCAATTATATTTAGAGTTTACCTTTTACGAGTAATAGAACAAACTACAAATGGGAGTAACTAAGGACATATATTTTTGTTCAAGATGTGGAAGTCAAAACTTAATCTATTTAGGTAATTTGGTTCCCACGCTACTTATGCACTCATAAAAAGTTGAGATATGATATATAGGCCTAATTAAATAAACCTAATTATAGGCCTACAAATCTTATTGATGCATTTGTTCATGTAAGTATGACTAAGTCACTCTATTATACTATTCCTAATATACCCTTTCCAAATAAGTGAATAACTACTTTATAAATCACTGGTACTTTTTTTTCTATTCCTAATTTCTCACAAAAAAACTAATCTGCACTATAATTTTAGCAGTGACAATGTGACATACTGATAGTTTGACATGATGCATCAAAAATATATCGTACACATTTGCATGCGATTAAGGTTTCAGTCGAAAGAAATATTTAAAAATTCCATTTAAAACATCACAAAATCTCTCCACTGTTCAATTTTAAGAAATTATTATAATTATATTTTATAGGACTCATGCTCATGGCATTCAATCCATCACCAATAGAAATAAAAACATTGCTCCATGTCTCCGTAGTAAGTATATATAGCTTGTCTCAAAGTAATTAAATCATTATCAGTTATTACATGTTTCCCGTGGGTGTAGAGATTATGGTGCAAACTCGTTACGAGGTATGAGACGTTGTGCCGGGCCAAAAGAAAAAAGAAAAATTAGATTTATTTGCAAATCATAAGGGTATATTAGGGTTAATATAAGATGTTGACTTAGTCATTAAATGCATGGACAAATGAGCCAATCAAATTGTTAGGCCTATATTTAGGTCTATTAATTAGGCGTATATATCATTTCTCTAAAAAGTTTATAAGAAACAATGTTACCTTTTATATTTGGAAGATATATGGCTCAAGCCCGTTTGTGAGCTTAGGATTTTTAGGGTTTTATGTGTAGTCATCATTATAAATTGTGGATCAATACTCACGGGGTTTCAATGTGTAATATGGTATCGGAGCGGGTCTGATCCTCAGACATAGGTGGCTAAGTTGAGCCACCTCCTTTATGGCACCCCGTCAAACTTTAGCCGCAGCTATATATCCTTTTAAAAAAATGATTGTTTTTATTTTTTGTTTCCTTGCTTCTGCTTTTGCTGTTGCTGCATGGTGAAGATTAATCTCCGCTTGCTGTCGGATGTCTTCATCAACAAATATGTTATTTGCTTTTGCTACTGCATTTATTTGCTTTACTGCTTCTTGAAGAATTGCTTCCGCTCGCTGCCGGAATTCTTCATCAACAATTTATGTTTTTATTGCTTTAATGTTTATTTAGTTTTCTCATCAAATCCGAGCTTTCGCGATTTCGCCGATCGGATTGCGGGAGAGTATTAGAATATATGGCCCAAGCCCGTTTGTGAGCTTAGGATTTTTAGGGTTTCATGTGTAGTCACCATTATAAATTGTGGATCAATAAAACATAACACCTCACGGGGTTTCAATGTCTAATATTCCTTAGGCTCAGTTGATCCCACATTCACTCATGGATGACTTAAAATCACATTCAAGGTGTTTTTGATTTCTCATTACTTCAAAACTCACCATCTTTCCGCTTCAATGTTTACACATTGTTTCTCTCATCTCAAAACACTTAGTTTGATATTTCTCTCATTTTTAACAAATTGATTTTACTCATTTTAATTTTAAAATGCTCTAAAATCTTATGCTTCATTTCTTGTGATTTTTAAGGAATTTTTAAAATTTTTCCTTAATCACCATCTGGTTTCTACAGCCATTTACCATCCTCAAAACTCCTAGTGTCATCCATGATCACTCATTGGTGTTTCTAAAACTCCATTCTCTCCATAAAAGTCATCATTGGCTATTCTCACTCATTATACTTGGCCATTTAAGTCTTCTACCATTTAAGACACCTTAGTGGACCAAATAACTCAGGATATGTAGGTACTAGACCTTACTAGAACCCAATCATTCCTTTTTTATAGCTTCTGATAGCCGGACCCCTGTCTTAAAGCTAGCCGGATCCCTAGCTTAAAGCTAGCCAGATCCTTCAAGGGAGGGATCCGTTGGAATCAGATGCACAAAAAGATTATTATCACTTTGTTATAATCATTTCAAACCCTCTTAGTTAACATAAACACTCCACATTGTCTTAAATTACTCCCTAGAACATAGCAACACTATAGTTGACTCTTGTGCATGCAAATCATTGCAATTTAAAGAACTTTAGTAGTTTAGGCTTTAATTCACTTGCCCAATTTCTTCCTTTATAAACCACTTGTATTTGTACTTCCAAACCACCATTCAAACACTCATTCTCTGTAGCAAAACTTCCTCTTTCAATTCTTACCTTTTAATATTTCACCATGAGAAAAGCACCTAGTGCAAACTCATCAACCAAAAGCCCTCCAAGGAAAATTACTCATGCTGTCCATGAAATCTCATCAACCGAGTCATCACCCAATAAAACTCCAAACATTAGAGTTCTTCTCCAACCAACTCTACCCATTAAACCAACTCCGCAAAGACTTGTTCCCACCAAACAACCTTTCCAAACACCACTATACCTTCAAAACCAAACACTCCCACTGTTAGTACAAAAAGTGTGACGGATTGTAATGAGTGTTAGTATTGCTTGTTGGATTGGGCTAACAAGCTGTTGGTGGGCTGATCTTTTACTAATTCAAGTAGTTTGATTGAATTCCCTGCACTAGAAGAGTAAACCATTAGCCTTACCGTGGGGACGGAACCCACGATTAGACTCCGGCGTGAGAGTAAGTACACATTCTTGTCAGAGAAATAAGAGTATGTGTGTGTTCTTATGAAAGAAAAAGTTGTACCTGGTATGGGGATTAGAGCCCCTTTTATAGGCGAGGTTTACCGCTAGGGTTTCCTGATTACCCGCATATAGTAGTTAGCTGCCGGAGCCGGACTGTTGTTCCCGTTTCACAATCGTATAAAAACAATTAAAGCAATAAACCAACTGATTGCGAACAATGACTGAAATAATGTAAGTAAAAACACACTGAATAATTTTCAAATTATATATTCTTTATTAGAAACGAATCAAAAAGAATACATTACCCAAGTACTTGCGGAATAGTACTTGGGATTGAAATGACAAAGTATGGTATCTCCTCACTAAGCTCAGGCTAAATCTGAGCACAACTACAAAGGAACCACTGAGCTATCTCAGGGACAAAGTTGTATTTGGAGGAGTGAAAGATGGCTTTTGTGTGTGTTTTACAATTAATCCACAAGCTTAAAATTCTTCCACATTGTCTATTATGCTATTTATACAAGTATGGTTTTGACTCTATCCTAGAGGACAAACTGACAGGTTACAGAAGACAAAATACTGATGTATTTTGTCTCTGTTTACATTGGCTATATTGGGTAAGTGACAAGGCTGCTTTCTTCTTGTCAGTGATGACACTGAGCCTGATAGTTAATGATTCAGGGAAAGTTTGACTTTGGTTGATAAGGACTTCGTCTTATCTGTTCAAACTTATCCCGCCTTGTCCCACTCATTCTTTAGTCTTCATAGCCTTCAATCTTCAGTCTTTAGCTTGTCTTCAGTGTTAGTAGTTGGTGAGGAGTTTCGGGATTCAGTGAGTTATTGTCATCACTCACTGAATCCACCATCTTCTTCTTGACTCAGTCTTCACCCCTTAAGTTCCGCCTTACTGAGTGGAGAGAC
The DNA here is from genome assembly GCA_019973895.1 of Chrysanthemum seticuspe. Taxonomy (NCBI): domain Eukaryota; kingdom Viridiplantae; phylum Streptophyta; class Magnoliopsida; order Asterales; family Asteraceae; genus Chrysanthemum; species Chrysanthemum seticuspe. The sequence goes on along the minus strand of BPTQ01000007.1, from coordinate 84,520,352 downwards.
TTCTTCTTTGTCTCTTACTGAGTATCCTGAAGACAGCTCACTGAGAGACTATTCCCTCAGTGACTTGTTAGTGTTTAAGGGACTAAACACTTAGGGTATTTTCTATTCAAATCCTAGACTTAAGAGGTTTGGGTATTCACTGAACCCAACAGTCTCCCCCTATTTGGATATACAAATAGCCTAAGTATTTGATCAGTGTAAGTGAGCAAATGGCTTCTTCTTACACTGAATGTACTAATGAACATAATAAGGAACACTGAATATTTTAACAAAACATACATCGTTTATTGATTAGATTACATAGTCCCTATCACTAGTACAAAAGATAAATGATACAACATATGATGTCAATCAAGATGGATTCCCAGTGCTTCTAGCTTTGGTTTCTTCTTGAGAAGTGTTTCTTTGTTAGGGTGCTCTCTTATCTTGGCATTCAGGTCAGTGCAGAACCTGATGTTTTCTGGAGTTTGGATTTGAGAGGCCACTGGTAGGTAGCTTGCCATTGTAGCCACCTCTGCAAGATCTATGTCACTCCACCTTTGGAATGCTGGGTTCCCATAGACATTGATGCAGGTTTTACTGACCAGGTCTTAATATTTATAATGTCTCGTTATACCTATGGTCTACCCTAGTGCACTAACGGGCAGTGTACCCGGTCGTGTGTAGTGTAGTAATCGGTAAAGCCGAGGTCGTCCCAAGAGGTATATGTGTTGGATTATTACTAAGTGTAGGTGTCACAGATTAATAAAGGTTTCGATAGGGATTTAATTAATTAAACTACTAAAACAAAATAAAATAAAGCAGATAAATGGTAAAGGGAAATCAATAGAGGAAAGTGGTGCTAACCTAGTTAATCCTCCTTGCTAGTTATGTCTACGTCTACTTACTTCCAATTACTTCAGGTGGGGTAAAAGTCGAGAGGACAACATTTGGTCAATTCGCCATAACCTATCAGCAAAGATGCCACCACAGGAGAAGTCAGGTGTCCCCTCATAAGTCCTGTTGTTCCTGGTCCTCTAAGCCAAGTCATTAAGTACCGCTACATGCTAGATTTATAATAGTGAATGCCCGGCCGTTAGGAACTTAGACACGCACCCCCTAATTCTTAAGTTCATCCAAACGATAGGTGATTAGTTGGTTAAATCGCACAAGTAGAAAGGGTCGTCAGTTGGTCATATCTTACCCTTCCCGTCTCAGTCCGCTCACCTAGGGTCAGTTGGTAATATCTCCTAGGCAATTGGCCTCTATCGCCATTCAAAACTACCGAACCAAGGGTGGCTACCAATAAACTATGCATGCATACACTTAGAAATAATTGTACGGAAGTAAAGTAAATGCAAACAAAACAATTAAGGAATCATAACTAGGCCAGCACCAAAAGCTGCTTAGCCGCTCATATTAATCATGCAAACCAATTCAATATTCAAAGGTACGAAATACATGAATTGAAAGTAAAAGAAATATAAAACGCTAATGCTTATCGTAGGGGAGTGATTTCTCCCTTGGAGACAGCTTCGTATGCTCCTCTAGACCTGCCTTGAGCTTTTTCCCACGTTCTCTGAGTGTTGTGTGTGGAATGGAATGAATAGAAATGTTGGAATTCGTGGGGTATTTATAGGCCAGATATGGGTTACGGCATAACTAATATAAGAGTTACGCCATAACCTTCTATTTCCTCGTATTTTGCACTAGATCTGCTGGTTACGGCGTAACCTTATGAGTGGTTACGCCGTAGTCTTCAATAAACTTGGTTACGTCATAATAGATGCAATAGTTACGGCGTAAGTATCAGCGGCGTGGAACCTCATTTGACCTAATATAATTACGTCGTAACCTTCTAATAAGTTGGTTTTCTGAGTCACGCAATAGTTACGGCGTAATGTGAGAGACGAGTTACGCCGTAACTTCTTCAAAGTAGCATACTGTGATAAATCTTTAGATATTTCTCCAGTTCCGCTTCTCTTTAGCTCCAATGCTCGTAATTTACCTGAAAGTGGAAAACAATGGAAAACAAGCGTAAATCCATATAAATGATATAAATTACAAGCATTATCGGGGGAAATTGACACTTAATATTCATGTTATCAAATATCCCCCCACTTGAACTCTACTTGCCCTCAAGTAGACCTTATTAGAAAGATTCCTAAAAAGATATCTCCCATAATCTGGAAAATATAAGTTTATAAATCCCTTATGCTAGAATAAAACAAAGCCGAACACCTCACGAAAGGGGAACAAAACACTCAAATCTCTCAACTATTCTAAGTGTCAATTTCGGGGTGATAACTCAATCGCACAGTCATAGCATGTATTCTATCATAAGCTTGGCGGTTACACAAATCTCCACCACTAGAGTTAAGGGCTAAACAATTCTCGAAGGCAATATGGGTAGACACGACAAAGGTTAAGGGGTGACTCGTCATTACTAACATGTCACGGCGAAGTGGACAAAATCAATGATACGTGACCAAATCCATGGCCAAGACACCAAAGATTGCTTGCTGCATCACCTAGACACGCTTCATGACTAAAGGGTAGGATAAGACATGGGATATATAATTGGTGTAAAATAAAAAACAAGCAGGTTGTCTAAATCTATAACCAAGTCATCACCACTTACCGTCCGCCCAAAGTTCAAGCTTTGAAGTCAAGAAATCGGATCATGAAATGCAAGGTAGATATGTCATTAGAGGACGTCGTGATGGGCACACTACCTTTTATCCAACTATTGGCATAATTACCAACTCCAATATTTAAATGTGACCGAGGTGGCCTCATCGATACTAAATCTATGAAGCTCATACTACAGTGCTTATAACATCGCACTTTACAATAACATAACAACTATTTTTTTTTGAATCATAACTAAAAATACTAAACATAATATCCCCCCACTTGAGATGAACAATAGGAATTCGGGGGGTCTTCAATGATCTTCAGAAATGTTGTCGATGAAAGCGTGATTTCTGAACCTTTCCACTCGAACCTTGAACTTAGGCAAATGATGACTTCTCAATCACAAATAAAGACTACAGGGTAGGCTAAGGTGTATAGGTGTATCGAAACAATGTATAGGGTTAACAAAATGAAAGGAATGGCTCAGAAGGGTGTATCTAGGAGTATCTTGCACTAAAGATGAGTGCAACAAAAGGGTTTCACATGGGGGGTCGAAAAGTCGAGGTGACTAATCGATAGACACACAATGGTAGGCTGTTTGGGTGATAATCCTATAATATTGCCTTCTAAAACTGAAAAGTCCAAATACATCGAGCTAACTCAACATACCTTGTCTATGGTCTAGAAATGATGCAAAGGCCAAGTTCTAAAGTTTACAAGCTACCGACACACTCATAATATGGTGGATTTGGTGTAAAATATTGGAAACGGATAAGGCTAATCTCACCATATAATATCAAGGGTTGTATGTGCTCGGCTAAGGTCTAATCTAGTTAGGTTAAGAAAAACATGTCAAAATTTTAAAAATGGCATAATTTTTCAAAATAAACTAGAAAAATGAGGGCGAAATAATGTTCAAGAGATAATTCTACTCTCGTCCCCCCACTTGAATTGTACAAAGTCCCTTTTGTACTAAGCATTAAAGAAAGGTGAAGAGAAAGGTAGAATTAGAGCGAGAACTTTCCTGAAATTTGCTCCATAAAGAAGGAAGCCCACGAAAAAGAGACGTGCCTTCGTATAAGCATCATGAACAAACTTCAATCCCTGAAATCACACTACCGACAAGCATAATTCTAAAAAGAAAAAATGAAAAATGATAAAAAACCTAACTCACTTTCGTAGCAATCACGGTTGCATTTAACGAATGCAACAAGCCTTTTAAACCACTTGGTTTCCCAAGTGGACGAGTGAAGTCTCGTGAGGGTTTACAGGGAACACACCCAAAAAGTTCATTTAAAATACTAATACAAGGTTACTGTGTTTGAAAATGAAACAATTAAACCAGAGGAAGGTTACGTCGTAACTCTTTTGAGGGAGTTACGCCGTAACTAGCAAAACCTGTCATAAGCTGCAAAGCGAGTGGTTACGGCGTAACCACAGAGATGGTATTACGCCGTAATTGGTAATGCGTAATGAATTCTGCTGCTAAAAGGATGGTTACGGCGTAATCACCAAAATGAGTTACGCCGTAACTCTGTTCAGATCAGCAAACTGCAGCAAGAATTACTTCCTTGTTTCCTGCACAAATAGTTAGAAAACACAAAACCCTACAGAAATGGAAATAAAACAAAAGAAAGGGATAATTCGGGTTGTCTCCCGAAAGAGCACTTTTCTTTATTTACGAGTCTTTAAGTTAGACTCAGAGCCGCGGGGATACCAGTGCTTGTTGGTCATTTCGTGGATATGGCAATCTCCACGCTGGATCCAACTTACCAAATTCTCATCCCCGTTTGTAGTCATTCCCTAATTCTAAACAGCCCGAGTAGAAACTCTTGATTTTATGGTAAGGGTGTTCAATGCCTTTTTCTTTGTCCTCCTCACTGATATCGAGCAGTGGTTGAGCTTGACTCAACTGCCTCTTGGTCCAATTTTTAAAGTTCTTGATCGTTCTCGGCATTTTGAAAATAGTCTTATCATCGTTAATCTTCAACCATACTAACCCTTCGTTTTCATTTTTATCTAAACACGACATTTCCTGAAAAGGCCTCCCTAAAATTACTCCCGTAAGTCCATCCTCCACAAATTCACTTACGTCGTCTAGAACCATAAAGTCCACCAAAAATGAACGAGTTCCAACGAAGACATGGATGTTAGTTGCAAACCCAAGAAAGTTATTCCCCTTATATTCTAACTCTTTCTTCATAACTCGGTTGTAGCATTCTTTTGACATGATATTGACTGGGGAAGTAGTGTCAATAAATGGGTGGAAGTCAATGAACCCCGATTTTGCATGAGATCTTGAGATAATAGGGGTTTCTATGATGTATGCCGGTTCCTACCTCATGAAATCTTTGTTGATTGGGTTGCGAAAAAGCCTTAACAGAGTTATCTTGCCAATGGGCCATCTCGACGTCACTTGAGAGGTCTTCAGCACTTAATCCTAAGTTATCCTCTTCCTCAAAATTGACGAAAACATCAAAATCTCTTCCCGAGTCAACCTCTCCAGGATCCGGGGGGTCGCTAAGAAATTCTTCTAAAGCTTCACCAAAACTGCCTACAGGGTCAATTGCACATACCTTTTCCGGGGTAGACAAATGTTCATTAGGTCTGAAAGTAGTAATTTCTCCATTAGCTTCAAGAGTCAACTTTCCAGCAAAGACATCCACCTTAGTATGGGCAGTGGCAAGCATAGGCCTACCTAAAATGACTGGTATTCTGTTATCTTCCGGAATGTCAAGAATCACAAAATCTAATGGGAAAAGGAATTTCTTAATCTTTACTAACACAATTTCAACGATGCCCAATGGCGATTGCATAGATTGATCAACCATTTCAATTTTCATCTTGGCCGGCTTTAAGTTACCAATCCCCATACGTAAAAACATCGAACGAGGCATTATGCTAATACTGGATCCAAGATCAGCAAGGGCATTACACATGTTTAGACTCCCGAACAAGCAAGGGAGAGTGAAACATCCTGGATCTTTTTCTTTTGTGGTAGCTCGTTCCTCAAAACCGCTGAACATCTTTCGTTGAGGTGAATTGTCTCATCAATGCTTAATTCCTGTGCAATATCATCATGATTAGTTTTAATAGAATTATTGATAGGTAAGTTTACCGGTAAAGTTTGGTCCAGAAGTGACTGTCTTGCCATGCTGATTCGTCGCTTAACTTTTTCCGAAAAAGTCAAAGTTTCTTCAAGGATAGTTTCTACAGTGTGGACAACTTCCTCCTCGCCAGCTTCTAGATAATCAGAGATGGCTTCTGAACATGAACTAACACTCTTCTCCAATCTCTTAATCCTATCATCGTGAATTTTGAGAGAAGAGACAGTATTATCCACGAATGTTCTCATCAATTTTTCAATCCTATCATCTCGTTCTCTTGATTCCTTGATGTGGTCAAGAATTTTTCTCTCAAGATCGCTCCCGGTTTTGGTCCCAAACACGCTCTTAACCCTCTCAACCCTGCATGCTTCAGCTTCTCTTTCTAATCTTCGTTTTTCGAAAATTTCCCCATAATTGTATTCTTGCTTTGTTATCGTCTTCATTACCTTATGAGCGAAATTGTCTCTCGGTCCGTACACTGTATCCATGTGCCACTTGTAGCAATGTTCAGAAATCCGTTGAATACATTCCAGGGCCTGGTCAGGAGTCATGCTAGGAATAGGTCTCGGTGAATCGAGAAGTTCTCGTGTTCGCGCATTAATCCCAAGATAGAAGACGTATACGATCTGATGTTTTTTTAAATCATGGGTAGGGCATCGATAGAGCAGGTCATTAAATATTTCCCACGCTTGGTAAAGCGTTTCTTCTCCAACCTGAACGAATTGATAGATTTTCCCAAGAAGCTTGGCCATTTTTGAAGGAGAGCAAAATTGCAGGACAGATTCTTTTCTAAGTTTATCCCATGCTCCTTTACAATCATTAGGGAGTTTATTATACCATCTTTTCGCTGTCCCAGAAAGAGTTATAGGAAAAATCCTTGCAGTGACTGAATAGCTTGGAGTACCTCTGACGTTGAAAAGAGAGGATAAGTGGAGAACTTCTTCTACGTGATCCTGAACGTCCTCATCTTCGTCTCCAGAAAACTTAAGTTCGTGTAACTCTCGAATAATATGATCTGGAATAGAGTATTTTTCAGTGTGAGAATCCTGTGTGAAGCTTCGTTTGCAGTTCTCATTTGGTCGCTCCAAATACTGCTCCATAGTTAGGTCATCGATATTATTTTCATTGATGACCTCCGGTTCTGCGTCAGACTGGTCTGATTCATAAAATGAGAAGATGTTGTGAATAGGAACCGGAGAGTAAACTTTCCTTCTCCGAAATTGCTTCTCCGGGTCGTCGAATGGAGTGGCTAGAAAAGGCCTCGAGCTGCGAGTCTTGTATCCTGACATAATAAGAAAGAAAATTAAAAACAGACTTGATTGGAAATCCTAAAATAGCTCCCCGGCAACGGCGCCAAAAACTTGATGCAGGTTTTACTGACCAGGTCTTAATATTTATAATGTCTCGTTATACCTATGGTCTACCCTAGTGCACTAACGGGCAGTGTACCCGGTCGTGTGTCGTGTAGTAATCGGTAAATCCGAGGTCGTCCCAAGAGCTATGTGTGTTGGATTATTACTAAGTCTAGGTGTCACAGATTAATAAAGGTTTCGATAGGGATTTAATTAATTAAACTACTAAAACATAATAAAACAAAGCAGATAAATGGTAATGGGAAATCAATAGAGGAAAGTGGTGCTAACCTAGTTAATCCTCCTAGCTAGTTATGTCTACGTCTACTTACTTCCAATTTCTTCAGGTGGGGTCAAAGTCGAGAGGACAGCATTTGGTCAATTCGCCATAACCTATCAGCAAAGATGCCACCACAGGAGAAGTCAGGTGTCCCCTCATAAGTCCTGTTGTTCCTGGTCCTCTAAGCCAAGTCATTAAGTACCGCTACATGCTAGATTTATAATAGTGAATGCCCGGCCGTTAGGAACTTAGACACGCACCCCCTAATTCTTAAGTTCATCCAAACGATAGGTGATCAGTTGGTCAAATCGCACAAGTAGAAAGGGTCGTCAGTTGGTCATATCTTACCCTTCCCGTCTCAGTCCGCTCACCTAGGGTCAGTTGGTAATATCTCCTAGGAAATTGGCCTCTATCGCCATTCAAAACTACCGAACCAAGGGTGGCTACCAATAAACTATGCATGCATACACTTAGAAATAATTGTACGGAAGTAAAGTAAATGCAAACAAAACAATTAAGGAATCATAACTAGGCCAGCACCAAAAGGTGCTTAGCCGCTCATATTAATCATGCAAACCAATTCAATATTCAAAGGTACGAAATACATGAATTGAAAGTAAAAGAAATATAAAACGCTAATGCTTATCATAGGGGAGTGATTTCTCCCTTGAAGACAGCTTCGTATGCTCCTCTAGACCTGCCTTGAGCTTTTTCCCACGTTCTCTGAGTGTTGTGTGTGGAATGGAATGAATAGAAATGCTGGAATTCGTGGGGTATTTATAGGCCAGATCTGGGTTACGGCGTAACTAATATAAGAGTTACACCGTAACCTTCTATTTCCTCGTATTTTGCACTAGATCTGCTGGTTACGGCATAACCTTATGAGTGGTTACGCCGTAGTCTTCAATAAACTCGGTTACGTCGTAATAGATGCAGTAGTTACGGCGTAAGTATCAGCGGCGTGGAACCTCATTTGACCTAATATAGTTACGTCGTAACCTTCTGATAAGTTGGTTTTCTGAGTCACGCAATAGTTACGGCGTAATGTGAGAGACGAGTTACGCCATAACTTCTTCAAAGTAGCATACTGTGATAAATCTTTAGATATTTCTCCAGTTTCGCGTCTCTTTAGCTCCAATGCTCGTAATTTACCTGAAAGTGAAAAACAATGGAAAACAAGCGTAAATCCATATAAATGATATAAATTACAAGCATTATCGGGGGAAATTGACATTTAATATTCAGGACTATTTGATGTTATCAGACATCAATAAAGAAAAGTCCTCTTTCAGGCTTTTCAATACAAATACAATTCATGAACTTCACTCCTTCAGGTAGCTCCCTGTTGCAGTCAAGGCCAGGTACCTTGATTTCAGGTCCAGATTCAACCCTTTTCCTCTTACCATGGGTTGGCTGAGACTGAGATCCTTGAGCTGCGGTTAGAGCTGGTTGTATCCCAAGCTGTGCTGGTGCTTCCCTTAGTCTTTCATACCGCTTGCTGAGGGATTTCATCAGCTCCTTGACCACTGCATTTTGCTTCTTTGCAATGATAGGACCAAGCTCATCAAGTTCAGTGATCCCAAAGTCAGTGAATTTCAGGGGATCATGAACTTCAAAATGCCTTTTATCATCCCCCCAGTAGACATTCATTGCCAGTGGTTTGGATCTGGGGATGATTTTTACATCAGTGATTTTTTCAGGCAGCCTTCTACTTGTCATGGTCCAGTTGTAATGGTTGATCCGTTCTTGCCTGATGGCAGCAACCTTTATGTTCTTTTCATCTAGCTTCTTTCTCATGGCAGCCATTTCAGCACACTGAGCATCTTTAAACTTTTGGCTTGCCTGTCCCTTTTCAAGCTTCTTAGGATCAATCCCAATTTTTTTAGCTTCTTCAGCCACTACTTGGACCAGAGCTTCTTTGCTTTTCTTTTCCTCCTCAGCCAGTTTCTTTCGCTTGTCTTCCTTTTCAAGGTAGGCTGTTAGCTGTTATGGAGTGAGCAGGTACTTTGTGTTGCCGATGACATAGGGAATCTTCTCAGGCTCTGGTGTGGTCATTAAGGCTTTTCCCTTATCCTGAGCTGACGAAGAAGATGCTACCAGTGGAGGAGTTGGGATTATTGGTGTTGCTGTTGCTAATGTCATTGTCACTGTGGTTGTTGCTGTTGTTGCTGATGGTGGGACTGATGAGAGTGGTGTTGCTGATATAGGTTGAGCTGGCTCCCCCTCAGTGTGAGAAGGAGTTTCTTCAGTTGCTCTCTCCCCCTCAACTGTTGCTGCAACTTTAGTGAGAGCAAGAGTTGCTTTGGATAATGAGGGAGAAGGAGGTGCTTGACCTTTAAAGGCTTGATAAATCTCCGAGACCATGGTCTTGATGTCAAATGTATCTTGTTGAATACTTGTCACCTTTTCAGCAAGATTGGCCTGAGATAATTCCAGTGCAATCATTCTAGGCCCAAGATTCCAGGCCATAGAAGAGGATGCTTTAGCTAGATCATGAACTTGAGCATCCAGTGAACCCAGTGTTGATTGAAGAGACTGAATGGAAGACAGAAGACCCTGAACATTTGCAGAGTGAAGCATGTTGATCAGTTCAGTGAGGCTGGAAGAATTCTTCATGTAAGCCTCAGTAGCCTCTAGCACTTTGGAGTTAAGTGCCGGGTCTTCTTTAACAGAATCCCTGATTTCATCCAGCTTGGTGTGAGACTCTTGAAAGTACTTGAGAAATTTTATCAGGTTGTCATCCAGTCTGTGTAGATGTTGATACATTAGATCCTTGTGCTCATCAGTGTTGGCATTGAAATTAAGCACTTCAGATTTCAGATCAGCATAACTGGAAGCTGCTTCAACGTGCTGATCCCAGAGAGTATCTGCAGCACCAGAATATAACTTCCTGGAAGCCTTTGTGATCCACATAACCAGCTGTCGTTCAGTCAGTGGAAGAATGTTGTCATACTTTTTGAATTCCTCAGGACAGGATGAAGAAGAGGAGTCAGAGTTATTATCTTCAGTCTTTTGTGGATCAGGCTGATGCTCTTGTTCTTGTGATTGAACATCAGCGTCCATTTCATCTCCAGCTGAGAGTATTTCTTCTTCACTGTCAACAAGTTCTTCATCAGAAAATAAGATTTCATTGACCTCAGCAATAGTTAACAAACCAGTGGTGGTGATGGGTTACATATCAGCGGGGTGGTATCTGTCCCTCTGAGTCTTTGTCCCCCTGTGCTCCTTCAAGCACTGGTGGGTGATTCCCAGTGCTATCCTTAGAAGCGGTGGCAGTCATATTCCTATCAGTGGGTTGTTCGTTTCCCCCTGAGTCTTTGGGATCATTCGTTTGGCCCTCAGACAAAAACTGTGTTTTGCGAGTGTCCTCCTCGAGCTGAGTGGAAGGCGCTCCCCTACCAGCGGGTTGTTTGTTTCCCTCTGGATCTTGGGGAGTAGTACTTGGGACCAAGGGAACTGACTGTGATGTATCAGTGTCCTTCGTTGTCACCGGGGTGGATGTTGCTTGGTCACCCTTGGGTGTCTTTTCAGTCTGGGGCTTTTTGGCCTTTTAGGCTGGGCTCCAGAAGTATCAGGGCCCTGAGACTTGGGTTTGGTCTTAGTCCCAGTCTGAGACTTCCCCTTTCTCTTTTTAGGAGCAGGGTTTAGAGACACGGAATCCGCCTGGTTGTTTACAGCAACCATATGCTGTCAATTCTATATCAATGACCAGGGATGGGTTCTTTTGAAAATTTGATGCACTCAGGGTGGTTGGTAAAGCACCATGTTGAAAATCCTGAGTGTAGTTGCAACCCAGTAACACTTGCAAAGCACAAGAAACAAATCTAGGGTATGAAACGTATTTCACCCTAGTTTTGTTCTGTAGCTTGGTTACAAGATCGCTGTAAATGATCTCCCCCATGTCAACATTAGTACCAGTCATCAAGCAGTAAGCCATCATCAACTGAATATAATTATTCTATTCAGTGGATGAGTGGTTTCCGCCGAGAACCTGAATCACAAATGTGAACAAGATCCTCCAAGCCACGGGAAAGGAGTTCTTGGTGACTGGGGTTTTGTCCAAAAGTTTTGGATCAAGTGCAATTTTTTCTAACTCAGCCTTTACAATGGCTGGTTTAGGGAGAGGAACATATTTTCCATTGTTGTAGTCAAGCCCTGTTGATGAACAAAAAGTTTTGAAGTCCAAGGTGACAATTTGTTGCCCATTTAAAATAGAGAACCTGATGAGAAACTCCCTGAGGGGTCTTGGCATGTTCTCATCAGTGGAGGGTGTCGGGTCATAGGCCACTGCAGTTGCCCAGAACTCCCTGAGGAAGTTGTGGTACAGTATAGATGGGGACTGAGTAAAGGCCTGTTTTAGTGGGCAGTTCAGTAAAAATTTCATGATTCCCTTTTAGGCTGGGACATCATGTGGGTATTCAAAGTTGCCTATAACATTATTTGTTTTGAATTCAACATTTTCTAGACCGCCTACCCACTGAGGTGCAAACTGAAGAGACTGTGTTCTTGCCATTTCTATTGAGAAAAAATTTTAGGGTTTTGAAAAAAAATTTCTTGGCAAGAACAATCAAAGGGGTTTGAGTCTCTTGAGTTTTGTGATGAAAAACTTTTTGTAAATTGTTTACAGAGAAGATTTTACTAAAAAACTGGTTGAGGATTTAAGGAACACAAAAAGTTTTCTGGGTTTGAGAAATAATTTTGACAGAGTTTAGATGCAGAAACAATTTGTGTGTGTTTTAATGTTTTGAGAAGGGTATTTATAGAGTGGTGAGAAGAGTATATTTTCCAATAATGAGGATTTTTAAAGTTGGTTTTTGAAAACGTTTTATTTACCTCCTTTAATGCCACCACTCCACTACCCGCAGTAATTTCCTGGTTTTTAAGGGAACAGTTGCAGTGCACAGTAAAAGTGCATTTTGCAGGATTAAATAATCATTAGGATATTTGTTGTGAGAGAAGGCATTTAATGCCAAGTGAGATGAGGTAAGGTTTGAGGGACCCTTGACATAGGTGACAGAAGGACATAGAGACATATATTCCTATATTAAATTGGTATGTTTACCAACCTAGGACATTTAAGTAACTAAAATACTTATTGGATTTAGTTACTCATTCAATGCTCAATATCCAATGTCAGGGTCCCTGAATGAGTCTTACTCATTCAGTGAGAAGTGTTGTTTTGGGGTTTTGTTCAGGGAGCATGGACTATTTCAGAGAGAACTCACTGAGATTGGGATTGATTTTCAGGTTGCTGACTTTCAATGTCAAGCATTCCCAATTCAACTTTCAGTCTCCTGAAGGTAGGTTCATCTAAGGGTTTGGTGAAGATATCAGCAAGTTGATATTCAGGAGGGATGAAATGAAGTTCTATGTCTCCCTTCATTGTGTGGTCCCTGATGAAATGATATCTGATATCAATGTGTTTGGTTCTTTGATGAAGGACAGGGTTGTTGGAGATTGCAATAGCACTGGTGTTATCACAGAAGATGGGTACCATTTTGTAATGGATGTCATAGTCACTGAGTTGACTTTTCATCCATAATACATTGGCACAACATCCTGCAACAGCCACATACTCAGCTTCAACTGATGACATGGCCACTGATTGTTGCTTTTTAGCACTCCAACAAACCAACTTTCCTTCAAGAAATTGACAGGACCCTGAGGTACTTTTTCTGTCCATGTTGCAGCCTGCATAATCAGAGTCAGAATACCCTTTGAGGTCAAACCCTGAGCACTTTGGATAGTAAAGTCCAAGGCTTGGAGTTCCTTTCAGATATCTGAGGATTCTTTTGGCTGCAGTGAGATGTGATTCTTTGGGATTGGACTGATATCTTGCTATTAGACAGACTGAGAATTGTATGTCTGGTCTGGAAGCAGTTAGATACATCAGTGAACCTACAATCCCCTTGAAATGAGTTTGGTTAACTGATTTTCTAGTGAGATCAGGTCCAAGATTATTTGGAGGAACCATTGGAGTCTTCACTGAGGCACAATCAGATATCTCATATTTCTTCAAGAGATTTCTGGTGTATTTCTCTTGACTGATGGTGATTCCTTTATCAGTTTTCCTGATCTGTAGTCCAAGGAAGTATGTGAGTTCACCCATCATGCTCATTTCAAACTTCTTTGTCATCAGTTTTTCAAACTGTTTGCAAAGAGTATAATTTGTTGAGCCAAAGATGATGTCATCAACATATACTTGGACCAGTATCACATCTTTTTTTGTCCTGTATATAAACAGTGTGTTGTCTATTTTTCCTCTGAAAAACTTGTTTTGAATCAGGAAGGCTGAGAGAGTTTCATACCATGCTTTGGGAGCTTGTTTAAGTCCATATAGGGCTTTGTCAAGCTTGCAGACATAGTCAGGGAATTCACTACTCTCAAAGCCAGGAGGCTGCTGAACATACACATCTTCCTTGAGTTCACCATTCAGGAATACACTTTTCACATCCATTTGGTAAAATTTGAAGTTCATGTAAGTTGCAAATGCAAGGAAGATCCTAATGGCTTCCATTCTTGCAACAGGAGCAAATGTCTCATCATAGTCAATGCCCTCTTATTGACTGTAACCTTTGGCTACAAGTCTAGCTTTGTTTTTAATGACAGTGCCATTTTCATTAGTTTTGTTTCTGAAAACCCACTTCATCCCTATGACAATGACATCCTGAGGACATTTGATCAAGGTCATGACCTTGTTTTTATCAAACTGTTGAAGTTCTTCTTGCATAGCCTGAACCCAACTTGGATGTTTTAGAGCTTCAGTGACACTTTTGGGTTCTATTTATGATAGAAAATCAGCATATAGACATTCATTGGCTGAAGCTGCTATTAACTTGGCAGCCATGCTTCTAGTGAGCATGCCTTCAGTGGGTTCACCAATGATGTTTACAAGATCTATGTCCTGAGATCTTGTCCACTTACATTGTGATCTAGGATCTGAGCTTGAGGTCACTGGAAACTCAGGAGTAAGTTCAGGTGTAGGAGCCACAGAGTCACTTAGATAATCTGTTGAGATGCTTTGTTCAGGTTAGGGTTTATGAATCACAGGTTCATGAACATTTGGTTCAGTATTACCTATCCCAGTAGGGACTGATTGATTATCAATGAATTCACTGATAGTTGGTTGAGGAAGGTTGTGGGGTAAGACATAGTATGAGATGTCAGAATCAGCTTGATATGAGGAATTGATTTTAGTGTTGAACTCATCAGGAGGATATCTTGTTGAGTCATCAATTCCTATTTCCTCCACTGAGGTATTGGGAAATCTGATGCTTTCTGAACTTTCATCAAAGGTGACATGAAAGGTTTCCTCAACTTGTTGTCTTCTAGTGTTAAACACCCTGAAGGCTTTAGAGATCAGTGAGTAACCAAGGAAATACCCATCATCAGCTTTCGCATCAAACTTGCCTAGGTGATCCTTGTGGTTGTGAATGAACACATGACACCCAAACACATGAAAGTAGCTGATATCAGGAAGTCTACCTTTGAAGATCTCATATGGGGCTTTGTTATGTCTTTTGACAATGATTGACCTATTTTGAGTGTAACAGGCTGTTTTGACTGCTTCAATCCATAAGTGCTTTGAGAGTGCTGAGCCATTTAATATAGTTCTGGCAGCCTCAATGAGAGTTCTGTTTTTCCTTTCAGCTACCCCATTTTGTTCAGGGGTGTAAGGAGATGACATTTTTTGGGAAATTCCCTTTTCATCACAGAAATTCTCAAGCTCTTAATTTCTGAACTCAGTACCATTGTCAGTTCTGATTTGTTTCACAGTAATGTCATTATGATTTTCAATCTTCCTGATGAATGACATTATGGTTTCAGCTGCCTGACTCTTTATGGAAAGAAAGTATACCCAAGTGTATCTTGAAAAATCATCAACAATGACAAGTGTATACTTCTCATGTTGGATTGATCTTGGACTGACTGGTCCAAAGAGATCCATGTGCAGGAGGTGAAGGCAACTTTTGATCGAGAAATTATGTTTTGTTTTGAATGATGCTCTGTGGTGTTTGCATTTTTCACAGGCTGAGCATGGTTTTTCTTTTGCAAAAACCAGTGATGGTAAGCCAAGGACTTTGTTTTGTTTTGCCAAGTTGTTGATGTTTTTGAAATTTAAGTGAGAGAGTCTCTTGTGCCATAGCCAATTGACAGTTTCAGTGGCTTTGGCAAAGAGACAAGTTCCATCTTGAGAGAGTGTTGACATGTCTAAGACATAAACACCATCTCTCCTAGGAGCTATCAAAACAACTTCTTTGTTGGCATTGAAAATGGTGCCTTGTTTGTCATTGAATTGCACAATGTACTTAGCATCACATAATTGAATGACACTGATGAGATTGTATTTTAGACCATTGACATAAGCTATTCTAGAAAAAACTATTCCATTGCAGTATACTGAACCATAACCTTTAGTGGGACATGATGAGTTATCACCAAATACTACCTTGGGTCCTGGTTCCTTTACATACTTGTGCAGATACTTCTTAACGCTAGTCATGCTTCTTGAGCATCCACTATCTAGATGCCAAATAGGCTCCCTAGCGTGTCTCTGCATAAATAGTAAACTGAATTAATTTCTCTTGGTAACCCACATGCTAGTGGGCTTGGGTCTAAAGGTCTGCTTGAATTTGGCAATAGACTCATGGTCATTGGTTGAGTGCATTCTGCTACCACAGGTTTTGCATTTGCTGACTGAGGATGACTTAGTGATGCGGGGTTGTTTTGAACTTCTCATTGCTTGGATGACACTGTCATGCTGGGATGTCTCATGAGTTGGATTTCCGCAAATATCACAGTAGGTGTTCATGAGACAATCATCAGGATGATGATCATTGAAGCCACATTGTGGACAAGGAGGAAAGGGTTTTGCTCTATGCCTATGAGCTTGTTTGGAGGTTAAGCATGTTGATGACCAACATTGGTATGTCTTGCTTCACTTAATGAACTTACATACTGTAAGTGATCGGAAGTTCTGCGATCGTCCTTTTTGCAGATCATACAAAAAAGGATTCTATAGCAATTATCAGTGGTATGACTGGTATAATGGCACAGATCACACTTCTGCCTGGGTTTGGTGTTGGATTTTGACCTTGATGAACTAGAGGAGGCTGACTTAGTTTCCTTGATTGAATTAGGAGCTTTTTTGATGGATTCCATCTTGTCAGTTAACTTCCTCACAAGTTCAGTCAGTTGTTGGATTTGGTCTGCTTCAGTAGGAACTGAAGATGTGGAGGTCTCAGTGGGAATAGAGTCATCTTGGGTTGGTTTTGTTGGTCTTTTCAGGATGGTTCTACCAAGTCCAGATCTTTCTTTTGGTGAGTGAGGGTTGAATTGCAATAGAGTAAGCTCAGAGCTAGGTGCAGCACCCTGAAGAGGTTTCAGGGGTGGAAGCGGTGTTTGAGATTCGGCTTTAGACTCAGAGATGTGTTCAGTACTACTGGGCACATCTGGGAGTCCAAGCATGCTCTTTAGAGCTTGGCTTTCAGGCTCTAGTATTCTTACAGAATCGAAATTTGGAAGCTTACTCTCAGGGTTAACCCGTTCAACCCAATCACTGGACTTGGGCAATGACAACATATTGGTGATCATGCCACCAGACACAAATGGTTTTAGACCTTGGTCTTTATTGTGAGAATCATGGAGATGATTTTCACCAATGATTCTCTTTTTGCTACTGGGGGCTCCCACAACATCAAAGACCCTAGGATTCTTAACAGTCCAACTTTCAATGATACCTTTTTCTTTTTTAAGTTCTTCCTGAAGAGCTTGATTTCTTTTAACTAGTTCAGTGTTTTGAATTTGCAGTGTGACAGCCTCAAGCTTAGCTTGTTTTAAAAGAAGCAGTTCATCCCTACAATTGTTTAATTCAAAACTTAACTTGTTGTATTTTGAAAAAAAGATTTAATCGTTGCTCTTCTACAAACTTAAGGTCAACATTGATATTAGTTCGTAAAAGACTGCCAATCAGGGTCATCATCCATAGAAAGTAAAATATTTACCGTCTTCATTGTGATGTTGACCCATTCTCCATTCCTGGCATGATTTTTCCCAACAGCTAGCTTGTCCTCTTCTGAGAGAGCCATCAGTGCACTAAGATGCACCATTTCATCTTCTAAGGAGTCTGGCTCTTCATCCCAGTCGAAGACTTCAGCAACTAGGCCCTTGTTTTTACCCTGCACAGATTTAACATTGTTTGTAGTTTCTGAGAGAGTGGCCTCAAGCAGTGCTAGCTTAGCTTTGGCTTTCCTATACTTAGCTTCAAAATCCACAGTTTTATTTTGATCAGATTTGTTTTAAAGTTCTGATGAGACTGATAGATTTTTTGTTGATATTTGCTAAAGCCTGAGGACTGATTTGACCATGATGGTTTGTAAGAGGGTTCAAAAATTGTTTTTGAAAAACAGTCTTTGGCAAAATGACCTCTTTTGTGACACTTAAAACACTCAGTGTCCTCATTAGCTTTAGCATTAGAAAAACCTTTGTTTCTTTTTATAAACCTTCTAGAGTTCGCAAGGAGTGCCCTTTCCTGAAATTCGATGTTCAGGTCATTTAGGTACTCCTCGCTTGATCTGTCATCAGGCTCATCACCTGAATTTTCCTGAAAATCCTGAACCACACTGTTAGAATAAAAAGCGGTAGAAATTGGTGTTGAGGTGGTGGTCAGGGACTTCTTAACTTCCTGAGACTTCTTCAGGTCAGGGTATCGTCTGTTGATGAGGTTTTCCTCATAGACAAATTTCCCATATATTTCAGGAAGTTCAAGATTCTGGATATGATTAGCATTCCTAAGTCCCTGAGAAATTTAACCACTTCTCAGGGAGACTATTAACAAAACCAACATTGATTTCATGTTTGGACAACTTAACACCATCATTTGACAGTTCATTTAACAAAGTTTTGTACCGGGTGTAAGTTTGAGACAGAGTTTCTGAGTCCTTAGCCTTGAAGGTGTTATACTCAAGTTTCAGGTCCATAATCCTGCTCTCCTTGGTATCTGAGGGACCTTCATGACTGTGGACCAGGTCATCCCAGGTTTGTTTAGCTGTACTACAGCCTATAACAGACTCCATAACATCATCAGGGAGACAAGATATGATGATGCTTTTGAGCCTTTGGTCCTGGTTGACCACTCTCCTCTCATCCTGAGTCCACTGAGCTTCAGGTTTAGGCAAACCTTCAGTAGTCTTTGGGATAAATGGACCTTCCTTAATACACTTAATGTAGTAAGGTTCCATCCCAGTCAAATAGCAAAGCATTCGCTTTTTCCATTTGTTAAATTTACCAACTTCGAGTCGAGGGGCAACAGCTGAGTAAGCTCTACCCTTTTTGTCGACAAGTTGGGGCACATCAATTTCAGCAATTAGGATCCTGATTTAAAAATGTTTTGAGCGGCTTAAAAAGGGTTTTATAATCAGCCTGCTCTGATACCACTTGTTGTTCCCGTTTCACAATCGTATAAAAACAATTAAAGCAATAAACCAACTGATTGTGAACAATGACTGAGATAATGTAAGTAAAAACACTCTGAATAATTTTCAACTTATATATTCTTTATTAGAAACAAATAAAAAAGAATACATTACCCAAGTACTTGTGGAATAGTACTTGGGATTGAATGACAAAGTATGGTATCTCCTCACTAAGCTCAGGCTAAGTCTGAGCACAACTACAAAGGAACCACTGAGCTATCTCAGGGACAAAGTTGTATTTGGAGGAGTGAAAGATGGCTTGTGTGTGTGTTTTACAATTAATCCACAAGCTTAAAATTCTTCCACTCCATCTCTCATGCTATTTATACAAGTATGGTTTTGACTCTATCCTAGAGGACAAACTGACAGGTTATATTGGCTATATTGGGTAAGTGACCAGGATACTTTCATCTTGTCAGTGATGACACTGAGCCTGATAGTTAATGATTCAGGGAAAGTTTGACTTTGGTTGATAAGGACTTCGTCTTATCTGTTCAAACTTATCCCGCCTTGTCCCGCTCATTCTTCAGTCTTCATAGCCTTCAGTCTTTAGTTTGTCTTCAGTTTTAGTAGTTGGTGAGGAGTTTCAGGATTCAGTGAGTTATTGTCATCACTCACTGAATCCACCATCTTCTTCTGGACTCAGTCTTCACCCCTTAAGTTCCGCCTTACTGAGTGGAGAGACTTCTTCTTTGTCTCTTACTGAGTATCCTGAAGACAGCTCACTGAGAGACTATTCGCTTAGTGACTTGTTAGTGTTTAAGGGACTAAACACTTAGGGTATTTTCTATTCAAATCCTAGACTTAAGGGGTTTGGGTATTCACTGAACCCAACACGGACCCTTGTCGGACAAGGTTCCGTGTTAATCATGTATGCGGACACATGATACCTTCCGCGGCCAGAGGTTCGGTATGATAAGTATCCTGGTCCAGTGTTCGTAGTAATTCTCGTTGCTGGGGCTGGGCCTGGGCCCAGTGTGTGTATAGCACAAATCAGGCCCAGTAAGCCTGCTATACGTGCTATACGTCTTCAAGTCCCCCCAATCTAGTGTGTTCATTGCGTACGGATATTGTCGCGTGCGGTGAATGTTACTAGACTTGAGTTGACTGAGCAATATTTACTTTCCGTAATTTTTGTAGTGTCTTTCTGACACTTCCCTTTCTTGGGAAGTGTTTCGTGCGACGTGGATGTTTGTCGAATTTTCGTTTTCTGCTTGATTTGACCTAACGTCCCACGCGCTTCTGTTGTTCTTATCGTTTTTACTTTTGATCCTGATCGTTTATTTCGATTTTCGTTGCCACGTGCCATTATCTTAATTTGGGTATTTTCTTAGTATAAATACTACCCCTATTTTTACTATTTTCAATTTTCTTCTTCTTCTGTCGCCATCACCGCTTGGTTTTATCTTTTTGAGAAGAGAATCCCTTTGTTTGTCCGTTTTGGCTTTTGATTTCATCCACTCGCTATGAGTGCGATTGTTGATATAAAGTGTGGTACTCCTCCAGAGATGTTTGACCCTTTCCTTGATAAATTCAATATTCCTTCCGAGGTACATCCGGAGCTTCCTTCTCGCAATCATACTATGCATGAGCATCCTCCCAAAAAGATTGGCTTATACACCCGGTTTTTTGACCTTTCGAATTTTCGCCTGCCTCTGTCAATTTTTCTCATCGACTTGATTAGGTACTATTGTATTAATATTTCCCAGCTTTCAATCTTTGGTGCGAGAAAGATTTTGCACATTGAAACATTGTGTCGTGCTCATGGCGTTACGCCTACTGTGGGTTTGTTTCGCCGTTTTTATGTTAATACGAAGGCCAAAGGGTGGTTCTCTTTCAGTAAGCGTGATGGTGTTCCGGTGGTTTATAATAAAGCCGTTGATTCTGTGAAGAATTGGAATGACTGTTTTTTCTGGGTTGATGACTTTGCCTGTCCTGCTTTGTTTTCTTGGAGTTCCAATAAGAATTGTTTGAAGGATCTGTTCCTGGTGCCGATGAGTATAATGCTGAACATTATGCTGTTCTTGTTGCCCATCCTGCTCCTTTTAGGGTATTCCCTGAAGTATTTCTTTGTTGGGTTGGTTTGAGCCACCACTATTCTTTGGGTGAGGACATGTATCCTGAATTTCTTCATGATGATGGAACGGGTAAGGGTTTTGTTTTTTATTTATTTATTTATTTATTTATTCTTTTTTTCGGCATTTTTTACACCTTTCTTTTCGCATCAAAATTTTGATATGTTTTTCTTATTTTGTAGTGATGAGTTGGCCTGATTATATTCAGTCTTCGGATCCTGCTAAAGTCAGAATGGTTGCGCGTCCTCGTCGTGAGGGGGAGCCGAGCCTCTTGGAGGTTGCTGTTCGTCGTACAGTGTCGCTTCTTCCTATTGCTCCTCCTCTTACTGAGGATGATTTGGAGGTTGGCGTTAATGTTCTTTCTGGGCCTGAAGGTGCTGATGTTAATATCGGAAGTAGATAAGCTCTCGAGGCTACTGATTCTGATGTTGATCCCGCTACTTCCGGTCCTTCATTGAAAAGGAAAGAGAATCCTTCGTTGATTATTGGGGAACCCTCTAGTCCGGCTAAGAGGTTTTATCCTGAATGTTAATACAAATAAGCCGTAAAAACATTTATTTATATTTTACGATCTTCTAATGTTTTGTCGATAACAAACGTAAAATCATTTTAACAAAACAAATAAAAATACGTAAAAAGTTTGAGCCAATAGTTTACTAACACACTTTCGTTTTCACATAAAACGCTAAACAAGTATAAGTGATTTTATGATGTAGTAATACATATGTACAACAACTAGTGTTTACATATTGGGTAAATATATACATAACTAGTATGTATTATAATGGGTAATATAAATGGGTAGAAACTTAAGTATTTGACTCATTGACCAAATACATTGAATGTAGTTGGGTAAAACACAAAGTCCATGACCTATACCCATGGAGCATAACCCATAACCCATTGCATGACATCATGCATAAGTCATATATAGATATTATCTATGACCCATGGTTTTAACCCATGACCCATGGACTAGATGCATTGCATCTTGTAGATACATTGTATCTACTTGGATACCCATGGTCCAATGTCTAGGACCCATGACCCAAAACCCATGGGCAAAGGGGAGCGTCCCACGGATCCCCAGTAATACACTGGGCGGATCCCTCAAGTGAGGGATCCGTGGAACAATAGCTATTTTTCTTCTATAAATAGTGAGCCATTTCTTCATTGTAACTCACCCCTTTCACATATAGTTTCTCTTTGAGTTATAAACTCTCTAACCTCAGATCCAAGTGATCTATGTATGTAGTTTTGTTTTTGTGTGATTCTTTAGGTTTCTCTTAAAGGCGAGATTACCACCTTTTGAAGTTGTGCAAGCTCAAGTCCATGAGTTGCCATGCTTCGTCATCATCAAGACTATTGAGGTTCTCTTGTTGATAGTTCTCTTCTTCCTCATTAGAAGTGTAGTGTCGAAGACATAAGTGAAAGATGTCTAAAGGGTCAAGACGAAGACATTAGTGGAAGGTGTCGAACATCCATATTGAAAGCAATTATGAAGGGTGCTTAGAAGTCAAGGCTAAAGGCATTAGTGAAGGGTGTCTAGAAGTCAAGTCACAAGGCATTAGTGAAGGGTGCCTAGAAGTCGTGTCAAAGGCATTAGTGAAAGGTGCCTAAGGTGTACATTCGATATGGTGTGTTCGATGTACAAGATAGATTTTTATTGGGTCAAAGGATATTGATATTCTTGTTGATGTTGTCATAAGGAGTGGATCTCCTTAGGGTTAGAAGTTGTGTAGTGTTGGGTAGTAGTTCCTCCATTGTAATGGAACTCGGTATCTAGCCTAGTACCGGATAAAGGGTAGGCGACGTTGTGATAGGTTTGGTTCTACCTCGTGGAAGAACCCGGTATCTAGCCTTGTACCGGATAATGAGTAGGCAATGTTGTGAAGGCTTCTCCGCCACAAGGAGTTGGTGTTGTGTAGTGATTACAAACTCTAGAGTAGGTGACTCGGGGAGTGGAGTAGGGAAAGGAAGGTGTCCTTGTGGCCGAACCACTATAAATACTCGCCTTGTGGTTTTGTGCTTCTTACTCTTTATCTTTTCATTACATAGTTATATGCTTATCTATCAAGATCCAACACTCATGTTTAAATAGATTGACATAAGTCGATCTAAATAGTTTAAAACCAAGTTTTAATTGGTAAAACTATTCAACCCCCCTTCTAGTTTTCCACACTGACTTTCCTCAAGGGTGGTCTGTCGGTAGCGTTCCTGCTGGTAGTTTTCAGGCTTTGTTGAATAACAGTGTCTTGGATGCTGAGTTTGGTTTTACATCTCCCCACACTGTACCTTTTATTACTTCTTCTATTTCGACGACCCCTGAGCGCGAGGTTGGGTATTCTGCTGATTCTTCTATTAGGCGCGAGCATTTTATTGGTCCTCTTCAAAGGTTTGTTATTTCCTCTGATTCTTCTTCTGATTCTATTACCTCTGCTGCTGGGGCTGAGGTTACTTCTTGTACCAGGTCTGAAACTGCTTTAGGTGTTATTGCCACTACTGTTGTAACGACTGTTTCTGTTCCAGTACTAAGGAATGCCCTTCCTGATTCCTCCCCTTTTTTAAGTGGTTCGCCCTCAGGTAGAGGTGCCGACTGAAATGTCAGAGATCTTCCCGGTCCTTCTTCTAGTCAGCCCTTAGCTGATGACATTCGGGTTGCTGTTAGTTTGGATCCTTTGCGGTCACAGAAGTGCTATCTTCCGGATTGGAAGGTGTCCAATGGGTCTCTTCTTGATATTCCTTTAGACTGTCGTGAGTTTGTTGATGGGGTTGCCCCTCCCAGACTTTTTTCTTTGCTTTACGAAATGAGTTACGACTAGTTACTTTCGGGATTTGATGTCTTGTCAGCTCGCCATATGTACTTTGGTTCTGAAGTTCGGATGCCTGCGGAACGTGATTTTTAGGAGAGGGAGAGGTTTTTTGATAGGTGTAATCGTCAAGCTGACATGATTTTCATACTAGAGTCCAGGTTGTCTCAGACTGAATCTGAAGCTTCTGAAACGCTTTCTCTTCGCGATCGCGTATCCTTTCTTGAGGCAGCTGGTAGAGAGAATGAGGTGTTGCTTGCTAAGGTTAAGGAACTTGAGTCCTCTATTTCTGACAAGGATGACGAGCTTGGGCAGCTGTGATGTGTAAACTCCTCTCTCGAATCTCGTAATGCTGAACTTGTTAAGCAGGTCCGTCTCCATCATTCTTTTTTTTTTCTTTTTTTTTTAATTTTTTTTTAATTTTTTTATATATATATATATGGTCTTGTTGCTTTCAGGTGCAAGCTTTGGAGAGTGAACGTTTGGACCTTCGTCCTCGCGCCTTAGAGCTTAACCGTTTGAGGGAGCTTTTTCTGAAGGTTGCCCTTTATTTGGAGGAGAAGCTCCATCCTTGTTTGCTTGCTGCTGTTTCGGTCCGCCGGTGGTTGCTGTTTGAGGGTTTTAGATTTGCAGTGTCCAAGTGCTGGCATTCTCTAGATTATCTTGGTGCTTTAAGTGTAACCATCAGTCGTGCTGTTGAAAAGGGAATGCAAGATGGGCTTGTTGCCAGGCATTGTCATGGCACAACTGACACACCTCTTTCTAGTGTAGAAGCTTTCAATTCTTCTGCCAAGGCTGATTATGAGAATGTTCTTCAAGTGCTTCGTGATGTTCAATTCCCTTTGATATCTTCATTGGAGGCTTGATAAGGTTTTAAAATGTACCTTTTTGAGGGGTCGTTTAAGCCCTTATTTGATCACTTTTGTATCCGTTATTACTTAATATCGTTCCTTTTCACTTTTTAGGTCTCTCGAAGGCAAATTGCAGGAATGGCACTTATTTGGACGAAAAGGCGCGGATATACGAAGAAAATGGCCAAAGTCAAGAATCGAGCCACTCAGACTGCTGAAATACAAGGGGACGGCGTCAGGTGTTACCTGCGACGCCGTCGGAGCACATGTTGTGACGATACAGTAGCCAAATTGCTTATTTTCAAGTGACGGTGTCAGGCTTTAAAAGAGTAGGTCGTCGCACTCAGACGGCCTAGATTTGATCCAGACGGCGTCACAAGCATAAAGTGACGCCGTCGCAAGACTAACGTGGCCAAGACAAAACCCTAATGACGGCGACCCGACGGCGTCACAAATCATAAGGTGACGCCGTCGCGATTGTAATCTTATATATAGAATCTGAATTTTTCAGTTTTCAGTGTGTAGTCTTTTGGAGTAAAAACCTAAACCGAACCAAGGCTGTCTTGTACATTATTTTAGGGTTCCAAACCCTATCTTACATCAAGATAAGTGTTTTACTTCATTAATTCAATTATGTCTTCAATTACTTGTGTGTATGCTTGCATGTTCTCCATGTCCGGCTAATTTACTTATGTGTTTGCTTAGGGAATATGAAACTTAATTATTGAATATTGATTGGTTGTCTCTTATCTTAATTGTTAATGATCTAGTAATGCGATATGTCATTCGTTGTGTAGTTAATGCTAGATTAATCTTTGTGAACCTTAGACTATAACACCTAGAATAGTTGTAGGCTAAACCATCCAAATAGTACCTTAGAGTTAGAGTTTATAATTCCTAGAGATATTGTAGACGAGACCCTTTAGTAGTTTCAAAGAGTTAGGGACAAACGCATACCCTACGACTTTAGACACACAACGCGATTAAGAATAAGGACGTGACAATTCAACCATCAATAGGAGATAATTAAGGAGTAATAAAACCTAAGTAAACACATCTTTAAACTATCATACGAGCACACAATAATTAGACATAGACTACATACACCTTTGATTAGATAATTAGATAAGTAGAGTAATCGGTAGAAATACCAACCCCCAAATCCAAACCCCGAGATTCGTACCTTTCTAATTCCTAAAAAAACATAAAAAGATAAAAAATAATCTTCCTCAACCCCAACCTTAGCGTAGTAACTTCTCACTAACATTCCTATTCCCCTAGAGAACGATATCAATACCCGTGGCTTACCCTAATACTACACTACAACGATTAGGTTCACTGCCTAGGGTGTTATAAAACTTGCTCGAAGAAAAGGAAGTTCCTTTGACCCCGAACGGCGCGTGTAGCGTTATCAAGTTTTTGGCGCCGCTGCCGGGGAATAGAATATCTAGTTAGGAGTCCACGTCGTTTAGGTTTCCTTGCTTGATTCCTATCAAGTAAGCCTTTTTTCCCCATTTTTAGCTTCCTCGTAGTCTATCCCCCTTCTTTGTGACCTTTGTTTGTAACCCATCACTTTTCATCATGGAAGGTGATAACCCCCCTCAAATCATTGTCCCGCCAAGAGCCCGTACCCTTGGTGAATACTCGAGACCAAGCCATCTAGGCTATAGGAACACCATTGAGCTTCCCGACCAAGCCCAAAATACGGCCCTGCGATCCGACACTATCCGGTTGGTGCAAAACGGATGTGCATTCCATGGACTTCGTTCCGAAGATCCTAATCAGCATCTTAAGGATTTCCTTAAAATTGTCGATTCCATCGACCTTGATGCTACTACTCGGGAGACCACGCGCCTGCGTCTCTTCCAATTCTCTCTACGGGACCAAGCTAGTAATTGACTTGAGCGACTTCCCGCCGGCTCCATCTCAAGTTGGGATGATCTCACCTCTCGCTTCCTTGCTCAATTTTCCCACCGGGGAGAACCACTAAGCTTAGGAATGACATCTTGATGTTCCAACAACGTCAAGGTGAATCTCTCTACGAAGTATGGACTCGATTCAAGGACTTACTTCATAAAGTCCCTCATCACGGCATTGATCTTTGGCTCCAAGTCCAAATCTTCTACGATCATGTCAACTTCCCCACAAAGCGATCCATTGACCAAGCGGCCGGTGGAAAACTTAGTGATCTCACCGCGGAAGAATCATGGGGTATAATAGAGGACCTTGCTCTCTATGACAACGAAAGTTGGAATGACCCCCGTGAGCTGCCAAAAACCGTTAAGGCAATCTCCTTGCCTCCCATAGACTCACAACCTTCCGACCGTAGGATGCTCGAACTTGAAGATCAAGTTAAATTCCTAATGAGTTCCTACGAAAATCCTAAGTCTTCACGCCATGTGAACAAAGTTTCTTCCTCGTGTGAGCCGTGTAGTGATCCTCATAACACGCGCACTTGCACCCGATTCCCCGAACATGCTTCCGTTGACTACGCATCCTCGCGTATTAATGGAACGGGAGGAAGATTCCCTACAACACCCGGACCTAGGAATTTCAATGATACCCGAGAAGCTTGGAAGGGCAAACCCGACTTCTATTAGGGACAAACCAAAGAATTCACTTCCAATGATTTCTCATGGCCCCCATCTCATGTCCTTAACCAACAAAAAATTGAGGGGATGTTGCAACACCTAGTCGCATCTCAAGAAGCTCAAATAGCTAAGCTCTCGGACCGTTTTAACCAACAACAAGCCGAGATGGATAGGAAGATTGATAACCTCTTGAAAGCCATGACCAATAGTGATAGGAAGGTTAATGCTATCTCAACTCCTGAGCCTTCCGGTGTAGAGATTAAGGACCCAAGTAAGTTAGCTAAACACGTCCAATTCGTCAATACCATCACCTTTGAGAAACCTAAGAGAACAAATGACGAAGAGGACCATATACTTGAGGATAATGAAACAACCGAGGAAATAGATGAAGTAGACAATGACTATTTCAATAAATTTCCTACGGAAGAAGAGCTATCTCGCCACCCTCACTTAGTGCGTGACCTCCGTCACATGTATGTTAGGAAAAGCCCTAGAATCAAGTTTGGGAACCCTTGGAATCTTAACATACCATGTTGCATAGGACACCTTTTTGTGGCAAAGGCCTACATTGACCGCAAATCACCAATAAACATAATGACTAGCACCTACTATAATTGGGTAATGAAGAAGCCTATCCCAACTAGGCAAGACCCCGATAATCCTAGGATTAGGTGCAATTTTCTTGGTAGTATTAAGGGATTACCCGTTTATGTAGGTAGTTTCACATTTCCTACGGACTTCATAATTGTAGATGATATTAGCACAGCCATAGATCCTAGCTTGTCCCACGTTATTCTA
The DNA here is from genome assembly GCA_019973895.1 of Chrysanthemum seticuspe. Classification (NCBI taxonomy): domain Eukaryota; kingdom Viridiplantae; phylum Streptophyta; class Magnoliopsida; order Asterales; family Asteraceae; genus Chrysanthemum; species Chrysanthemum seticuspe. Next base: position 84,492,398 of record BPTQ01000007.1, on the reverse strand, counting down.
GGAAAACCTTTCATAGAAAACACCGGGATGACTTATGATCCCTCATTAGGAATAGTGCGATTCAAAGATAAGACCGATGATGTAGCTTACCAAATGCCATTTAAGATTGAGAAGTTTTCATCACTCTCCAATGATGAAAAGGAACTTAAACTATCGGTCTATTATAGGAATAATGAGGATAAGGAAAAAGGAGTAGATTATGTTATGGCTAAGATTTTCGGATTCTATAAGGATTGCTTGAACTTAGGACCGAAATATAGAACCAATTGGGGAGAGGACGACCTCTTAGAAAGATGCATCATAGGGCACTCTCACAACATGGAATTCCCCAATAGAGACCGTCATGAGGAAGGAGATGACGGTAATGAAGTCACGTAAGGGCACGACTACGAGTCTAGCTACAAGACTCATAAATAAAGAAAAGCGCTTCGTGGGAGGCAACCCATGCTTAGTTGTTTGCTTGTTAGTGTCATATATCTTTTATTGATTGCTTATTCTCATGTTTAAATTTGTAAAAATGCTTTATTTTGTTTTTAACCTCGTCTTAATTGCATATAAAGGTATTTTACATAAAGGATAAGTGTAGGGAGGATTACACACGTTTTCAAAAGAAACGTGAACATGCGAATTTCAATTAATTAAAAGATACATTTGTGTGTTTGTTCGAGTCAAATGCTTGTATCGAGTCATAATGGATGTTTTGCAGAAATTTTACCAGATTCTAAAGATGTAAATTTTTCAGAATTTTTTTCCAAAAAATCGCAGACCAGTTTTTGTCAGGATAACATGACGGCGTCAGGAAGGAGTAAAAACAACAGATTACTTTTTTCTCATTTTATGAGATACTTATGAATTTTTGGAATTTTCCAGGTCTTAATTTTCCAGAAATTCTGTAAACATCCATTCCACAAGCATTATATCCTAGTTTAATAGAGTCTTATATATATTATTACCGCCGATTTTACGCGAAGGTTTCGTTTGTTTTCTTCAAGTGTGCAGGTTTAATTTATTAAGAAGAAAATACATAAGATTGGAAGGAGCTTTTCACGCATACATTCTTCTTGGAAAGGATTTAACCACTACTTCACACACGGATCCTACCGAGCTAATCAGGGGAGTATTAGTTTCTTTCGTTTTTAATTACCTTCTATTATCATAACTTTGATACTTTCGGGGAACATTGAGGACAATGTTTAGTTTAAGTGTAGGGAGGGAAAATAAAACAGGAACTTTGAAACTATGCTTATCCTTGATTATTTGCTTTGTCCAATTGTATTTGTGTAATAAACCATGAGAAAATGTCGGTTAGGGTAATTTTGGCACCAAATTTAAAATTTTTCATGACATATAGGAGTGGGCCATTAGTCTTAACAAAAACGTCTCACGGATAGGAAGTTATATGACTAGCACAAAAACCCTTTACCACCTAAATTCCACCAAAAATGTGAGGATCACCCTTAGATTAGTAGGAATTAAAGCATTCACCTTTAATGCTTAGAGTGTGAACCGGTAGTATAATAGATTCTAGAACTTGTTTTGTGATGCATCCCGAGATCGCTAGTAAGACTACACTTGTGTAGTTAGGAATAACTAAATGATAAGAGGCATTAGGATAACCCTTGTTTGATACCCGTAATATAATTACTTCTTCCACATCGGTTGAGTAATTCCCCAACACCCTTTGCGTTGTACTCATTTTTAGTACACGATACCCCTAGTTAACCCCTCAGAGCCTATCCTTTTCGCGGTTCTCGTGATGTTTCGGTTTTTCCGGAATATCAATGAAGAGCATTGTTTACACCCCACCCCCAAATGTACACCCAAATCGCCTTAGCCTACCTTGTATGCACTCACTTTTAGTGCATTATTGTTATCACACTAAACCCTTAGTTCAATTATCTAGTTGCTTGCATGAGTTGCTAAGTCGAGTCATATCCTTTGTACACAGTTTTGGGACGATTGGGACTCATGGGGAAAGTTAAAGTTTATGAAATGACGGGAAGGGAACGTTAAATTCAAATTCCCTTTATTTGCGTTATAATATACTCCAAGTGTTTTGATCTTTTCAATTCGGGTCAAATTAGTGTTAGAATAATAAAAACTCAAGTTTAGGGATGTGCCTATAAATCCCTATCATTTTGATGTTACCGTAGAGGATGGTAGAGTAAAAGTGTATGAAAAAAAAAAATCGAAAAAAAATAGAAAAAGAGAAAAGAAAAAAATAGAGTATTCAATTAAAAAAAAACATACGGGCTAGCATCCTACATCTATCTTTAAATTTATGTTTGTTTATTTCAGAGTTTAGAGTGTCGAGTCTTGGCTTAGCAACGCCATTCTTCGTATGCTTGTAACATAGAGATTTTTGACTTGCCACAACTAAATAGCCTATCCCACCAAACCCTTTGTTTCCCTACCGTAAACCTAACATTACAACCCTTTAAAGACCTCTTTGATAGTCTTTCCTAGGTGCTTACGCCAAAGCGATGGAGGTTTGATCTATTCTCAATCCTATGGTAATCTATGTACTAGGACCGGTTAATGATTGTTTATCTTTCATTTCCAACTTGTTATATTTCATATACACCCGAGAGATGTGAGTATCCAAACACCCCATGTGAGGTGCTAGTATATAATTTCCGTGCTTGTTATGACTTTTGCGGGGCTTATAGGTGTTGTGGATTGTTTTAAACCAATGCTTCATGACCCCTAACTTATAAATTAATTGCCTAAAAGCACATTTGCTTGAGGACAAGCAAATACCAAGTGTAGGGATATTTGATAAGGTTTTAAAATGTACCTTTTTGAGGGGTCATTTAGGCCCTTATTTGATCACTTTTGTATCCGTTATTACTTAATATCGTTCCTTTTCTCTTTTTAGGTCTCTCGAAGGCAAATTGCAGGAATGGCACTTATTTGGACGAAAAGGCGCGGATATACGAAGAAAATGGCCAAAGTCAAGAATCGAGCCACTCAGACTGCTGAAATACAAGGGGACGGCGTCAGGTGTTACCTGCGACGCCGTCGGAGCACATGTTGTGACGATACAGTAGCCAAATTGCTTATTTTCAAGTGACGGTGTCAGGCTTTAAAAGAGTAGGTCGTCGCACTCAGACGACCTAGATTTGATCCAGACGGCGTCAGAAGCTGAAGAGGACGGCGTCATAAGCATAAGGTGACGCCGTTGCAAGACTAACGTGGCCAAGACGAAACCCTAATGACGGCGACCCGACGGCATCACAAATCATAAGGTGACGCCGTCGCGATTGTAATCTTATATATAGAATCCGAATTTTTTAGTTTTCAGCGTGTAGTCTTTTGGAGTAAAAACCTAAACCGAACCAAGGCTGTCTTGTACAGTATTTTAGGGTTCCAAACCCTATCTTACATCAAGATAAGTGTTTTACTTCATTAATTCAATTATGTCTTCAATTACTTGTGTGTATGCTTTGCATGTTCTCCATGTCCGGCTAATTTACTTATGTGTTTGCTTAGGGAATATGAAACTTGATTATTAAATATTGATTGGTTGTCTCTTATCTTAATTGTTAATGATCTAGTAATGCGATGGGTCATTCGTTGTGTAGTTAATGCTTGATTAATCTTTGTGAACCTTAGACTATAACACCTAGAGTAGTTGTAGGCTAAACCATCCAAAGAGTACCTTAGAGTTAGAGTTTATAATTCCTAGAGATATTGTAGACGAGACCCTTTGGTAGTTTCAAAGAGTTAGGGACAAACGCATACCCTACGACTTTAGACACACAACGCGATTAAGAATAAGGACGTGACAATTCAACCATCAATAGGAGATAATTAAGGAGTAATAAAACCTAAGTAAACACATCTTTAAACTATCATACGAGCACACAATAATTAGACATAGACTACATACACCTTTGATTAGATAATTAGATAAGTAGAGTAATCGGTAGAAATACCAACCCAAATCCAAACCCCGAGATTCGTACCTTTCTAATTCCTAAAAAAACATAAAAAGATAAAAAATAATCTTCCTCAACCCCAACCTTAGCATAGTAACTTCTCACTAGCATTCCTATTCCCCTAGAGAATGATATCAATACCCGTGGCTTACCTTAATACTACACTACAACGATTAGGTTCACTGCCTAGGGTGTTATAAAACTTGCTCGAAGAAAAGGAAGTTCCTTTGACCCCGAACGACGCGTGTAGCGTTATCAAGGCTGTTAAGGATTCTACTGCTGAAGATGTCATGAATTTACTTTATCCTGGAGCATCCATTTTGAATTCCTCTGCTATTAGTCCTCAGTTCTGTTTGGAGCGACTGACCATTCCTGTTCATCATTCCAGAAGTCTTACCGTGGTAAGTGAGTCTCCTCTGTCCGCTTCCATTAAGGTTTGCTTTGAGAGAGCCGGAAAGGCAAGGGAGGGTTCTCTTCATGACTGGTTAGCTCTTGCGGATACATGGTATTCCTAGATTAGCCCTTTGTCTGTGGGAACTTTGGCGGGTACGGCTTGTGTGTCTGGTTCCGTGACCGCTACCCTATTACCTGTTTCATGTTATTCCATCCCTCTTTCCGTATCCGATTATGAAGTGTCAAATATGCTTGATCAGAGTGGTAATGCTAGTGACACAGGTGCAGATGCTCTTAAACAGTCTGGGGCGGACCCACTTCTGGATTCTTTCGAACAAGTTTAATATGTCATTATTGTATAATGCTTTTTATTTTACCTGTTTTGTGGCCTGCCAAAGCGCGACACTTTTTTTTGTACACTGTCTATCATATGTACATTTTGTTGTTTCGAAACTTTTTAATTTTTGCTATTTTAATCCTCACACTGGTGTTGCTTATTAAAATAGTCTTAGTTGAATAATTGTGGGTTATTCTCCCGATACTGGACTTGCAATATCTCTTACGTATCTTGAGTTAATTTTGAGGTTACTCAACCTTTAGTTATTCGGAATAACGTTGTATGGGTCCTGCCCAAATGTATGCGCGTCTTATTTACATATGTCGAGACTTCTTTTAAAGTAAATTATTAGAAGAATTTAAACTAAAAGTTGGTGAAGGTAGCTAAGCTTCAACTTTTGTCATTCAAGATAAAAATATTACAATATAGAAAGATAAATTGCGATATCAACCCTCCTCTGCGGAGTCCGCAGGGGGTGGGTTGCTTATACTTGATGTATGTAACATCTTTTAAGATTGCAGATGTTCTATGTCCGTGGAATTGGGTTTCCTGCACGGTCTTTTAGCTTGTACGCGCCTTTTCCTGATGCTCCCGTGACCTCGTAAGGTCCTTCCCACTTAGGTCCCAATTTTCCTCCTTCTTCTGCATGGCTTGCATCATTTTTGCGGTACACCAAGTCTCCTGGCTTGAAGCTTGTGTTGCGAACTCTTGAATTTTAATACTTCTCCATTTGTGCCTTGATTTTTGCTTCACTTATTTCTGCCTGTTCCCTTCTTTCTTCCAGGAGATCTAAATTCATTTCCAAGGCTTCATCGTTTTCTTCTATATTTGCTTCCACTGTCCTCCATGTGGGCATTCCTATTTTGGCTGGTATGACAGCTTCCGTTCCACATGTCAATGAGAATGGAGTGTCTCCGTTACTGGATTTTATCATTGTATGGTGTGCCCACAGAACGTGCGATAGCTTATCCAGCCAGTTTTTTCTTCTTTCCTCCAACCGGGCTTTTATTCCTTCACCTAGACTCCTGTTCGCTCTTTCCACCTGTCCATTTGCATGCAGATGTTCGACTGAAGCAAAGTGTTGTTTTATATTCATTTTCTTGCACCAATCTTTGAATGGGTTGTCTCGGAATTGTTTTTCGTTGTCGGATATTATTTCTCCTGGGAGTCCGAATCTACACACGATGTTTTCCCATACGAATTTTTTGATTTGGTTTCCTGTAATAGTGGCAACCGGCTTTGCTTCTATCCATTTTGTGAAGTAGTCTATTGCTACTATAAGGAATCTGACTTTTCCAGGCCCTTCCGGAAGGGGACCTGCGATATCAATTCCCCATTTGTAGAATGGCCATGGGGAAGTGATTGGTGTTAGCTTCTCTTGCGGATGTCTCGGGACTAGCCTGTGTACCTGACAGTTTTTGCATGCTTGGATTAGCTTCCGAGCATCTTTGTGCATGGTATGCCAATAGTATCCGGTACGTAAGGCTCTGGCCACCACAGACCTTGTTCCGACGTGCATGCTGCAAGATCCTTCGTAAATTTCTTTTAGCACGTAGTTTTCCTAGAGGGGTCCTACAAACCGTAACCACGGTCCAAGAAAAGACTTCTTGTAAAGTGTCACGTTAATTACTGCAAACCTATGTGATTTCCTTTTGATCTCCCTTGCTTTCTTTTCTTCTGCTGGGAGTATTTCCTTAGCCAAGTACTCATATATTGGGGTTATCCATGTGTATCCCTCTTCTTCCGTTATTGCTATCACTGCTACTTCCTCTATTGACTTTTGGTTGAGCTCTTCCACCTGCACTTGATTTTTCAGATGTGCGAAGCTGGTAGACGCCATTTTACTCAGGGCATCTGCCTTCTTGTTTTCACTTCTAGGGACTTGTTTGATTGAGAACATTCAGAAGTTTTTCAAGAGTGCCTTTACCCTTTCGAGGTATTGAATCATCCCTGATTCTTTTGTGATATACATTCCGTTGACTTGGTTGGCTATCAGTTTTGAGTCTACGTTTGCTTGTAAATTCTTGACTCCCATTTGTTCTGCTATCCTTAACCCAACTATTAAGGCCTGATACTCAGCTTCATTATTTGTTGATCCAAAGCGGAACCTTAAGGCATAAGTGAACTCCGTTCCCTGTGCGTCTGTCAGTATTAGCCTTGCTCCGCAGCCATCTATGCAAGATTTCTGTTAACAGGATCTATGGTTGCGGAAGTTCTTCTTCTTCCATCAGTTCGTCTTCTTCATCATCCTTTGGACGTTATACTATGAAATCTGACAAGATTTGTCCTTTGATTGATAACCTTGGCCTGTATTGTATGTCATATTCTCCTAACTCAATGCTCCATTTCTGCAGTCTGCCCGCAACCTCTGGCTTTGACAATATTTGCTTTATTGGTTGATCCGTGGTAACTACAACTGTGTATGCTTGGAAGTATCTCTTCAGGCATTTTGTAGCATGTATCAAGGATAATACCAGTTTTTCCGTAGGTGTGTAGTTGATCTCCTGGCCTTGCAGGGCTCGGCTCACAAAGTATATCGGTTTTGCCTGCCTTCCATTTCTGTGATCAAGACTGCACTGACTGCTTCTTTTGCTGCCGCAAGGTATATTATGAGCTCCTCTTTTTCCTGGCGCGCCGTGAGGGTTGGGAGGTTTGCTATCATTTTTTTATCTGCTTAAAAGCTTCCTCCGCTTCTTTTGTCCACTGAAAATCACTCTTTTTTGTACATTTCTTGAGTGTTTTAAAGAAAGGTAGTGACTTCTCGGCGGATTTAGCCAGGAACCTATTTAAGCTTGCCAGCTTCCCGTTCAATTTTTGAACGTCCTTAAGGAACTTTAGGGATGGGAGGTTTAGTACCGCTTCCGCTTTGTCTGGGCATACCTTGATTCCTTTAGTATTCACGGTGTATCCTAGGAACATTCCCTCTTCCATTCCGAAGGTGCTTTTCTTGGGATTCAGCTTCATGTTTATTTCTCTTATTGTTTTAAAGGTTTCCGCTATGTCCCTTAGTATTTCTTCCTCTGAGCGGCTTTTGATTACCAGGTCATCGACATACACTTCTTGGTTTCTACCGATTTGCTTGTGGAAAACCTTATCTACCAGTCGCTGGTATGTTGCTCATGCGTTCTTTAGTCCGAACGGCATTTTGGTATAACAAAATATTCCATGACTTGCAATGAATGCTATTTTTTCCTCATCTTCCTTTGCCATTTGTATCTGGTGATAGCTCTTATATGCGTCCGGGAAGCATTTGAAGGGATATCCGCAGAGTGATTCGATTTTCCAATCTATCTCCGGCAATGGGTAACCATCCTTTGGGCACGCTTTGTTGAGGTCTTTGAAGTCAACGCTCATCCTCCGTGTTAGGTCACCATGATATGAACACAAGTATGTTTGATGTATAAAGAATGATAGAGATAGAGAGGGACAGTCGATTCTAACATACACAAGAATAATGAAAGTGATTTGCTTAATGAAAGAACCAACACCTCTCAAATGAGAGGTTACATTGTTTATATAGGCAAGGGAGCTAGGGCAACATGTCTAGTCCCTTCCATTGGCCTTATGGGCCTTTGCATAGGCTCATGGGCTTACTACATAAGCCTAGCCATTAATTGCATACTTATAAGCCATAATTAAGCAACCTATTACAAGTAAATGACTAACACTTGAAATACTAGTTACAAGTGATTCCAACAATCTCCCTCTAAGTGTTTGTCATAAGGTTGCTTGACGTCTTTCTAGCATTCTTCTTTATTGTGAGTAGAGATGCTTTGAGTTCTTGAACTTTATCAGCTTGACGTCGTTGTTTTCTTTGTTCAATGTTCTTTTGTGGATGTTGTGATTGTATGTTGTTGTCTGCCATTCGTCAACTTCATCGGTTAGGTGTCTCCACGTCTTTCTCGACCATGCTCACACACCTTTTGACTTTGAATTCCAAGAGTGATGTGGTTTTCGAGTCTTTAAACTTTGAATATTCTTTAAATTTGAGAAAGAATCATTTTGACTTTTGTGTTGCCTTTGAGTATGAGAGAACTTTATGTGTGATGTTGTTAGTATGAGCATGTGGAGAATGGTACGGTCTTTCCCCCAAGGATCAATCATCAGTACCTGCATGAATATGTTAGTGAAAAATACCAATCGATCATTGTGGACTTTTCTTAAAAAATTGACCACTACGATTGTTTTACTGATGAATGTCTTGATTCCATTCACCTTGGTCGGGCGAATCAGCCATCCTAATCCCGTTGAAGGACAGCTTGCATTACATTGAATGTTCAAGTAATGACCCACATCATCAGGACTCGATTCTTGAAAGGAATTTCCTTAGTGGGAATTCTATCACTTACAAGTTCGAATGTCGAGGGTGTTAACAGCATAGTGTGAAAACACATCTCTAATTCTTACAAGAGATGTTCCTGAACTGGAGGCCCTCAAGTAGGCTAACACGATATACCAAAGTATATCTACAGTTCAGGTGAGTCCCTGAGGTACACCGAAGCGTCACCTCACGGCTGTAGACCGTTTGACACACACTAAGCATAACCCACAAGGAGTTACCGAAGTGACATGGTGTCACGTCTGTTTGATGTTGAACCTACAAGAGTTTTCATTCAATCATTGAGGATCACAAATGTGAATCCCCTCATAAATTTTCTTGGCAGATTGCTAAGATTTGCGAAGGACTCTAGAATGTGTCACTTGTGTTCTTATTGTTGAACAACAAGTGACGAAAGATCAAGTGTTCCTAAGAGATCTTTTAATGAATCTCGTGGTTCTAGACTCGATTAGTGCCCTTTGGTTTTCCTAAGCGGAGACTAGGGAGAGGGTCTCCTTAGATCTCTAAGAGAATGTCGATAGATTACGTAGGATTCCTGTGAGAATGAAACAAGTTCTTTTGAGAGAACTTGAGTGGCTTAGAAGGTTTAGTGTATTGCCTCACTGGGTCCATGACAAATTTGTCTTCAATACCGGTGTCACATTGTGACAACCAGTAGCATATAAGTTGAACCCGGTGTCTGCCCTAAGTTGAATCATATGGAGGGCTATTTCTTTTCACCCTTTTCTTTAACTTTTCTTTTTAATTCTCCAATTCCTTCTTTCTCCGTTTCTCATTTTCTCCTTTTTCAATCATACTTAAGGACTTCTAAATACTAACTATTGGTGGTGTCCTTGGGTAGATCCCTCCGGCTCTGGCGGATCATAGGACGTTTATTCCTAAACTTAGTCACCTTATAACTCTATGACTATCCTACGTTGCCATAAAACCATTTTCTTGAAAATCTCTCAAAGTGTTTTATGAATGCAAACATGTTTGAAACACTCCGAGAGTTTTGTATTTTCAGAAATACTCCCCCTCCACATGTGCTTATGAGTTTTGACAGAAATCTGCTCATTGAGGGTAGAGCGCGCACTTTTGAATTGATCGACTCATGATAGACAATTCCCCGCGAGACACGATTACGTTGTATAGTTAAAGAGATACATTGTCAGCTTTTAGGTGACAAATAGCTCTAATAACTACATTGAAAATGTGAACAAACCTTGAAAAGGTTGTCAAACCCGTCAAAGTTTATGTCTATCAAGAGTTTCTCGAATATGTATGATCTACTAAGACAAGTATTGAGGACAAGTCTTTTCGATTTGTGGCAAAATTATGAAAATATTGAAAAATTATGAAAATATTGAATACTTGTTCTTTTGAGCAAAATTATGAAAATATTGAAAATTTTGATTAATTTTACTCAAAAGTAAGAAGCTTTCGCTACTTTTATAAGGATTGTGGCACTGAAGCATACCACAGGGTCCTTTCTAGACAAGTTCGGGTTGTACACTGCTATTTATGCGCAAACCATAATGAATATAAATTAATAAATCAAACAATCAAAATCACAATCAAGAATGTTAAGAGTACCCAATGGTTTACAAACGACCAGAAACTTTATGTAGACGTTGGTATGTCAAAATTGAGAAGCTTGGTCTTCCTCGCACATAGCTTTCCAACCTTCACATCTGGTCTCGATGTATCAACCTTTCATCAATCCTAGTAATAAACCGATGAACTTCCTTACGATCCCTATAATTCCGTCTCTTTGATTGAACCACATCCATCTAAATGTCCTTCAAACGACACGCCAATCCATCTCGAGCCATCTTCAATGTGGCGTCACATAACTTGTGAATTTCATCAAACGCCATAAAACACCGTATGATGATTTTCACTTCGGTAGACGATCCCAAACTTTGGTTTATGCAAGATTTTGTACTGAGGTTCTTGGTTGAGCTCGTTGAAGTGTAGAAGTGCTGCAGTGAGATTGAGTTGTTTCTTGTAAGATTCGACTCCGAGTTGTAAATCTTCAACACGTTCCTGAATAATTTTGCTTCGGATGAAAACGATAAGTGCAGTGATGTACTTGATCTAAATTTCTGTTGAGAACTGACGCATCCTTCCTTGTACCTTTAGGACATACATATCTTCAATGTTGTTGAGCGACAGATCTGTAAAGTCAGCTTCGGAGAAATCATACTCTTTTTCTTCTTGTCGTTTGATGACTATCTTGGAGAAGAAGGAGTAGTCCCACTTTGTGGCCAAGTTAACCGACATGATAGCAGTTATTCTCTGGTCATGCGTTACGTCCTTGTTCTACTTGTTAACTCTGCAGCTCCTGTAGTAGAGCCTTCTCCTTTCAGGCCAATGATGTATTCCAAACTTTGCATCGATGTCGTATTCCACAACCTTGTTGACGAACAAGTATGTGACATCTTCTTCAATGGCTATGTTGTTGGAGAACGAGGCAGCTGGTATGTTGAACGTCAGAGATGTAGGATACTTTTTACTGACACTGCTTCCGTGTTGAAGAAATTCCAAGTCGTTGTTGAAGAAGAAACGAAATGGGATCCTTGGTTGTTCTGGTTTTCTGATCGTCGGTAGTGGTTTGGTCCAATCTGTGTAGTAGGGTTCATTGTCCTTTCTTGTGTAGTCGATGTTGGACTCCAGGTTGAGCCAGTCAATAATGTTGGACATTGCATGGGCAATGTTGTCTAAGTGATATTCTAGCTCAATTGCACTGCAGGATCTTTCTTTAAGTAGAGTGAATGCATCATTCTTGATCCTGCGGAGTTCCCATTTAGTCATCTTCTTGATCTTGAATTCATTTTTAAGGATTTGAACCTGCTCCAAAGTTCGACCATCTACCGGTTCTTGACCTTTTTCTAGGCATGGTTGCGCCTCAACCATGTTGCTAAACCATTCAAAGTCCTCTATTTTATCGTCATCTAACCAGGAGACGACTGAAGGTTTCTTCTTCTTTGGTCTGGAGGATGACTCTGGTCTTGGTGATGGTTGGGTCGTTGGTTGATGTTGGGGCTCGGGAATATCATGATCCTCACCACCGGTATATGTGAAGTGATCACCGGTTTTCTGCTGAGGTGGTGTGGATTCTGTATCCCGTTGTTGCTCAGATGGTGGTGGTTAGGTTGCTTGTTGTGAGGGGGTGGTGGTTGTCTTAGAAGGTGGTGGTGGCATGGATGATGACGACTCACCGGTCTTCTTTTATCTTTTGGCGTTTGGATCCTCATCCTTGTCTTCATCATTTCTTGGCCTCTTGTCTTGCCCTGAAGCTTCCTTACATGATGTTTTAAGTTGTCGTTCCAGAAGAAGATCATACAGTTTTACATCATCCGGGGTGAAAGATGGAGCTCGAGTAGCCATTTTTGTCACTAACTCTACAATCAGCTTGTCCTCAGAGACAACTGGGGGCCTGACAGGTCTTGTTTGCATGACCACCGGTGTTGTAGAGACAATCTGCTAAACCAAATGTTTAACCATTGGTAGGAGTTACTTTTTGAACATCTCTCTAGTGACACTAGGAACCGTGTTGAAAAGAAATGTGTGAGTGTAGTTCCTGATTTGTTCATTTATTTCACCTTGAACGTCCCCGAGAGAGGAACTCCTGAATCTGGTCTCTTTGGCCTTCAAATGTGTCCAACTGTGTCGTGAGATCTGTGACCACGTTGGCTAGTAAATTCATTCGTGATTCAAGAAGGTTTTGTTTTCTGGTCCGAGAATGGTGCACAGCTTTCTGAATCCTAGCTTTGACACGAGATGTCCATGTGTCAGCCTTCGTCTTGACTGATTTTGAAGTTGACTTTGTTGTTTCTTTGGTTGGTGGTGGTGATGAGTGTGAAGATGACTCTGGTTTGGATGTGTCGAGAGGTGTTTCCGAAGATTGTTGAGGTTTATGTGTAAGATTGTCAACTATGTAGTTGTCAACTTCGTCTTTTAACCTTTCTTCCTCAGCTCTAGCGGCTTCTTCTTTGGCCTTGGCCGCTTCCTCTTCGGCCATCTTTCTCTTATCTGCAGCTTCCAAAACATCTTTATCTGTCACTCTCTCATCCTTATCATGATCGTCTTCTCCACAATCTATCATCTGTTCATCCTCATCTTGTTGTTGCTCATCTGATGGTTTCTCTTCCTGAATGGCTGGTTTGGTGATGTCACCCATGCCCTTACCGGGTTGATTAACTGGATTGGTAACGAGTTGAGTGACATCAACGGGTTCTGTAGTGTGTGGAGCACCGCCGTTGGAACCACCTGGCCCTTCGGGTCGATTAACCAAGAAGGCAACTGCTGGTTTTTCCATTCTTTATTGTTTGAGAGTTTTTTTGCAGTTGTTTCTCTTCAGTCTTTGGATTATACTCCCAATCTGAGTCTTCTTGTTCTAGAGGCTTTTTCCCTTTGTCAAATTTGTTTTTGTGATCAGGAGATTCATAGGCATCGATGTCGTGGTCAAGTTTTTCATAAGTAGGACTTTCAGGCTTATCCTATTTCGTCTTCTCAACAGTTGAGTCATCAGCACGAGCCTCACTTTATACGAAAACTTCATCTGACTCTGTTTCTGAATCGTCATCATGTAGTGATGTAGGTTCAGGTTCTGGTTTAGGCTTGACTATATTGGTGGGAATTTTCCTCCTGATCTTTCTGCTGATTTTCTTAGACTTAGTCTTTGTAGAGCTTGCAGAACTTCTAGCTTTCTTGGCCCTTGTCTAAAACAACCAACCTTTCACCTTTAGAACCTAGAGTTCTCTCCTTCACCACACCTCATTCATCACAAAACCTATACTCTCTTGAAAATTTTCCACCTAGGCCTTCCCATCCACCTCCATTGCCCACGTTCTCATCAATTGAGAAAATGGTACCACAACAACCCTCAAATGGTCCATTTTGGATTATGAGGATTTTCAACCTCAACAACCGGATCATATGGATGTTGATACTTCTTTGCCTCTACCATCAACACATAGGCCACCACCTTCATCCTTTGTGGAACCATACAAATCAAACTTACCTCCACAAAATTCTCCATCCTTTGTGGAACCACCTCCTTCTTCATTAAACTTACCTCCACATACTTCTCCATTCTTACCACCACCATTTCAAAGCCATGACAATGATCTATCATTGTCAACATGTCTAAGGGTTAGTCTATGAACTACGTGATGAAGTACGTTTCATGTTCTATCACCTTCTTGAACGTTTTGATGAAGTCAACAAACCTAACCGTCCCTAACTTTGGAATGCAAACACAAGTTGTGTTCTTTCTAGTCTTAGGCGCAACTTATGTTGTTAGGATTTTTCTTACTTTGGTGCATGTTTGTATCATTTTCTTAGTTTTATAGATTTGAATTATGTGTATCATTTCTCTCATTTTATAAAATGAAACTACATGTTTGTATGGTATATGGTTATGTGAAAATGTTTGGTGCAACAATACATGACTTACTTGGACTTTTACGTCATTATTTGTGTCTACATTGCTGCTACTAAGTTGCAGGTACACGGATCCATCAATTTTGTCTTGACGGATCCCTCAAGTGAAGGATCCGGCAGAAGCGGGTGGACAGAAATACTTTTGAGCTAACTTTAAAGCTCATTTGCAGGAAACAATGCACCTTATACTTGTTTTCTAACCTTTGTTTTGTAGATTTTCAAAATACACATGGAGACTTTGACGCCCTCAACAAGGGGGAGCTCTTCATCAAAGCAAAACATTGCAAAATACTTGCAATACACTCATTTAATCTTCATAATTACTTGATGCCCTCATCAAAGGGGAGAATTCGTCAAGGGGGAGCTTTTCTTCAAAGCAAAAACGTTCCAAAATACTTGCAATACACTCATTTAGTCTTCCTAATTACTTGACGCCCTCATCAAAGGGAAGCATCCGTCAAGGGGGAGCTAAAACGAAATTCTTTTCTTATCTTACTTCTTCTTCTCTCTACACTTCTTTCTCTAAATCTTTCTCTTCTAAACTTCTTACTTTCCATAATATTTTCTTAAAACTCTTTCTAAATCTTTCTCTTCTAGTATGTGTTAGTTTCTTTTTGACGCTCTTTTTGTTTTGACAAAAAGAGAGAGAAGAAAGTAAAAACTCCAATTCAAAATTTTACGAATTTTATTTTTTACTTAAAATAATTTTATGTTTTTTCATCAACAAAAAGGGGGAGATTGTTAATATAAATAAACCATAAAAACGTTTATTTATATTTTACGATCTTCTAATGTTTTGTCGATAACAAACGTAAAATCATTTTAACGAAATAAATAAAATACGTAAAAGCTTTGAGCCAATAGTTTACTAACACACTTTTACTAAACATATAAAACCATCAAAACATGTTTAGTTGAATAAGTTATATAAAACCAAAGCCATTTTTATAAAACACTTACAAAGTAATTTTGTTTACTTATATTTTATAAAAATGTATAAGTACTTAATATAACTTGTAATGGGTAAAAAACTAAAGTCCATAACCCATACCCATGGAGCATGATCCATAACCCATGATCCATTGCATGACATCATGCATGAAGTCATGTTGGATATTATCCATGATCCATGACCTAAAGTCCAAGATCCATGACCAATTGATTAGGTACAATGTATCTTGTTGGGTATCCATGATCCAAAGTCCATGACCCATGGTCCATAACCCATAACCCGGTTTGCAACCCAAAATCCGGACTAGTCTGACCCAGCAGCCGGATCCCTTAGTTTGCACTGGCTGGAATCCTTGGGTAAGGGATCCGCCAGAACCGTAGGTACTATAGGCAGTTTTCCTATAAATATTGAGTCATTTGCCTCTTGCTCACCACCCATTTTAGACATATCTTCTCTCTATGTTCTAACCTCTCTAACCTCAGATTCAAAGGATCATTCTATGTAGTTTTTTCTTTGTATGATTCTCTAAGTTCCTCTTAAAGGCGAGATCACAACCTCTTGAAGACGTGCAAGCTTGAGGTCATGAGTTGCTAAGCTTCGTCATCATCAAGACCACTGAAGTGCATCTTGTTGATAGTTCTTCTCTCCCTCTATTAGTGTGTCGAGTTGAAGGCATTGGTGTATAGTTCCAAAGGTGTACATTCCATATGGGGCGTCAATGTATATTTTTGTAGTTTGTCTCCTTTGGGTTGTAGTGGGTAGTAGTTCCTCCTTTGTAATGGAACTCGGCATCTAGCCTTGTACCGAATAAAGTGTAGGCGATATTGTGATAGGTTTGGTTCTACCTCGTGGAAGAACTCGGTGTCTAGCCTTGTACCGGATAAAGTGTAGGCGACGTTGTGAAGGCTTCTCCACCATATTAAGGAGCTTGTGTTGTGTAGTGCTTAGAAACTCTCGAGTTGGGTACTCATGGAGTGGGGTAGGGCAAGCAAGGTGTCCTTATAGCCGAACCCCTATAAATACTTGTGTCGTGGTTTTGTGTTCCTTTACTCTTTATCTCTTCGTATTATTTATTTATACGTCTATCTATCAATATCCAACACACGATCTAAATGGATTGACATAAGTCGATCTAATTACTTTAAAACGAAGTTTTAATTGGCAAAAATATTCAACCCCTTCTAGTTTTCCACATACATGTCATCCTATTTAAAGTCAAAATATGTTTCGTCAAAATTTCAGCGATTGTCAAAATGTTTCTTATGGAACATATTTTGAGGGGAAGAAAAATGGTCAACTGTTACTAAATTATTTCGTTCATGTATTTGCATATTTTCAAATAGTTGAAAACTTGTGATGCTTATGATCTCTGCTGCACCAATCTCTCGTGAGTTTTTTTCAAAGTATAAAATTAACTAGATATTATCACGAGAGGGAATAATAAATTGTTATGCATCAAAAAAATAAAAATAAAATGTTTTGGACTTTAACTGTTAAAAGGGTTAAGTTTAAAAGTGACGTGCGGTGTTTAAGGACTTACGACTCAAATGAGGGAGGTCAAAAGGATAAATGTGACAAAAGGCCAAACTTGAAAAAGGATTCAAATGATGAGAAATAAGTTTTTTCAAACTCTACACTCTCATTTTACACTGGTAAAGCAAGTGTGGAGACCAAAGCAAAGTCGTTAAAAACCTTTCAAGATTTCATTATTCTGGAATGCTTTCGGTGCAATATTAGAATGACTCTGATTTGAACACTCTAAATATCGAAATTTTTTCCATTTATCACAAAAAAAATATTCTCAAAATGAAACACCGAGTTTCAACATCAAATGTAAATCTTCTTTTTCAGATTTCAAAACTCCAATGAGAGAGACCGGGTTTCTCAAATAATTTTCAAAAGAAAAAGAGTTTTAAATCTTCATTGGTTCCACGAAAGTTATTTTAAAATGAAACACCAGTTTTCAGTCTTTGTTGGAACTCAAATTCTTTGAATAGAATTGACACAACTTACAAATGGTTTTCAAAACTTGGTAAACCCGTTTGCACCATGCTTAAGTGGGTTCCAAAAGTTTTTGTCTAATCTACTCTTAATGGCTTATACAAACATCACAATGCATAACCCGTTTTTCAAAGAAAGGACTCTATTGTACGCTTCAGTGCAATAATCCTAAATATAAAGGGCGAAAGCTTCTTAAGTTTGAATCTAACAAAATCTTTGTTCAAAATCAAACGTTCTTGAAATCTGTTTTTCCCCAAACGAATTCTAAAACCTCAAAAAGCATATTTTAATCATCATGTTTTCGAAAACAACACCTATATGCTATTCTTGAAGGGGAGAAATGTGATTAAAAAAATTTTGATCAGAAAGAAATGGAATCTCATGCGAGCTCGACTCAGATATTACCAACGAATTGATGAAACATAAGCTGTTAGTAATCGAAAAAACTTGTCCGGGATGGGTAATAATTTCAAGCTGGTTTTACCAGTGATGTAAATGTCTCTCGCAAAGGACTTGTCCTAGTAGAATGTACCGTTTCAAGAATCTCTTGGTAGACATGAACTTTGACGGGTCTAGCCTTCTCACTCGAGGAGAGCTTACACCTTGAAGTTGGTTACTAGGGCTAGTTATCACCTAAAAGCTCAGAATGGATCCCTTTAACTAAACAACGTAAACGTGTCTCGTGGGGAATTGTCCATCAAGAGCCAATCAATTAAAAAGTTCAAACTCTTCCTTCAATGTGCAGATTTAAGTTAAAACAATATAAGCACATGTAGAGGGGGAGTATTTATGAAAATCTAAAATTCTCAAGGTGTTAACAAAATATATTTTATAATTATAAACACTTTGAGAGATTTTCAAGAAAAGGTTTTATGTCAGCATAGGATACTCATGGAGTTATAAGGTGACTAAGGATAGGAAATTCGTCCTATGATTAGCAAGAGCCGGAGGGGTCTACCCAAGGACAACACCAATAGTTAGAACTAGAAAGTCTTTAGGCATGATTGAAAAATGGAGTGATGTGAGAAAGGATAAAGAAAGGGTTGAAGAATTAAAAATAAAAGTTAAGAAAAGGGTGAAAAGAAATAGCCCTCAAATAATCAACTTAGGGAAGAAATCGGGTTCAGTTCATATGCTACTGGTTGTCACAAAGATGACGCCGGTATTGAAGACAAGTCGTCACGGACCCAGTGACGCAATTCACCTAACCTTCTAGCCACTCAAGTCCTCTTAAAAGGATTTGTTTCATTCTCAATGAAAACCCTGCATAATCTATCGACCTATCACTCTGAGACATGTTTATATTGAAACAAGAGACTCCACTCTAGTCTCCGACTATTATAACAAAATGCACAAATCGAGTCTAGAGCCACGAGATTCATCAAAAGATCTCTTAGGAACACATAACCGTTCTACACTTGTTGTTCAAACATTGAGAACACAAGATGTAAATTTTAGAGTCCTACGCGGATCCTAGCAATCTGCCAGAACATTTACGAGAGGATTCACACACGTATTCTTCAGTGATTGAATGAAAATTCCTGTCAGGGTCAACATCAAACATCCCTGACAGCAGGTCACTTCGATAATCTTTTACGGGTTATACTTAGTGTTCGCGGTGGTTCTAAACGGTCTACAGTCGTGGAGTGATACCTTGGTATACTCCAGCGACTCACAACAACAGTGTGGAGATATTGAGTATAGGAACATGCCAGTGGCCATCCGATATGAGATTATTCAAGGAAAGCACCAGCGATCTCGGATGTACTTGTACAAAATAACCAAACACTTACGTCGTTAAACTTTATTGTTAACTGCTTTATTAGAGGTACTTATGAAGGCCAGGAGTTCCATCAAAGACCATTACCACCATCATTACCATCAACATTTCATTTTCACATGCTCATACCCACATCATAAAGACATTCTTATCAAAGATCTAAGCAAAGGAAAGTTCAAAAAGATTCTATGTCAAAGTCAAAGAATCTGCACAATTACAAAACAAAGATCAAAGCTAAAGAATGAGAGTTTCAAAATCTATGAATCACAAACTTCACATGAAGTATGAGCAAGTTGGAAAAGATATAAAACACCAGCAACAAAGATGTTGTTGAAGGGCAAACAACACCAACATCTGATCACAAAAACAAGAACAAAGAACAAAGAAGAAAAGAATCAAAGACGTCACAAGTATAGAACGCCAAAGAAGTTCAAGACATCAAATGACCTAAGCACGATGACATATGATGACCAACCCTTAGGGGGAAATTATTAGGAACACGTTATTATTATGAAGTGTCAGTTATTATATTTGTAATAGATCGTTAGTTAATGTGGTTTATAATTGTTTGTTATTAAATATCCGGCTCATGTAGTAAGCCCATGAGCCATGATGAAAGGTTCTTCTTGAACCTAGGAAAACACCCCTCATTATGTAAACACTATAAATACCTCTCCCTTCAAGGAAAAGGGTGTTAGTTCTCTGAGAAAGAAACTTCATTATCATTTTATAAGTTTCTTCCACACTCTCTCTCTCTAAGATCTAGGCTTGTTATTATAATGGTGACCTACCAAAACAATCAAAAGCCACTTTAGTGGAGAAAGAAGATAGGGTCATGTTATTAAGACCCTCCCTAAAAACCTTTTTTTTTTTTTTTTTTTTTTTTTTTTTTTTTTTTTTTTTTTTTGTACTAACACTTTGTATATGTCTATATGTTTTGTCTCTTTCACGTTTTATTTTTTGTGTAATGTTGAAAAAAAAAAACGTAATCAAAAAATTATTAAGATTTTAATAGGCTAAGATTTGAAGGTTACAAAGTGATAAAATCTCACTTTACCCTCCATTCGGTTGCAAAGTTTTTTTAGTAAAAAGCATCATCATCGCCTTGTCTCAAAATAATTCACATATCGGTTTTATGTCATCTACGAAGTAATAGCGAGTAATAGTGAAGATTCTCCTCGTTCACATTTTTCGTTCAGCATGTCAGCCTTTGTATCAAACTTTATGTCAAGTTAGATTCCATTTCATTGTTATAACCAAGTGAAACACAAGCAGATTTCACACAACACAAGTGAAACACAATCAAATACAAACACAATCAGATTTCATAAACCCGAAAGTGAAACACAATCAATTTGGCACAAACACTACAACGAATATCTTTGGCTTCAGAAAATGTCGAGTTCACCATTTTACACGAAAGAGATAATAAATTTTACGCTTTTTCAATATTACATGCATAAAAAACGACAAAAAGACATATCGAGATTTTTAATAGACTCAGATTATCGTTTTATCATATATGGCTGCAAATTCGAAAGTTGCAAAGTGGAAAAAATCTCACTTTACCGTCCATTCGGTTATGCTACGCCAAATTAACACAAGTTTTTTTAAAAAAATCATCATCACCGTATCTCGGTTTTTTTTTAACAAAAACCAACTGCTTATTTCATAATAAGCAGTTTCAAGAAAGCATCTAAAAAAACCAAGTTTCTTTTTCAACAACAACCAAAATCAGTTTCAGATCTACTTAAACCAACTGCTTAAACAAGAAATCACCAATAAGTAGTTTTTGAAACTGCTTTCAAGATCAAACCACCAATAAGCAGTTTTTGACACTGTTTTCAAGATCAAACCACCAATAAGCACGTTTTGAAACTGCTTTCAAGATCAAACCACCAATAAGCAGTTTTTGAAACTGCTTTCAAGAAACATCCAAGAACATCGACTGCTTTTCTAACCAAGAAACCATCATCAATTTTTTTAGATCTAAAAAGATATAACAATAAATTTTTTTTAACCAAGAAACCACCAACTGTTTTTCTAACCAAGAAACCATAACCAAAAAGCTTTCAAAAAAACCAAGAACATTAACTATTTTTTTAACCAAAAAGATTTAAAAAATACCAACGATTTCAGATCTAATAAGCTTTCAAAAAACAAAAAAAAATCTAGTTTCATAATAAGCTTTTTTTTACCAAGAAACCATAACCAGAAACAATAATAGATCTAAGCCATAACCAGAAAACATCAAGAATAGGGAGGGTTTTAATAACCTTTCCCCATACTATAGTTAGATCTAAAAAAATCTAACAATAATCAGCTTTATAACTGCGTTTTCAAGATCTAAACAGCCAACCATGGTTAGATCTGAAAAAATATAACAATAACAAACCGTCAAAGAAAGATCTACCAAGAAACCAAGAAACCAAGGATCACCAAAAATTTTTTAGATCTAAAAAGATCTACCAAGAAACCAAGAAACCACGGATTACCAAAAACATCATAGATCACCATCACCAAAGATCTATTAGAGAGAGATCTAAAAAACTCGAGAAACCACGGATCTACCATCAATTTTATTTAGATCTAGAAAGATCTACCAAGAACTAAAAAACCACTGAAAGATCCACCATAAAATCTTTTTAGATCTAGAAAGATCTACCAAGAAACCACGGATCACCAAAAACATCACAGATCTAAACCACCACAGAAAAAACGAATCACCAAAAACGTCACAGATCTAAACCAGCATGGAATGAGTGATTGAGAGAGAAAGAGAGAGAGATAGAGAGTCAGACTTATTAGTGAGAGAAGTAGAGAGAGAGACAGAAAAAACGAGAGAGAAAGAGTGACTGATTGAGTGAGAGAGAGAGAGAGAGAGAGAGAGAAAGAGAGTCAGACTTATCAGTGGGTGGGGTGGGGTGGGTTAAAAGTTAAAACTATGGGTGGTTGGTAAGGGGTAAACCGGTTTTAGAAAACTATATATATATATATATATATATATATATATATATATATATATATATATATATATATATATAAAGAAAGTATAAAGGTTTGTAAACTTGTAAAAAAAGTTGTAAAAAAATATAAAAGCTGTAAATTTTTTGTAAAAAAATCTAAAGGTTTGTAAAAAAAATATCCTTTGTAAAAAAAATATCATTTGTAAATAAAAATATCATTTGTGAAACGAGGAATTATTTACTTATTATGACTTTTGCATATTTTTAGAAGTTCATTGCTCCCGCGCAAATGATTGATTGGGTGCAAAACATAGCTCGAGGGACTGGTTTTGTTATTGTTAAAAGAATAAGCAAAGCAGAGAAGGGACATTTGTACGAAATCAATTATGACTATCAAGTTATTTTCCCCATTAATATCAATAATTTATATGAGTCACTTTTAAGAAAAGTGAGAGGGATATACGATCCCGAATCTATTGATATACGTGAACCTGTTGTTCACGTAAGTACTCATGGACGTCCGAGCGGAAAGGACAAAAGTCCCAGGCTACAAAAGTCCCAGACTTGAATAAAGAACCAACCGCTGATCACCGAAGAAGTTATTCAAGATTTAAAAAAGTCCCGTATGGAAAACTAGAAGGAGGGTTGAATAGTTTTACCGATTTTAAATTTAAGTTTCAAAGATTTAGATTAGATCTTATGTGAATTCGTATGGATGGATAAATAGTATAAAACAATAAGTAAAGTAAATAATGAAAGCAAGTAAAGTGAAGGATAGAAATTAGCAACACAAGTGATTTATAGTGGTTCGGCTACAAGGACACCTTCCTTGCCCTACTCCACTCCCCGAGTTCCCCACTCGAGAGTTCAAGCACTATGTCAACAAGCTCCTTCAACATGGAGGAGAAGCCTCACAACGTCGCTTACACTTTTTCCGGTACAAAACTAAATACCGAGTTCTTCCACGAGGTAGAACCAAACCTATCACAACTATTACACAACAGCTATGTGAAATATGAATTACAAGATCTTGCTACGGAAATCTTGTGGATGGACAAATCAATCAAGGACCCTTTGCTTGGATTACTTGTAGTATAACGTGATCTCGCCTTTGAGAAGGACCTATATGAGAATCACAACAAAAGATAGAAGAACTACTAGAATGATCAAATGATCAGAGGTTAGAAGAGTGAGATAATATATGAGAGAGTTGTAAGAAGAAAGGGTGAGTAACAATGAAGAAATGGCTCACTATTTATAGGCACAAAAATCCTTCTGTCCCATGGTTCTGGCGGATCCCTCACTTGGGCGATTCGGCCAGTGCAAACCTAGGGATCCGGCATTTTGGGTTATACCAGTCCAGATTTTGGGTTGCAAACTTGGTTATGGGTTATGGGTATGAGCCATGGGTAATGGACTTTGGGTCATGGATACCCAACACGATACAATGTATCTAGACAATAGGTCATGGGTCTTGGGTCATGGGTCATGGATAATACCCAACATGATTTCATGCATGATGTCATGCAATGGGTCATGGTTTATGGATTAGCTTCATGGGTATGGGTCATGGGTCTTGGATATTACCCATCCTATTACATAAACTATTACAACAAATAAATTATTACAACATTTTATGTGAATGGCCAAATGTATATACTTTATAAAAATAACATGTATTCTTATAATTTTACTTATGATAACTTTATATTTGGTATCAACAAAACATAACGAGACCGCTAAATATGAATAAACGTTTTTACGGTTTATTTTTATTAACAATCTCCCCCTTTTTGTTGATGACAAAACATAACGTTATGATGAGTAAAACTTAAGATTAGATGTATGTTTTGAAAGAATATGTAAGTTTTACTTTTTCTCCCCCTTTTTGTCGAAACAAAAAGTGAGCCTAGTGAAGAAATAAATTATGGAATAAAAATAAGTATGATCCATAAAGCACTAGCTCCCCCTTAACGGTAGCTCCCCCTAGAATTCGGGGTCAAGTGAGAAAATATAATACCTACAAAAAAATGTTAGTAGTAACATGTAATATAATCTTGTATAGGACGAGAAACAAGATAGAAAGCCAAGGTACGTAAACAAAGCCTTGTAATAAAATATCTAAGTGTAGTGGTATATATGCCACATACAAAATATAAAACTAAGTACAAGGATTGTTCTTTAAAATGACTCAAAAGAAACAAAATAGAGAAAATAATATTATCATTCCTTCCATGCTTGCATATGGGTTAATTATGGATGTTTTGGTGAGTGATAATGTTGATGCGATCAATGATATGGTTGAGTATGAACAACATCTCATCCCTTATTTCCATTGCGAGTTCCCTAGTGGATTGACAATGTTCGCAATAGAGATGGAGAGGGAGGTGTTGGTTGATGGTTTCCGGGTAGGTTTGATTTTCGGAGTGCGGAATAGGTGGTGGAAATGTTGGAAAATATAGATCAAAGTCCATGATGTTGGTGAGTGGTGGTGGATAAGAACCTAGATGTTCTTGTTTTGTAATGGGAAGTGGAGGTGGTGATATTTCAAGCTCTTCATAGAGTGTGTTTGGAGATGTTGGAGGTGTTAAAAATACTAGTTCTTTTGGGTTTAAGTTGGAGGCTAGTTGGGTAGTTTTTGATGGTTGAAATGGAGCGGGTGATGGACTAGACAAGGGTAGTGGAATTGTTTTTGGAGTCGTAAGAAGTTTCGCTAGGGTGATTTGGGAGTCAAGTTGAGACTCGTTAGGTAATTGTGGTGATGAACTTGTGGGAGATGATGGAGGTGCTACAATGTAGTCATTTAGTGGAGAATGAGTAGTTGGTGATGGGCTTTTTGACAAAGGTTTAGCTAAGCAACAAGGCTGGATGCTAATCCGTGCGGTTCTCCTAGATTTGGTTGGTGGTGGTATTACGAAAGGTGGTAGGATGAAGTTTTGTATTTCTTGAAAAGGATTGTTTTCACTAGATGGTTCATCAATGTTTGAGGATCTTTTGGGGGACATAATGATAAGGATTTAAAGGTACACTTTTGAGGGGTCATTTAAGCCCTTAATCGATCACTTTTATATCCGTTACTACTTAATTTCGTTCCTTTTCACTTTTTAGGTCTCTTGAAGGCAAATTGCTGGAATGACACTTATTCGGACGAAAAGGCGCGAATATATGAAGAAAATGGCCCAAGTCAGGAATCAAGACACTCAAGCTGCTGGAACAGAAGGTGACGGCATCATAGCCAAATGGCGACGCCGTCACGACACGTTTCGAGACGACTCATAAGCCAAATTACTATTTTGCACTTGACGGCATCATGTTTTAAAGAGTAGGGCGTCACAACTCATACGGCCTAGATTTAGATCCCGACGACGTCAAAAGATGAAGCTGACGGCGTCACAACCATAAGGTGACGCCGTCACTGAGTTGACTTGGCCAAGACGAAACCTAATGGCGGCGACCCGACGGCATCACAAATAAAGAGTGACGCTGTCGCATATTGTAACTCTATATATAGAATTCGAATTTTCAGAATTTTAGAGAGGTAGTTTTGTGGAGTAAAACCTAAACCGAAATTTGGCTGTCTTGGGTAGTATCTTAGGGTTTCATACCCTATTTTACAACAAGATAAGTGATTTACTTCATTAATTTAATTATGTCTTCAATTGATTGTGTGTATGCTTGCATGTTTCCCATGTCCGGCTAATTTACTTGTGTGTTTGCTTAGATCTATGAAACCTAGGTATTGAATATTGATTGGTTGTCTCTTATCTTAATTGTGATTGACCTAGTATTGCGATAGGTCCTTCGTTATGTTTTTAATGCTTGAGTAATCTTTGTGAACATTAGTTTATAATCACGTAGTGTTATTGTAGTCTAAACATCCAAAGGTAATCTTAGAGTTAGTTTATGAATCCTAGAGATTTCGTAGGCAATAACCTTAAGGTAGTCTCAAAGAGTTAGGGAAAAACGCATACCCTACGACCTTAGAAGACACAACGCTTTAAGAATAAGGACGTGACAATTCAACCATCAATAGGAGATAACTAGGGAGTAATAGCATCTAGGTAAACACATTTTTAATCATCATAAGAGCACACAACAATAGACATAGACTATACTCACCTTAGCTTAGTTAATTAGATAATTAGAATAGTAGAGTAATTGGTAGAATTACCAACCCCCCAAATCCAATACCCCAAGATTCCTACCTTTCGATTTTCTAAAAAATATAAAAAAGATAAAAAATAATCTTCCTCAACCCCAACCTTAGCGTAGTAATTTCTCACTAGCATTCCTATTCCCCTAGAGAATGATATCAATTCCCTAGGCTTACCCTAATACTACACTATAATGATTAGGTTCACTACCTAGGGTGTTGAAAAACTTTCTCGATGAAAAGGAAGTTCCTTTGACCCCGAACGCGCGTTGTACGCGTATCAAGTTTTTGGCGTCGCTACCGGGGAATAGAATAGCTAGTTAGATTTCCACCTCATTTAGGTTCCCTTGTTTGATTCCTATCAAGTAAGCTTTTTTTTCTCATTTTTAGCTTCTTCGTAGTCTATCCCCCTTCTTTGTGACCTTTTTTAGTAATCCCATCACTTTTCATCATGGAAGGTGATAATCAACCACCACTCATCAACCCACCACCAAATTACCCGCCAAGAGGCCGTACTCTTGGTGAATACTCAAGACCAAACCACCTAGGCTATAGAAACACCATTGAGCTTCCCGACCTAGCCCAAACTACGACCCTTCGATCCGACACCATCCGGTTGGTGCAAAACGGATGTGCATTCCATGGACTTCGTTCCGAAGATCCTAATCAGCATCTTAAGGATTTCCTTAAAATCGTTGATTCCATCGACCTCGATGCTACTACTCGGGAGACCACGCGCTTGCGTCTCTTCTAATTCTCTCTACGGGACCAAGCTAGTAATTGGCTTGAGCGACTTCCCGCCGGCTCCATCTCAAGTTAGGATGATCTCACCTCTCATTTCCTTGCCCAATTTTTCTGATCGGGGATAACTACTAAGCTTAGGAATGAAATCTTGATGTTCCAACAACATCAAGGTGAATCTCTCTACGAAGCATGGACTCGATTCAAGGACTTACTCCATAGAGTCCCTCATCACGGCATTGATCTTTGGCTTCAAGTCCAACTCTTCTATGATCATGTCAACTTCCCAGCTAAGCGATCCATTGACCAAGCGGCCGGTGGTAAATTTAGTGATCTCACCGCTGAAGAATCATGGGGTATAATAGAGGACCTTGCCCTCTATGACAACGAAAGTTGGAATGACCCCCGTGAGTTGCCAAAAATCGTAAGGGCAATCTCCCTGTCTCCCATTGTCTTACAACCTTCCGACCGTAGGATGCTCGAGCTTGAAGATCAAGTCAAATTCTTAATGAGCTCATACGAAAATCCTAAGTCTTCACGCCAAGTGAACAAAGTTTCTTCCTTGTGTGAACTATGTAGTAGTCCTCATGACACTCGCACTTGCACAAGACTCCCCGAACAAGATTCCGTTGAATACGTATCCTCGCGTACCAATGGAACGGGAGGAAGATTCCCTACAACACCCGGACCTAGGACTTTCAATGACGCCCGAGAAGCATGGAAGGGCAAGTCCGACTTCTATTGGGGACAAACCAAAGAATTCACATCTAATGATTTCTCATGGCCCCCATCTCACGGCCCTAGCCAACAAAACATAGAAGGGATGTTGCAACACCTAGTTACATCCCAAGAAGCTCAAATAGCTAAGCTCTCGGACCGCTTTAACCAACAACAAGCCGAGATGGATAAGAAGATAGATAACCTTTTGAAAGCCATGACCAATAGTGATAGGAAGGTTAATGCTATCTCAACCCCCGAAGTTTCCGGTGTAGAAATTAAGGACCCAAGTAAGTTAGCCAAGCACGTTCAATTCGTCAATACCATCACCTTAGTGCCTAATAGGACAAACGAAGTGAACCATGAGACGGTACTTGAGGTTAGTGAAACTCCTAAGAACAAATCGACAGAGGAAGTAGATGAAGTAGGCAATGACTATTTCAATACATTTCCTACGGAAGAAGAACTCTCTCGCCACCCACACTTAGTACGAGACCTCCGTCACATGTATGTTAGGAGAAGCCCTAGGACCAAGTTTGGGAACCCTTGGAATCTTAACATACCATGTTGCATAGGATACCTTTTTATGGCAAAGGCCTACATTAATCGCAAGTCCCCGATAAATATCATGACTAGCACCTACTATAATTGGGTAATGAAAAAGCCTATCCCAACTAGTCAAGATCCCGATAATCCTAGGGTTAGTTGCAATTTTCTTGGTAGAGTTAAGGGATTGCCCGTCTATGTAGGTAGTTTCACGTTTCCTACGGATTTCATAGTTGTGAATGATATTAGTACAACCATAGATCCTAGCTTGTCCCACGTTATTCTAGGAAAGCCTTTCATAGAAAACACCGGGATGACCTATGATCCATCGTTAGGAATAGTGAGATTCAAGGATGAGACCGATGATGTACATTACCAAATGCCCTTTAAGATTGAGAAATTTTCATCATTATCCAATGATGAAAAAGAACTTAAGCTATCGGTCTACTATAGGAATGAGGAAGATAAGAAGAAGAGAGTTGATTATGTGATGAATAAGATTTTCGGGTTCTATAAGGATTGCTTGAAACTAGGACCGGAATATAGAACAGATTGGGGAGAAGATGACTTCTTAGAAAGATGCATAATAGGGCATTACTATAACATGGAAAACCCCAATAGAGACCGTCATAAGGAAGAAGGTGACGGTAATGAAGTCACGTAGGGGCACGACTTCGAGTCTAGCTACAAGACTCATAAATAAATAAAATCGCTTCGTGGGAGGCAATCCATGCTTAATTGTTTGCTTGTTTGTGTGTCGTATATCTTTTATTGATTGTTTATTCTCATGTTTGAATTTGTAAAAATGCTTTATTTTGTCTTTAACCTCGTCTTAATTACATATAAATGTATCTTACAAAAGGGATAAGTGTAGGGAGGATTACACACATTTTCAAAAAGAACGTGAACATGAGAATTACGATTATTAAAAAGATATACATGTGTGTTTGTTTAAGTCAAATGCTTGTATCGAGTCATAATGGATGTTTTGCAGGAAATTTTTCCAGATTCTAAAGATATAAATTTTCCAGAATTTTTTTCAGAAAATCGCAGACCAGTTTCTGTCAGGATAACCTGACGGCGTCAGGGTTGCAACCTGACGGCGACAGGAGGAGTAGAAACAGCTTCTAACTTTTTCTCGTTTTCTGTGCTACTTATAAATTTTTAGAATTTTCCAGGTCTTAATTTTCCAGAAAATCTGTAAACATCCATTCCACAAGCATTATATCCTAGTTTAGTAGAGTCATATATATATTGTTACCGCCGATTTTACATGAAGGTTTCATTTGTTTTCTTCAAGTGTTCAGGTTCTATTTATCAAGAAGAAGATACATAAGATTGGAAGGAGCTTTTCACGCATACGTTCTTCTTGGAGAAGAATTTAACCAGTACTTCACACGGATCCTACCGAGCTAATCAGGGGAGTATTAGTTTCTTTCATTTTTAATTACCTTCCATTATCATAACTTTGATACTTTCGGGGAACACTAGGGACAATGTTCAGTTTAAGTGTAGGGAGGGAAAATAAAACGAGAACTTTGAAACTATGCTTATCCTTGACTATTTGCCTTGTCCAATTTCATTTGTGTAATAAACCATGAGAAATATCGGTTAGGGTAATTTTGCCACCAAATTTAAATTTTTTCATGACATGTAAGAGTGGGCTATTAGTCTTAATAAAGCGTCTCATGGATAGGAAGTTATATGACTAGCACAAAACCCTTTACCACTTAAATTCCACCCAAAATGTGAGGATCGCCCTTAGATTTGTAGGAATTAAAGCATTCCACTTTAATGCTTCGATTGTGTACCGGTAGTATAATAGATTCTAGAACATGTTTTGTGATGCATTCTGAGATCGCTAGTGAGACTACACTTGTGTAGTTAGGAATAACTAAATGATAAGAGGCATTAGGATAACCCTTGTTTGATACCTGCATTATAATAACTTCTTCCACATCGGTTGAGTAATTCCCCCACACCCTTGCGTTGTACTCATCTTTAGTACACGATACCCCTAGTTAACCCCTCAGAGCCTATCCTTTTCGCGGTTCTCATGATATTTCAGTTTTCCAGAATATCAATGAAGAGCATTGTTTACAATCCACCCCCAAATGTATACCCAAATCGCCTTAGCCTACCTTGTATGCACTCACTTTTAGTGCATTATTGTTATCATACTAAACCCTTAGTTCAATTATCTAGTTGCTTGCATAAGTTGCTAAGTCGAGTCATATCCTTTGTACACAGTTTTGGGACGATTGGGACTCATGGGAAAAGTTAAATTTTATGAAATGACGGGAAGGAACGTTAAATTCAAATTTCCTTTATTTGCGTAATAATGTACTTCAAGTGTTTTGATCTTTTCAATTCGGGTCAAATTAGTGTTAGAGTAATAAAAACTCAAGTGTAGGGATGTGCCTATAAATCCCTTTATATTTTGATGTTATCGTAGAGGATGGTAGAGTAAAAGTGTATGAAAAAAAAAACATACGGGCTACCATCCTACATCTATCTTTAAATTTATGTTTGTTTCTTTCAAAGTTATCTAGAGTTTAGAGTGTCGAGTCTTGGCTTAGCAACGCCATTCTTCTCATGCTTGTAACATAAAGGTTTTTGACTTGCCACCACTAAATCACCTATCCCACCAAACCCTTTGTTTCCCTACCATAAGCCTAATGTTACAACCATTTAAAAGACCTCTTAGATAGTTTTTCCTAGGTGCTTATGCCAAAGCGATGGAGGTTTGATCTAGTCTCAAGCCTACGGTAATCTATGTACTAGGACCGGTTAATGAGTGTTTATCTTCCATTTCCAACTTGATATATTTCATATACACCCGAGAGATGAGAGTATCTAAACACCACTTGTGAGGTGCTAGTATGTAAATTCCGTGCTTGTTATGACTTTTTCGGGGCTTATACGTGTTATGAATTGTTCTAAACTAATGCTTCATGGCCCCTAACTTATAAATTAATTGGGTGAAAGCACATTTGCTTGAGGACAAGCAAATACCAAGTGTAGGGATATTTGATAAGGATTTAAAAGGTACACTTTTGAGGGGTCATTTAAGCCCTTAATCGATCACTTTTATATCCGTTACTACTTAATTTCGTTCCTTTTCACTTTTTAGGTCTCTTGAAGGCAAATTGCTGGAATGACACTTATTCGGACGAAAAGGCACGAATATATGAAGAAAATGGCCAAAGTCAGGAATCATGACACTCAAGCTGCTGGAACAGAAGGTGAAGGCGTCACAGCCAATTGGCGATGCCGTCGTGACACATTTCGAGACGACTCATAAGCCAAATTACTATTTTGCACTTGACGGTATCAGGTTTTAAAGAGTTGGGCGTCACAACTCAGACGGCCTAGATTTGGATCCCGACGGCGTCAGAAGATGAAGCCGAGGGCGTCACAACCATAAGGTGACACTGTCACAGAGTTGACATGGCCAAGATGAAAACCTAATGGCGGCGACCTGAGGGTGTCACAAATAAAGAGTGACGCCGTCGCATATTGTAACTCTATATATAGAATTCGAATTTTCAGAATTTTAGAGAGGTAGTTTTGTGGAGTAAAACCTAAACCGAACTTTGGCTGTCTTGGGCAGGATCTTAGGGTTTCATACCCTATTTTACAACAAGATAAGTGATTTACTTCATTAATTCAATTATGTCTTCAATTGATTGTGTGTATGCTTGCATGTTTCCCATGTCCGGCTAATTTACTTGTGTGTTTGCTTAGATCTATGAAACCTAGGTATTGAATATTGATTGGTTGTCTCTTATCTTAATTGTGATTGACCTAGTATTGCGATAGGTCCTTCGTTGTGTTTTTAATGCTTGAGTAATCTTTTTGAACATTAGTTTATAATCACATAGAGATATTGTAATCTAAACATCCAAAGGTAACCTTAGAGTTAGTTTATGAATCCTAGAGATTTCGTAGGCAATAACCTTAAGGTAGTCTCAAAGAGTTAGGGAAAAACGCATACCCTACGACCTTAGAAGACACAACGCGTTAAGAATAAGGACGTGACAATTCAACCATCAAAAGGAGATAACTAGGGAGTAATAGCATCTAGGTAAACACATTTTTAATCATCATAAGAGCACACAACAATAGACATAGACTACACTCACCTTTGCTTAGTTAATTAGATAATTAGAATAGTAGAGTAATCGGTAGAATTACCAACCCCCCAAATCCAATACCCCGAGATTCGTACCTTTCAATTTTCTAAAAAATATAAAAAAGATAAAAAATAATCTTCCTCAACCCCAACCTTAGGGTAGTAATTTCTCACTAGCATTCCTATTCCCCTAGAGAACGATATCAATTCCCAAGGCTTACCCTAATACTACATTACAACAATTAGGTTCACTGCCTAGGGTGTTGAAAAACTTGCTCGAAGAAAAGGAAGTTCCTTTGACCCCGAACGCGCGTTGTACGCGTATCACATAATGATGATTATTTTTTAGGTTAAAAGTGATGGATATGCAAGCATTTTTCAACCTTATTTATAGAGCAAATAATGCATTGCAATGAATGCTAAAACCAAAATGTGGACTATAATCTAATGATTAGATATGAATTTAAGGCATGTGATCATGAGAACACGAGCATTAAGTAACATATTCATTAGTGATAAAGCTAAAATGTTGAAAATATGAAAGTTTTTAGCCAAAGTAAGAAAAATAAGTGAAAATTTTGGCTA
Source organism: Chrysanthemum seticuspe (assembly GCA_019973895.1). NCBI lineage: Eukaryota > Viridiplantae > Streptophyta > Magnoliopsida > Asterales > Asteraceae > Chrysanthemum > Chrysanthemum seticuspe. The sequence goes on along the minus strand of BPTQ01000007.1, from coordinate 84,459,382 downwards.
CTGTGGCACGGTTCCCACATATCCGACCCTTTAGGGATCCATCTAGCGTAAATGCTGGGATCCGTGGAATTGGCGTTCTCAAGCAGCTGAAAATTTTGCTTTTGGAAACAATAGTGCCTAGTGTGTGCCTATATGAAAACTGATTGTGCAAAAGATTGCACTACCAGGCTTCGATGAGGATCAAAGTAATGAGGGGTGTATATTCCAGCCAAGACTCGCCTGTAACCTGAGAATAAGAAATACTAAGACACTACGTTAAGTGATTACGCAGGGGTAGGACCCTGCGAACCACCTCCGGCGTGAGAGTAAGTATGAGTTATGGTAGTATAAGTGTGTGTAAGTAAAAAGATGAGTGTGAAATGAGCATACCATAATCCCTTGTCTGTCTAACCTATTTATAGTGGAAGAAATATGGTTAGAGGCACTCTTGCATGAATGTCGGAGATCATGGGGGCGTCCCATGATTGTGGGTAACCGCTAGGGGTTAGTGGCCCACGTTCTCAGACTTGACGGGGAAGCCAAGAGAGAGAGGGAGATCGTGGGTTTGACCAAGTCAGGAGGTTCCTTGTAACACCCCAACCCGATAAGGGTAAAAGTATCACATTTATGGTGCCAAATCAGAACAATACATATAAACCATGCAAGCGGAAGTCTTATAATAATTATCAAAAGGTAACAAGTCAACACGACTTGAACAGTACAAAAGTTCCAAAAGATGTCCAAAGGAAAAGAAACGATCCAATGTCTAAATCTCCAAAACAGATAACAATAATAATCAAAGTCTAAGATGACTAAGGAAAATCCATAATAGCATCCTACTCTCAAAGCCCAAGAAAAGCCCCAGCTCCTAGCTTAATAACCTGCCGCAGGAAAAGAAACGCGGCTGAGCTTAAAAGGCCAGTGAACAGATATAACAATACAATAGCAATAATGAGGAACTGAAGTCAAGAAAAAAATACGATAAGAAATGAAGTGAAACAATATAGAGTAGGGTAAAGGAAACAATGAAAGGGGTCAGTTATCCACCACGAGCCAACAATCAATGCAATACAATCAATCAATAGCAGTCCAATATCAATAGTAGCCAATGTATTCAGAGGGGTGACCTCGGAATACCAATCCAATAAGAGGGGAGACCTCAAGTATCCAGTGGAGTGATCAGCTCCCAATATGTGAGGGGGTGTAATGCACACACGCACCGCATCACCAATACATTATCAATACAATCAATCAATACAATACAAATCTAGGATGCATCCATACGCCCCCTGCAATACAATAGTGGCCAATACAATATATATCTGAAGCGCGCAATAATCAATATAATAATCGGGACGGTGTGTAACATCACTCGTACACACTGGAGTCATGCCATTGGTGCATCAATGACACGGACATGGAACCCCCATGCCTAGTTAATTGCTCGGGTATCAACTGACAGATCAATGCAATAGGTACAAGTATACAATATGGAGGTCAATCAATATCAAAGGTTCAATATTAATAGTTCACAATTCAATATCAATAGTCCAATATCAATGGTTCAATTATTAGAGGTCCAATATCAAAGGATCAATAACAAGGGTTCAATAGCAATGGTTCAATAGCAAAGGATCAATAGCAAGGGGAATCAATATAAGAAGAATCAATATTAAAGGGATCAATTATCAAAGGTCAATAGCAATAGCAATGGAGAGCAAAGAGTTCATGAGAAACCTAATGAGAAGGTCAGAATATCTGTACCTTATTTGAAGCAATCAACAATGAAATGAAAGTCAAGAAATGAGATCAATCGCGCCGTCCAGAACCTATATGAATTAGATAACGCTCCATAAGAATTAGATTACTCGTTTTAGACGGCTTTCCATTTTAAGCAACTTTCTATTTTAGGTAACCTTCCATTTATTATGCACTTTAAAGATATATTAGGTTAAGTGATTATTATAATACTTTAAGCCAATTTACGCAAGTTTAGGGTTCCAAGTGTAAATATTATAAAGTGTAAGGTTTTAATAGTAATTATATCTCGTTCATATGTTTTACTCATTTAGCCCTTATAGTCATTATATTTACCAACCAAACCTTTTATTTTCGAAGATTGTGAATTTAACATAGAAGTTTATATGACCAGTACATGAATCCATAACAACCATAGCTTTTATTTAAAAACACCTTATATATTATTTGCTAGTTTAAACATGTTAAACACAAGATATCATAACCCTTTTTTTGGTGACCCCATATTGTCGAGTTACATCCTTCCCAAGGTCAGATTTATATGCGCCCCTTTTTCTACCAAAATGATACCCTACCTCTCTATATATATACGAACCATTTGCCAAAATTCAGATTGTACAACTGATGACATTGATATGCATTTAGTCTTTTGTTTAACACATTCATGCCCATGCATCCCACACCCATGCGACAACAAGGCCAAGGTCCAACACATGCTTCTGTACCCATGCATCAAAACATATAAAATAAGACTTAACAACCCCATGCATGCAAATATGATTAGTGTTTTATGCGGCTCAATATATATGGTTTCAAGGACCATGCGCATGTTAGTTTACGAGCAGGATTATGAATCACACTTTTATACATATATATATATACTTAGTTTTTAGTCATGATTTCATGTGACATAAGAATGGTTTTTTCACATCTAGCATGATTTCATGTAGCATAGCTTCGTTTTAACATTCATGTGACATGTATATTTTGTTATTAACTCAGCGCATGGGAGATTACTCACAACTAGATTCATGACGAAAGAAAGACGAGACGAGGGTCATAAATGTTACCTTGGTATCGTGCAAGAAGAAAGTAACAAGATCAAAACCAAGCACACACAAGACCCTTTGTGTCCTGCTTACTACACGCTAGCAGCAACGCCACACCACGACCAAAACGATGAGTCCTACGAACCAATTAATGACGGTACTGGCAGCTTAAGACCACACGAAACCCTTTTCTTTGAAGCCTTCTACTTGACAGAGAAAGGAGATGGAGTTTGTTCTATTTCTTTTGCCGTGACTTTTTAATATGGGGGCTAGGGTTTTTGTGAGATATTTAAGCTAGGTAGGTTAGGAATAAATGGATATGAATTACTTATCTTTGGCAATGATTTGGATCATTAAGGAGGCGTTTTTCTTGCTCCCTCTCTTAGTCGAAATTCATGAAGTCCCAATAAATCAATATTTAGTTTACATTTATACATTTAGTTTTTTAATTAATGTTTGAATGTGTTATTTAAATTGTAAGTTACATAAATAATGTTTAAAGGTTCTATGTGGTTTTTGTTATCATAAGTAGTTAACGAGCTTGATTATATTTTTCGGATTATGATTGTCGGTGTGAGGGCATTATGGTCATTTACTCGCGTTTACGATTTTAGGGTTTTACAACTCTTCCCCTCTAAAAAGAAAATTTTCGTCCTCGAAAATTGAAAGGAAACGATGCAACAAACGAAGACATACCAGATGATGAAAAGAAATGCGGATAACTAGCTCGCATCGATTCCTCGGTCTCCCAGGTAGCTTCACGCTCTGGGTGATTCTTCCAAAGAATCTTAACAAACGGAATTACTTTGTTTCTCATGACTCGATCTCGTCGATATAAAATAGCTTCGGGTTCTTCCGGTAAGGACATATCTGGCTGAATCTGATCCAAAGGATAGGAAACCATGTGTAACGGATGATAGTTGTATCCCCGCAGAAGAGATACAAGGAACACATCATGAACATGAGATAACTACGGAGGTAGAGCTAAACGGTACGAAACCTCCCCAACACGATCCAAAATCTCGAAAGGTCCAATGAATCGAGGACTGAGCTTGCCCTTGATCCCAAAACGCTTAACACCACGGAACTGTGAAACTTTCAGAAAAACACGATCACCAACACGAAACTCCAAGTCGCGCCTATGCTTATCAGCATAACTCTTCTGCCGTGAACGAGCCTCCTTCAATCTTTCTCTAGCAACCGCCACCTTCTCATTAGTAATCTCGATGATTTCTGGACCTTCAATCAGACGTTCACCTACCTCATCCCAGCAAATAGGTGCTCTACATTTCCTCCCGTATAACAACTCATACGGTGCTGCCTTGATGCTAGCGTGCCAACTATTGTTGTAGGCAAACTCCACCAAGCACAGATACTCATCCCAGTTCCCAGTCCATTCCAAAGCACAAGCCCTCAACATGTCCTCAAGAGTCTGAATGGTTCTCTCCGTCTGACCATCAGTCTGAGGATGAAAAGCGGTACTGAACTTAAGACACGTACCCCAAGCTCTTTGCAGACTCTTCCAAAAACGAGACGTGAATCGCGGATCCCTGTCGGAAATAATAGCCGTAGGAGTACCATGCAGTCTAATAATCTCTTGCTGAAAAATTGCTGCCAATTGAGTAACACGAAAGTCTTTCCGGATAGGTAAGAAATGAGCGGATTTGGTTAGTCGATCAACAACCACCCAAATCGCGTCATGTCTTTTTCGAGTAGGAGGCAAACCCGTGACAAAATCCATGGAGATTTCTTCCCACTTCCATGTAGGAATATCTAATGGCTACAACAAACCACTAGCCCTCTGGTGTTCAATCTTAACCTGCTGACAAGTCATACACTTAGCCACAAATGAAGCCACATCTTGTTTCATACCATTCCACCAGAAATGCTGCTTAAGATCCCGGTACATCTTGGTAGAACCAGGATGAATAGTGAAAGGGGAACTATGAGCCTCAGATAAAACAGCTTCACGCAAAGCAGGATCATTCGGAACACAAAGTCGAACCTCATACCATACGACGCCTGAACCATCAATACTGAACTCAGTCTGCTTACCCGCCTCGATATTCTGAATCACCGACCAAAGCTCACCATCATCCTTCTGAGCTTCCTTAATCTGTAACATAAGGTTGGACTCCACCTTCATGCTAGCCCAATAACCGTCATAGCCCCGTAAACAAAACTCTACATCCATAAGCTCAAGATCACGAAGAACCCTCGGTTCAATCTCCAAACTAGCAATCATACCCGACTTTCGGCTCAGCGCATCAGCAACTACATTAGCCTTACCCGGATGATACTGGATGTTCGTGTCATAATCCTTAAGAAGCTCTAACCATCTCCGTTGCCTCATATTGAGCTCCTTTTGTGTGAATATATACTTTAAACTTTTGTGGTCAGTAAAGATATCACACGACTCACCGTACAAGTAATGCCTCCAAATCTTAAGGGCAAAAACCACCGCAGCCAACTCCAAATCATGCGTGGGATAATTTTCCTCATACGATTTCAATTGCCTCTAAGCATAGGCAATCACCTTACCATGCTGCATCAATACACAACCCAAACCTTTCTTCGACGCGTCACTATAAATCTGGAAACCTCCGGAACCCGATGGAAGTGTCAAAATAGGCGCAGTAACCAATCTCCGTTTCAACTCCTCAAAACTCTGTTCACGCTCCTCCGTCCATTCAAACTTTTCTCCTTTCCTCATCAATTGCGTCAAAGGTAACGCCAATCGAGAGAAACCCTCAACAAATCGACGGTAATAACCAGCCAGCCCCAGAAAACTTCTAACCTCCGTCACAGTAGTAGGTCTCGGCCACTTGGTGATAGCCTCAACCTTGGATGTGTCCATCTTGATACCATCAGCAGACACAACGTGACCAAGGAAGGTAACTTGGTTCAACCAGAACTCACACTTAGAAAATTTTGCATACAACTTTTGTTGTCGAAGAGTCTCCAATACTATACGAAGGTGCTGCTCGTGTTCGGCCTCACTCTTAGAATATACAAGGATGTCATCAATGAAAACGATTACAAATTTATCGAGGTACTCGTGAAAGTCCGGTTCATAAGATCCATGAAAACTGCAGGTGCATTAGTCATACCAAACGGCATAACCAAAAACTCATAATGGCCATAACGAGTACGGAACGCGGTCTTAGGAACATCTTGCTCCTTCACACGTAATTGATGGTAACCGGACCTCAGATCAATCTTAGAGAAGAACTTGGCACCTTGCAATTGGTCAAACAAGTCGTCGATGCGCGGAAGAGGGTAGCGGTTACGGATAGTGATTCGGTTCAGCTCGCGGTAGTCAATACACAACCTCATACTCCCATCTTTCTTCTTAACAAATAGTACAGGTGCACCCCAAGGTGAAACACTGGGTCTAATAAAGCCATTCTCCAACAGTTCTTGCAGTTGTTCTTTCAATTCTTTCAGTTCAATTGGTGCCATACGGTAAGGAGCTTTAGATATAGGTTCGGCACCAGGAATCAAATCAATGCCAAATTCAACTTCCCTAGCCAGAGGAATGCCAGGAAGTTCATCAGGAAAAACATCAGAGAATTCGCGCACAACAGAAAGACTTTCAATAGTCGGAACTTCCAAAGAAGTATCCTTGATGGATGCCAGAAAGCCTTGACAACCATGAGAAATGAGAGTGCGGGCTTTCATAGCCGAGATGATCTTAGCCGACTTAAGCGGTTGAGCACCATGATAAACGAATTCAGGTTGGTGAATATTACCAAAGATAACATTTCGAGCATAACAGTCAATGGTAGCCCTATGCAAGGCCAACCAATCCATACCCAGAATAATATCGAAATCAAACATATCTAGAGGAAGTAGATTAGCCGAAATAATACCATCATCGAAACGTAGGGGACAATTCACATATTCACGGTCAATAAGTACATGATTTTTCATAGGGGTTGATATAGATAAGTGATTCATTAGTGGTGTTGGAGATAATTTGAGCTTCTTAGCAAAATTTACCGATACGATAGAATGTGTCGCGCCAGTATCAAACAAAACAAAAGTAGTATGATCACCAAAGTAAATAATGCCAGTAATGGTACCTGACGCCTTGTCTGCCTGATCTTGAGTGACTGAATACACTCGTCCAGTGGTGGGAGGTGGTTTGAGGTAGTTTGATGGAGCAACCGATGCCTGTTTGGGGCAGTTCTTCACCTTATGATCTGTCTCCCCACAATGATAACAACCTCCGGTAAGCTTACGACAAACACCCGGGTGTGCATTACCACATGTAGCACATTTTGGAGGAGGAGGTAGCACCTCAGAAGTCCTCCTCTGGGAAGAAGATGTCACCGAACGATCATGATAAGTGCTGCGAGATGACTGATCCCGATGCTGTCTCTGAAAGCTGCCACTCTGACCCCGACGATCGTCACCCGATCTATCAAATCTTCGCTGAGTGCCCTGCTGTCTTGAGTCATAGCTACGGTCGTGTCGACCTCTAACTCCCTGTTTCTGGTCTTGACGACCCCTCTAATCGGAATTGTGGTCCTGACGACCCCTGGAATCCTGTCCCTGGTCATGTCGACCCCTGAACTCCTGAGTATGGTCTTGTCGACCCCGAGGATGAATACGATCCCCATCCCTGCTCCTCTTGTTGTAGCCCTGATCCTCATGTAATAACTCGATGTTGCGGGCAGCATCCACAACTGCAGCCACCTTAGTGTACTCATTATTAATCACCCTGTCCAGCACCCACTTCTTCAACCCCCATTTGAACTTACGAGCCTGACGACGAGCATCTCCAGCAACAGCAGCACCTACAAACCCAGCCATCCTCATAAATCGTTGCATATACTCGTGGGAATTTTCCCTATCCAGCTGATGTATGGCGTTGTACTCCCTTTCATATCTCTGCTGTTCTGACTCAGGGAAATACTGCTTGTAGAAGATGTCCCTGAAAGTGTTCCAGGTGCAAATATCCAGAAATTTCTCTTCTTTGGACAAGAGATAAGCTTTCCACCAGTTGAGGGCATCACCCTCGAGTTTGAAGGTCGCCAGTCGGGTTTTCACCTCGTCACCACAACCCAGCACATTGAAAAGCTTCTCCATGTGCGTAATCCAGTCCTCCGCATCATTAGGTGAAGCTGCCGAGCGAAAAAGGATTGGCTTAAGTTTGTTGAAGCGCTCGATCCAAACATGAATGGGTGTAGGTGGGTTAGCACCCCCCTCATTACCCCCACCGGAGGAGCTAGCGCCATTTCGAACATTCTGAGTGATGGTAGCGACAATTTCTGGCATAGCAGTAGCCAGATCATGGGCAATTAAAGCTTCAAAGTTGGGATGACCATCCCCGTTATCGTCGCCGTTCCTTCGAGTTTGGACCATCTGAAGAGTTCATTAAACGATTAGCAAATGTTAGGAAAATAAGATGGAGATCATGAACGGAAATGACGATAATGAAACCTAGAATCTACCCAAACCTCACATGTCAAAACTTAAGCTCTACGGGTCAACGCTTAGAGTCCATATGTCACAGGTCCTGACTACAAGTCGTAAACCTGGGCTCTGATACCATAATTGTAACACCCCATCCCGATAAGGGTAAAAGTATCACATTTATGGTGCCAAATCAGAACAATACATATAAACCATGCAAGCGGAAGTCTTATAATAATTATCAAAAGGTAACAAGTCAACACGACTTGAACAGTACAAAAGTTCCAAAAGATGTCCAAAGGAAAAGAAACGATCCAATGTCTAAATCTCCAAAACAGATAACAATAATAATCAAAGTCTAAGATGACTAAGGAAAATCCATAATAGCATCCTACTCTCAAAGCCCAAGAAAAGCCCCAGCTCCTAGCTTAATAACCTGCCGCAGGAAAAGAAATGCGGCTGAGCTTAAAAGCCCAGTGAACAGATATAACAATACAATAGCAATAATGAGGAACTGAAGTCAAGAAAAAAATACGATAAGAAATGAAGTGAAACAATATAGAGTAGGGTAAAGGAAACAATGAAAGGGGTCAGTTATCCACCACGAGCCAACAATCAATGCAATACAATCAATCAATAGCAGTCCAATATCAATAGTAGCCAATGTATTCGGAGGGGTGACCTCGGAATACCAATCCAATAAGAGGGGAGACCTCAAGTATCCAGTGGAGTGATCAGCTCCCAATATGTGAGGGGGTGTAATAAACACACGCACCGCATCACCAATACATTATCAATACAATCAATCAATACAATACAAATCTAGGATGCATCCATACGCCCCCTGCAATATAATAGTGGCCAATACAATATATATCTGAAGCGCGCAATAATCAATACAATAATGGGGACGGTGTGTAACATCACTTGTACACACTGGAGTCATGCCATTGGTGCATCAATGACACGGACATGGAACCCCCATGCCTAGTTAATGGCTCGGGTATCAACTGACAGATCAATGCAATAGGTACAAGTATACAATATGGAGGTCAATCAATATCAAAGGTTCAATATTAATAGTTCATAATTCAATATCAATAGTCCAATATCAATGGTTCAATTATTAGAGGTCCAATATCAAAGGATCAATAACAAGGGTTCAATAGCAATGGTTCAATAGCAGAGGATCAATAGCAAGGGGAATCAATATAAGAAGAATCAATATTAAAGGGATCAATTATCAAAGGTCAATAGCAATAGCAATGGAGAGCAAAGAGTTCATGAGAAACCTAATGAGAATGTCAGAATATCTGTACCTTATTCGAAGCAATCAACAATGAAATGAAAGTCAAGAAATGAGATCAATCGCGCCGTCCAGAACCTATATGAATTAGATAACGCTCCATAAGAATTAGATTACTCGTTTTAGACGGCTTTCCATTTTAAGCAACTTTCTATTTTAGGTAACCTTCCATTTATTATGCACTTTAAAGATATATTAGTTTAAGTGATTATTATAATACTTTAAGCCAATTTACGCAAGTTTAGGGTTCAAAGTGTAAATATTATAAAGTGTAAGGTTTTAATAGTAATTATATCTCGTTCATATGTTTTACTCATTTAGCCCTTATAGTCATTATATTTACCAACCAAACCTTTTATTTTCGAAGATTGTGAATTTAACATAGAAGTTTATATGACCAGTACATGAATCCATAACAACCATAGCTTTTATTTAAAAACACCTTATATATTATTTGCTAGTTTAAACATGTTAAACACAAGATATCATAACCCTTTTTTTGGTGACCCCATATTGTCGAGTTACATCCTTCCCAAGGTCAGATTTATATGCGCCCCTTTTTCTACCAAAATGATACCCTACCTCTCTATATATATACGAACCATTTGCCAAAATTCAGATTGTACAACTGATGACATTGATATGCATTTAGTCTTTTGTTTAACACATTCATGCCCATGCATCCCACACCCATGCGACAACAAGGCCAAGGTCCAACACATGCTTATGTAAGCATGCATCAAAACATATAAAATAAGACTTAACAGCCCCATGCATGCAAATATGATTAGTGTTTTATGCGGCTCAATATATATGGTTTCAAGGACCATGCGCATGTTGGTTTACGAGCAGGATTAGGAATCACACTTTTATATATATATATATATATATATATATATATATATATATATATATATATATATATATATATATATATACTTAGTTTTTAGTAATGATTTCATGTGACATAAGAATGGTTTTTTCACATCTAGCATGATTTCATGTAGCATAGCTTCGTTTTAACATTCATGTGACATGTATATTTTGTTATTAACTCAGCGCATGGGAGATTACTCACAACCAGATTCATGACGAAAGAAAGACGAGACGAGGGTCATAAATGTTACCTTGGTATCGTGCAAGAAGAAAGTAACAAGATCAAAACCAAGCACACACAAGACCCTTTGTGTCCTGCTTACTACACGCTAGCAGCAACGCCACACCACGACCAAAACGATGAGTCCTACGAACCAATTCATGACGGTACTGGCAGCTTAAGACCACACGAAACCCTTTTCTTTGAAGCCTTCTACTCGACAGAGAAAGGAGATGGAGTTTGTTCTATTTCTTTTGCCGTGACTTTTTAATATGGGGGCTAGGGTTTTTGTGAGATATTTAAGCTAGGTAGGTTAGGAATAAATGGATATGCATTACTTATCTTTGGCAATGATTTGGATCATTAAGGAGGCGTTTTTCTAGCTCCCTCTCTTGGCCGAAATTCATGAAGTCCCAATAAATCAATATTTAGTTTACATTTATACATTTAGTTTTTTAATTAATGTTTGAATGTGTTATTTAAATTGTAAGTTACATAAATAATGTTTAAAGGTTCTATGTGGTTTTTGTTATCATAAGTAGTTAACGAGCTTGATTATATTTTTCGGATTATGATTGTCGGTGTGAGGGCATTATGGTCATTTACTCGCGTTTACGATTTTAGGGTTTTACATTCCTTATCCATTGTTCCTTCGTCAACCATACCCCGAAGGGCTTAGCGCTGCGAATGGCGAATTCCCTTAAGGTAACCTTCGTGCCAACGAATGGTTTGACGCCTGTGGATATTTTGGAATCCTAACCTGAGCCTTCATATGGAAGGGCTTCGACACGTCTTGGAGGAGTGTCCTTCGAGCTACTCGGAGGGTACATCATCAAGCCCTCCAGTCGAAAGTGATGCATATGAGCGAAGAGGCATTGCATTCGACTTCTTGCTTCTAAAAAATTACATCTCACTGCAAATTGCGTTAGTTAGGGGATAATTACTTACCTAACTGAGCGCATTAAATGCGAAATAATTATTACCACTCCCCGCTACAGGAATCACACTATCCCACTTTACCCGGAAACCAAAAGTCATCCCTATTCAAAATTTAAAATTTTTAAATGAGTAATACTTATCTTTTGGGACACGTGTGCTGTGTTTAGTTGATGCCAAAGGGAGTATAAAAAGAGGGTAGATGAAACCCTAACCCATTTTACTCTCTCCGACTATTTTCACACGCAGTAAAACGCCATCGCCATCACTCTGAAACAAAGGTAATCCTTCTTTCTTACTGATAGCTTGTTGTTTTTCCTTTAAAAAATGGATTCCAAGTTCATTATAAAACAACAAAAGTGTACATTATTTGCAAAAGATCTTCATGATCACTTAGCCGATTATCCCATCCCACTAGAACATAAAGTGATGTTACCCAAACCTACTCAGGGTATCTTTGATGCCCCTCCAGGTTTCGTAGGGCTGTATACACATGCATTTAGTCATTCAAACCTTAGGATTCCGTTGCACCCACTGATATTAGAGTTTATGCAATACTACAAAGTTCATATCTCTAGGTTTAATCCCTTTGGTTTTGCCAAATTAACCACATTCATAGTGATGTGCAAAGCCTACGGCTATGAACCAACATTGACAGTTTTAAGAGGATTTTTGAACTTGTACCCTGGGGGCAATTGGTTGACACTAGCAAAAAGACCTGAGGCAGATGTACCCAACCTGTTTGGGAAGGTGTACACAAACATAACAGGTTGGATGGGTAGCTTTTTCTACGTGCAAGACACTATTGTTCCCCCTACATATTCAGAGCTGCTAAACAAGGAAAATAGGTATAATGCTAAACGGTATAATGACCCCCTGCCCTACGAGGTTCGAAGTGATCCCTGTTATCAGCGTTTGGTGAAATATCCTGTGGATGTGCAAGTATTCCCTGAAGCCATTTTATACATGGCTGGGATTGCTCAGAGTTGGGAGGGGTCTCCCAAGAAGCCTATGATCATATACCAAGGACAAAGTATGTTTATCTACTCCTATTTAAGTAGGACCAATGTAGCACTGATATTTATTTCTTCTTATTTCTATTTTTCAGAGATGTCGTTCAGAAACTTTATGTTCCAAGACTTGGATGAAGATTTAAGTTTCATGCCTGTGGAGAAGGCTGAGGAGTCTTATGGTGTTGGCTCTCCTTCAACATCTGTAAACAACAACGAGGTAGACATTCCGAAGCCAGAGCCTCTTTCATCAGCACCCCCGCAACTTGCTTTGGAGGGTCCATCCCAACTGGTGGAGAATATTGCTGACTCGGACGATCCTGCGGATGAGGATGTCCCCGTCGTTGGTTCAACAGGAATAGCTGATAGGTTGAAGAGTAGGAAAGGGACAGCGGCCAAGACTGTGAAGTCTACCAACAAAAGGAAAAATACCCTGCCTGCCTCTGGGAGCAGAGTTGTGAAGCAGAAGAGTGCCGAGGGCAGAAAGTTTGTGAAGTCTGCCTTCGAATTACCCGATGAATCCGTTGAGGTTCATGGTAAGTAGTTTTTCCTTATGAAACATGTGAAATTATAAATTGCACAACTATGTTAACTGTTATACATTGTGTTGCTCACAGGTCTTCCAGAGACAAAGGAACTCCCCAATGCTTTGGCCTGTCACCGGATTGTTGACCATGTGACCCCTCCGCAATGGAAGAGTATGCTAGACAACATATCTATTGAAAAGTTATGTGACATGCATGATAATGGGGTTGCGAGGCAGGCAGTAATGGATAATCACTTGAATGCCAAGACTAGAGAGTTGCTCAGAACTGTGGCCAAGCTAGAAGCTAAGTGTGATGAGATTGAGGGAAATGTTGAGAAAAACCCCATCGTCCAGGACCTTCAAGAAAAGGTAACCCAGCTAACCGTTGAACGCGGTAATCTTAAGTTGGAAGAAGCCAAGCTCGTCACTCTCACAGGTCAGAATGCAGCTCTTGAGGTAAAATGTGCTGGGCTGGAAAGTGAGAAGGCTAGGCTCGGAGAGGTACAGGTGAAGTTGAGGGAGGAGATCGATGGCTTGCAGATGAGGTATAAGATGCTGCAAAAGGATCGTGCGGAGGTTGTTTCGAAGGTGGTGCCTTACATAGCCATGGAGCTTTATCACAGCGATGAATTGGGAGCTCAGATGTGGAAGGTCATCAAATCAGCCATATTTCGTGGACGGTGCTTGGCGCTAGAGGAGGCTGCCAAAACAGGTAAGCCCGTGGACCTCTCCAAGATTGAATGCTACCGTCCCACTTCGAAGGCTGAGTATGATGAGGCAGGAAATGCATTTGCAACTGCAGAGTACTCCTTCCTTGCTGAGGCTACCAAAGATCCTATGGCACCCCTCGAAGACCTCCTTTCCAAGAAACCTCGGAAGCTGAAGCCTACCACTCCAACCAAGAAGACTATGTCTACCAAGCCAGTCTCAGTGCAACCATCCCCTACTCCATCTCCAAAAAAGCAAGAATGAAGGCTGCTCTGTTAGCAGTAATTTGGTTCCAAAGGGTGGCATGTACCCTTAAGACAATTTATTTTATGTGACAATGTGTGTCTTGTCTTCTAAACAATTTAAATGCTTTTGATGTATGGCCATGGGCCAAGAACAATTTAACTGGATCTTAGGCTCCTCATGCAGGTGTAAGGGCAATAGTCCTTATTTTGAATGTGACAGTGTTGGGGATGTACCCCTACACACTTAGTTTATATTTGTTAACTTCTCGTACGCCATTTTTCCAACGCTTAAGTTTTACAACCTAAGGTTAAACAACCTCATTGTGTGTAAATTACAACACCAAGAATATAATGACCAACTTGATCATTGACAGAGGGTCGCAACCCACTCTATCTCAAATCCTTTACATAGTATGACTTTGTAAAAAAAAATTTTTTTACAAGCGCCAAAAACTACTAGGAGAGTTAATGTGAATGTTTATATTGGCTTAAATGATAAGGCGTGTATTACACCTCAAGCCATTCGACATTGAAACTCATTAACGACTTGGCTGAACAAATCTTTGTGTTTAAGAAACGAAGCAAGAGATTTGTGGGAAATGTCTTATTTATCATTGAATTGGTAGGGAGAATTACATCATTCTTGAAATGAAAACTAAGACAACTACCAATAATGTGTGCTTTCCCTTGAGAAGCTTCTAATTACAAAAAAAAGATAAAAAATACTTCTTAAACATAGAACTTTCGAAGGTTCGTACCATTCCATGTCCTTTCGATAGGTTCTCCGAGAAGAGTGGCCAATTTGTAGGCTCCGTTGCCGTAGGCCTCAACTACCATGTAGGGTCCTTCCCAAGTTGGTCCCAGCTTTCCCTGATACTCTGCTTTGCTCGCGCTATTGAGGCGTAGCACATATTCTCCAGGTTTGAAAGTGGAAGGTCTGACTCTTTTGTTATAGTAGCCTTCGATCTTATGTTTATGCATTGCTTCTCGGATGGAGGCTATTTCTCGCCTTTCTTCTAGTAGATCAAGGTTTTCCCTGATTCTTTCATTATTTTGGGAGGCATCATACGTTGCCACACGCTCCGTGTGTACAATTAGTTCCGAAGGGATGACCGCTTATGTTCCGTATGTTAGGCTGAAGGGGGTTTCACCATTGCTTGACTTAGGATGCGTCCTGTGATCCCATAAGACTTGGGGGAGCTCGTCCACCCATCCGTGATGAGTTCGCCCTAGCCTTTTCTCGATCCCTTTGACGATGTCTCTGTTTGTAACCTCCACTTGTCCGTTACCTTGCGGGTGGTAGACGGATGTCCAGGATTGCTTTATGTTGAGCCCTTGACAGAAGTCGTAGAAGACTCCTTTGGAAAACTGCTTCCCGTTGTCAGATATGATTATGTGGGGCACTCCGAATCTGCACATAATGTGCTCCCACGCAAACTTCTCGATCTGTCTCCCTGTTACAGAGGCTAGTGGTTTAGCTTCCACCCACTTAGTGAAGTAATCGATCGCTACCAGCAAGAATTTGACTCCTCCGGGCGCTACAGACATAGGCCCTACAATATCGATGCCCCATTGAGAGAAGGGCCATGCGGATGTCACACTTGTCATGTCTTGCTTTGGCATTTTTGGAACGTTTGAGTGTATCTGACAAGCTTCACATTTGAGAATGATTTCGGCTGCGTCCCTGTGCATCGAAGGCCAATAGTAGCCCAACTTCATTATCTTCGAGACAACTGAGCGGGGTCCTGCATGAAGACCACAGGATCCTTCATGGACTTCGGAGATGATGCTCGAAGCTTGCTTGGGGCCTACACATCGTAACCAGGGTGACAAAAATGACCTCCTATATAGGGTTTCCCCTATTAGCCGGTATTGTGGAGACTTAACCCGAATCTTCCTTGCTAGCTTGGGATCTTCAGGGAGAAGACCACTTATCAAATATTCCCTTATGGGAGTCATCCATGTCTCTCCTTCTTCGTGAATCACATCGGCAACCTCTTTGAGGACAATGGATTTTTCAGGAAGGACTTCCACGAGCACCTCTTTAGTGAGATGAGCGAAGGCCATTGAAGCTAGCTTACTTAGTGCGTCTGCCTTCTTATTCTGATTCATACGAACATGCTGGATGGTGTAGGAGTCGAAGTTTTCCAGCATCTCCTTCATTTTTTCTAAGTACTGTTTGATGACGGGGTGCCTTGCTTCAT
This sequence comes from Chrysanthemum seticuspe, assembly GCA_019973895.1. NCBI lineage: Eukaryota > Viridiplantae > Streptophyta > Magnoliopsida > Asterales > Asteraceae > Chrysanthemum > Chrysanthemum seticuspe. Next base: position 84,443,144 of record BPTQ01000007.1, on the reverse strand, counting down.
AGGAGCCTGTCACTTGGTTTGCGACCAACTGGGAGTCCACGAAAATAGCGAGAGCTTTGACCTCCATATCTTTAGCTAATCGGAGTCCTGATAGCAGCGCTTCATATTCCGCCTCGTTGTTTGTGGCTTCGAACTCAAAATGAAGAGCATATGTATGCTCCTTCCCTTCAGGACTAACCAACATTAGACCTGCTCCAGAACCGTCGGAGCTAGATGCTCCGTCCGTGTAAAGCTTCCATTCAACCTGCACTTGAGAGAGGTTAGTTTTGGGCTCTTCCTTTCATTTATCAGGTTCGGAAGGTGTTTCTGCCAAGAAGTCTGCGAGAATCTGCCCTTTAATAGAGTTTCGTCCTTTGAACTCTATTTCATGTTCTCCAAGATCAATAGCCCATTTAGCCACTCTCCTCGACTTTTTAGGTTTCGACAAGATCTGTTTTAGTGGCTTGTCGGTTAAGACTGTAACTGGATGGGCCTGAAAATAGCGTCGGAGCCTCCTTGCTGGGTAGATTAAGGCGAGTATTAACTTCTCCAACGTTGGATAGTTGATCTCTGCTCCTTGTAGGACCCTGCTAACAAAGTAAATGGGGATTTGTCACTTGTCCCGTTCCGCCATAAGGACTGCGCTAACACTCTCCATTGAGGATGCTAAGTACATGAACAATACTTCGCCTTTGATTGGGGCTGTGAGTGTTGGAAGGATTTCGATGAACTCCTTCATCTTCTAAAAGGCAGCTTCCGCATCCTGGCTCCATTGAAAAGTTTTCTTGTCCACGCATCCTTTGAGTGTTTTGAAGAATGGTAGGGACCTGTCCGCTCCTTTTGATAAAAATCGGCTTAAGGCTGCCAGCTTCCCATTCAGGCTCTGCACATCTTTTAGACACTTAGGGGCTTGGAGATCGGAAATCGCCTTGACCTTGGAGAGATTAGCTTTTATCCCCTGCTTAGTGATCAAATGCCCTAGGAATTGTCCTTCTTCGACACCGAAGGAGCATTTCTTAGGGTTCAGCTTCATATTAATAGCCCGAAGCTGGTCAAACATTTCCTGTACATCGAGGAGTAGGTCCTCCTCCGTCTTGCTCTTGATAACCATGTCATCAACGTAGGCCTCAAGATTTCTGCCTATCTGTTTGTTGAAGGCATTATCTACGAGACGTTGATAAGTCGCCCCTGCATTCTTCAAACCGAAGGGCATTTTTCTGTAACAGTAGACACCTTTGCTTGTGTAGAAGGCTGTCTTTTCTTCGTACTCCTTTGCCATCTGGATCTGATGATACCCTTTATAGGCATCTAAGAAGCATTTTAACCGGAAACCTGCCAAGGATTCCACCTTCTAGTCAATTTCTGGTAGGGGGTAGCAATCCTTCGGGCATGCTTTGTTGATGTCAGTGAAATCCACGCACATGCGCCACCCTCCGTCGTTCTTTTTTACCAGCACTGGGTTGGCCACCCAAGTTTGGTATTTGACCTCCCTCAGGATGCCTGCTTGTGTGAGTTCGTCAACTTCTTTGCAGGCTGCGGTGTTTCTCTCGGGGGCAAGGCTTCTCCTTTTCTACTTTATTGGCTCAATGTGCTTGTACTCATTGAGTTTATGCTCTGTTCCGAAGGACTGTCCATCTATCAGCAAAGTTCTCGGAACCCCTGTCATGTCAGAATATTTCCAAGCAAAAACATCAAGGTTAGTCTGCAACAGCTCGATGAGCTTGGCCTTGAAATTTGCCGGGAGTTGTTTTCCTACTACCACCATTTGTTCAGGGTAGCTAGAGTTTACTACAACTCGTTCCTCTGCATCTGTACAGCTAAGAATTGCCATCGGAGACTCCTCCGATTCCTCTCTGATCTTTTTGACACCGTATACACCCTTATCCGCTCCATAACTAGAATGAACAGTTCCTACTCCGAAGGGAGTTTGGAACTTAATAGCAGCATGTATGGTGGAAATAACAATTCCCATTTTTCGCATAGATGTTCTCCCTATTAACAAATTATAAGGAGAATATGACCTTACGATGGCGAAAATGAGTGTTTCCGTGCGGGATAAGGGGCCTTTGCCTATGGTGATTTCCAACGGTACTTCTCCCAGGGGCCATGAGTGTTCACCGGAGAACCCTACTTGTGGTGCCTTTGAGTCTACCCTTCGTGAGCGTATGGATGCCTTGAGCCTTAGGAAACAATGCTCATAGATGATCTCGCAGGAGCTTCCACAATCCATATATGCTCGGTTTACCTCCCTGTTTAAGATTTGTACCTTGATGATAACGGGGTCAGTCGAAGGTGTCTTCCCCAATATGTAAGGGAAGGTTATTTCCCCTACGCTTCCCAACTCTCCCTCTGCTTCCTTCCTTTTCAAGGTGGTATCGTGTCTGCGTACCATTAGTATTGGAGCTTCTGCTGGCATAGTTTCCTTCTTGTTCCCCTTCCATTATCCTAGTTGAGTGTCGGAGAACTTTTCCTTTCCCTTCTTGATGCCTTTGACCAGATGTGCTAACTGCCCGGATCGTACCGCCTCTTCGATTTGCTTCTTTAGTTCCCTGCAGTTATTCGTGTCATGTCCATGATCTTCATGGAAATGGCAATACTTTGACATGTCTCTGGCCTTGCTCCGTGCTATCATCCGAGGTGGGGGATCGAAAGACTTTGCGGCTTTCTCGGTGGCTAGGATCTCTCGAGGGGATTTAACCAAGTTTTCCAAGAGTCCATGGTTCGAACCTTTGTTGTAGGGAGTGAAGCGATCTCTGTTCTTCTTCTTGTTTTTGGATCCTTCCCAGGAGGACCCTCTAGAGAATTTGTCAGACGCTTCCTTTTGCTCTATCGGAGCCCCGTTTGCTGCTACCTCCTTAGACTCAATCCAGGTGTAAGCCTTCTCAATCAAGGCCTTGTAGGTGTTGGGAAGGTCGGTGGACAGGAATTCCACCAAGCTTCGAGTCCGAAGGCCATGTACGAAGCCAGAGATCCTCTGATCTTCGTGTAACCCTAGAATTTTCAAGGTTTCATCAGTGTACCTGGTAACGAAGGCCCTCGTACTTTCGTTGTCCCTTTGTTTGATGGTGTGCACGGTTTGGTGAGTTTTGGTGTACTTCTTCTGCTGGCTAAAGTGTAACCGGAACTTAGCCTTAAGATCATCTAGACTCATAATGCTCCCCAACTTCTGTCCGTTCCACCATATTCGTGCGGAGTCTCTGAGCGTGTAAGTGAACATGTGGCATGCTACAGGCATGACCCACTTTTGCATTTTGATAGCGCCTTCGAATAAGTGGAGAAAGTTATCAGGATCGCCTTTCCCATCGTAGGTGCCTATGTGAGTAGGCATCTTTACACCGTCAGGTAAGGGGTAGTCCTCGATCCACTTCACGAAAGGTGTGCAAGCTCCAGAGGCTTCGGTACAATAAGGGTTGTATGGGGGTGGATAAACAGGTGTAGGGTTATACAGGTTGGGAAATGGTTGTGAGTAGGTAGGGTAAACAGTAGAGGGTTGATACGAAGGGTATACCCCCATTGATTGCGTAGGAACCTGTCCATAGGGCATTTGCTGGTAATTCTGGTTGGGGAGTGAACCATTTGGAGGGTAAGTGTTGTAGGTTTGAGTAGGTAGGTAGGGATTCATTCCCGGAGGGGGTAACTGATTCATGTTGGAGTATGGAGGTGGATCTCCGACACTCGAAACATAAGAGGGGGGTACTGGAGCCCCTGTCCCTTCTCTTCCCAAGTGAGCAGCAAGAAGAGGGGGCATGTTTACCCCTCCGTTTCCTACCGGGTTGTTTCCTCCGTTGGAGTTCTCGCTCCTCCTTTTACCATGCATTCTTTCCCTTCTTCCCGGATTTCCTCCGGGTCCTTCTTCAAAACCCACCGTCCTTCCATTTGACCTTCTAATGGAAGGAGAACCATTTCATAGGGCCGTGCGCCCCCTGCCCACAGATTGAGGTATGCCCTCTGCTTCGATCTCCTCGTCATACTCCTCACTGGAGTATTCCAACTCCCTCTGCATTTCAGTATTGCGAACCTGTCTCTTGTGAGCCCTTAGCAAAGAATCTAAGGCCTCAAAGTTTGCCTCAACGAAGGCAGGGCTAATGTCTGGAATAGGGTTAGCGGATGTTGAGGCGTGATGCACGGGAGTAGTTTCCAAACGAGATCGTGTGGTAAATGTTGAGGCTGTTATGGGGGCGAGATTGTCGGTGTTAGTTGTGGTGAGTGGGACCAGAGTAGAGAAACCTGGTGGAGGTGTATCTTCTCTTCCTGGTTCCATGCCGAAAAAGTAGTGTAGTTGGTTAGGGTATTAGGACTGGGTGATTACGGGACTAATAGTTGTGGTCCCACGGATGGCGCTACTGATTGTGCAAAAGATTGCACTACCAGGCTTCGATGAGGATCAAAGTAATGAGGGGTGTATGTTCCAGCCAAGACTCGCCTGTAACCTGAGAATAAGAAATACTAAGACACTACGTTAAGTGATTACGCAGGGGTAGGACCCTGCGAACCACCTCCGGCGTGAGAGTAAGTATGAGTTATGGTAGTATAAGTGTCTGTAAGTAAAAAGATGAGTGTGAAATGAGCATACCATAATCCCTTGTCCGTCTAACCTATTTATAGTGGAAGAAATACGGTTAGAGGCACTCTTGCATGAATGTCGGAGATCATGGGGGCGTCCCATGATTGTGGGTAACCGCTAGGGGTTAGTGACCCACGTTCTCAGACTTGACGAGGAAGCCAAGAGAGAGAGAGGGAGATCGTGGGTTTGACCAAGTCAGGAGGTTCCTTATCCATTGTTCCTTCGTCAACCATACCCCGAAGGGCTTAGAGCTGCGAATGACGAATTCCCCTAAGGTAACCTTCGTGCCAACGAATGGTTTGACGCCTGTGGATATTTTGGAATCCTAACCTGGGCCTTCGTATGGAAGGGCTTCGACACGTCTCCGAGGAGTGTCCTTCGAGCTACTCGGAGGGTACATCATCACAAACCATGTGGAGTTGCGGTTATCTCGACTCCTTTTAAAGAGGAAAAATAAACAAAGAAGTGAAAAAGCATATATATATATATATATATATATATATATATATATATATATATATTTACGTTAGATAACCCGAGTGCTCCTTAATTCATTTTTGCTTAACTGAATGTACCCGAAAACACATATTAGTTATGTATTCTCTTTAGCATTCAAAAGACATGAGATGCAATGAAAAATGTTTTTACTTTATATTAAAAATGTTTGTCCTAGAAGTGAGAGTGATTTGAGAAAAATGATACGGGGAGAAATATCTTTTTAGAAAATATTTCAAAGAATTTCTTGTAGAAAAAAATTATTTTTTCTTGAGTTTTGAAAATAAATCCTTATATTGTTTGTGAGTTGTGTGAAATAGAGATCCTAGACTCAGAAAAGAAGGTAAGGCAAACATTTACGTACCTTGTAGAATGAAAATATTTCACGAAGATTGTTCCATAAGACCAAGACCTAGACGAAGCAAGTTGAATTGTTCCCGCTTCAACGGCTTGGTGATAACGTCGGCTATGTTGTCTTCGGATGAGACTTTCTCAATATAAATGTTCCCCTTTTGAACATTGTCTCTTAAGAAGTGATGACGGATCTTTATATTCTTGGTACGAGAAGGCAACACCTGATTTTTGCTTAAATCAATAGCACCTTTGTTGTCGCATAAAATGGGAATGTCACTTAGATGGATGTCATAGTCAACTAACGCTTGTTTAATGCATAGTGCTTGTTGACATGCTTTGCCATTTGTTTCTTTGAGAACCAAGATGTTAAACAACACCCCATGAAAGTGCAAACACCACTTGTACTTTTTTGGTCAACATAATTACCTGCATGGTTAGAATCCGAGTATACAATAGTTTCTACCCCCGTCCCCTTGGGATACCATAATCCTAATTGAGTAGTACCCTTAATATATCTAAATATTATTTTGACGGCTTCTAGGTGTGAAGTTTTAGGGTCTTTTTGAAACGTAGCACAAAGACATACACTAAACATGATATCCGACCGACTAGCCGTAAGGTAGAGAAGACTACCAATCATGCCACGGTACTTGGTGTTATCAACGGATTCACCGTCTTCATCTTTGGTGAGTTTGGTATCGGATGACATTAGTGTTCTTATTGGTTTTGACTCTTCTAATCCGAATTTCTTTAGCATTTCTTTTATGTATTTGGATTGATAAAAGAAGATACCATCTTCTAGTTGTTTGATTTGTAGACCAATAATTCTCCCATCATACTCATTTCAAACTCATCATGCATGATTCTTGAGAAATCATAACATGTCTTGACAAGTCGATACGAATATAATATCGTCCACGTATATTTGAACAATAATTATTTGTAAGTCATTTTTCTTTGTGAAAAGTGTATTGTCAACGAACCCCATGGTATAGTCGTTTTTGATTAAAAATGATTTGAGTCTATCTTACCAAGCCTTGGGGCTTGTTTAAGACCATAGAGAGCTTTCTTTAGTTTGTACACGTGATTAGGTTTTTCGAAATCGATAAAACCCAGAGGTTGAGCTACATAAACTTCTTCATTAATAAAACCATTTAGAAAAGCACTTTTAACATCCATTTGAAAAAGCTTAAGATCATGAGCACAAGCATAAGCAAGAAGTATTCTTATAGACTCTAATTTAGCTATGGGAGCATAGGTCTCATCAAAGTCTATGCCTTCTTGTTGGTTATACCCTTGAGCAACAAGTCTAGCTTTATTTCTAGACACCACACCATTTGCATCTAATTTGTTTTTATATACCCATTTTGCTCCGATTATGGTTTGGTTTTTAGGTGGAGGGACAAGTGTCCAAACATTATTAGAAACAAATTGAGTTAACTCTTCGTGCATAGCCATTACCCAACTTTCATCTTTTATGGGTTCTTGAGTGTTTTTAGGTTCTATGGTTGAGACAAAACAAAATAGACTACTTTGGTTTTGGACTTGAGATCTTAAGGTTCTTTCATTTAACTTTTTTATAACCTTTTCTACAGGATGATCTTTAGACTCTTTAATATTGATGATTTTATTGTTTAATTGTTCATCTTCTTTATTTATATTTTCTTTAATTTCGAGGACTTCACTTTCGATTAACTCGTCGTCGACAAGAGGTAGGGTAGTTTTAGGTGGACTCTCGTTAAATTTTACGTTTAAAGATTCTTCAAATTTCATGGTTTTTTTATTTAGTATTGCGTATGCTTTACTATTAGGAGAATATCCTCAGAAGATACCTTCGGTTGATTTAGGATCGAATTTAGTTAAATAATCTTTAGTATTACGTATGAAACATTTACTACCAATGACTCGAAAGTGTTCTAACGAAGGCTTTTTGACTCGGAGTAACTCATATGGAGTTTTTCCTAAGAATGGTCTAATTAGGACTCGGTTTAGTATATAGGTTGATGTGTCGACGAGATTGCACCAAAATTTTTGAGGAATAGATTGCTCATTAATGTTAGGATTTAGTAAATCCAGTTATTGAAGTGTCGGTCACCTCAAGTATATGTAATCGTTAGAAAGCTCGTAGTCATAGTTATTATAAGTTAAGTAGTATTTAGTTAAGTAACACCGTGGAGGACGGATGGGTCTTTACCCACTGTATGCCTGATCCACAGCCCGTTGGTGGCGATTTGTGTAAGACTATAAATACTCTCTACCTCCCAAGGTAGAGAGTTGGAGCTCATAATAATACTTTCATTTTCTCTCACTAAGTTCCCAAATCTCTAACTCTTTCTCTCTCTAAAACCTCATCTTGTACGCCTCTTTTGATTGTGATATGATGTGTTTGTAAAATCCAATATGTTACAAATGGTATCAAGAGCCATGGTTTGATCATCTCTCTCACATATCCTTGGATTTCTAGTGGTTTTAGATGGTTTTTGAGTTTGAAAAAGTTTAGTGGTTTTTGCATCATTTGGATCATTTCTTGTGTTAAAGCTTGAATTTTGAGTGTACTTTTGTGTTTAGAATCATTGTAACTGCTTGGGTTTTGATTTGGAAAGCTGGAATCACTGTGGTTGGGCTTGTTTTGGATTGAAAAGTGTGTTTTTGAAGTTTTTCTTGCTAGCGACTTGACTCTCGTAGTGTTTTTCTTCGTAGCGACTTGCTTCAGTAATTGTTAGCGAGTTGTAGTGTTAATTGTTAGCGACTTGAGCCTAGCGACTTGTCTATTGAGACAAGCCAACAAACAGTACAAGTTAGTGGATTCTCCACTACGGCTAGCGACTTGGTTAGGTTAGCGACTTGCTTTCAATTTTGTTAGCGACTTGTACTTTGTATTCTCAGCGACTTAGTGTTAGCGACTTGGATCTTAGCGAGTTGCTCTTTAGCGACATGTCTGCTTAGCGACTTGGTTCATAGCGACTTGTGTTTAGCGACTTGGTTCATAGCGACTTGTGCTTAGCGACTTGGTGACTTAGCGACTTGTCTTCATAGCGTTTTGTTGACTTTTCCCGATAAAACATCAAACGGCCATAACTTTTGAGCCGTAACTCCGTTTTCAGCGTTCTAACCATCAAAATGACCGCGAGAACAAGGAGAATGGCACGCCGAATAAACTAAACTATTCGGGTTAATCTTCGAGGCCTAAATCCGCTCCGAACAGAAGTTATTGAGGCTTTTATGTTTTTAGACCTAAATTTCTCAGTAAAAACGAGCATAAACCAATCCAAATCTCAACCAAACAACATCTCTGCTAATCCTACAAACAATCATATGTCCTAACACACAATTGTCTATCATTGTGTCGATCCATCAATCATCTTAACACATTCCATTAGTCATTGCTTAACGGTTTGGTCTTGATTTTAGTAAAATCCCGCGAAAGATTCTATTTCTCGGTTTAAATCATAGACTTGTAAAATCCCGTGCATACTACAACATCATGTCTTACACTACTGACCCAGTGATTTCGGAGGTAATTAAATTGTATGATGCTGTGGACAACAATGATAATGTATGCTACACTGAACGGTTAAAGATGTTTGAATTAATCAATGAGGACGTGAGATCTTCATGTTCTGAGCACCTGCTAATGCTATAGAATGCCATGAAAAAGGAATGTTGCATTATACCCTATCAACAACTTCACTCACACCTCATGTTACTTCTACCTTTTGGTATGGAACGAACGTGCAATGCTCTTTTCCGTCAAGATTTATCCACATTAACGGGAACATTACTATTGAACTTAGAACAATTGGAACAACAACTTGTCAAAGAAAAGGTTCAAGAAGATAGTTCTAGAGCTGCACTTCAGGTGATCCACAACCAATTTCAGTCATTCATCAGTGGGGAATTTACATCAGATTATGATCAAGACATGACGGAAATGTCTTTCAAGAAACACACTGGAATAGAAATTAGCGTGTTCATAGAGACACTTATCCATCTCATGGACAATGTGGAGAAGTATATTGAGGAAGTTACTCAGAAAGATGAAATAATAGATGAGAGTCTGGTGCTGTTGACAGAATGTTGTGATGAGTTGGGTAATGTATCAGTTGAAGAATCGGGTGTTGCTGAATGCAGAATAACAGAGACAACAAAGAATGATGCAACAAATTGTTCAGTAACTCATGTTACACATGATGTGGATGCAGATATCAGACAGATAAATGAACAGGTGTCATGTGATGAGGTACCCTTAACTGTTCAACATAGTGCATCTGCTAATGTACCTAAACATACTGATCTTAATGCTGAACATAATTCTGATAAATGTTCCTTGGTTGAGGTTGCGTCTAATAATTTCAAAACAAATGATATGGTTGATAAAAAGGCTTTTGATGAACTTTCAAACAAATTCTCAAAACTTGAAAAACATTGCATTTCACTTGAAATTGCAATACAAAGTAAAGAAGAAAGTTTTCAACGTAACAAACCATGTAAAAATCCGGAACTTCCAGAATTCCATGAACTTTTTAAAATTAACACTTTGAAAGCTCAGCTTCAAGACAAAGAGTCAACTATCAAAAATTTGAAGAAACAAATTTCTAATATGCATGTGAAAAGTAATTTGGTTACAAGTAATTCTGATGTTAATGCTATTGATGATATTCAAATGAGAAATGATGAATTAGCGGTTTGTGTGGCCAAATTACTAAAGGAAAATGAGTCATTGAGAATGCATCACATAGAACTAAGTGACTCTGTCAAAGAAGCTAGAACAAAGTCAATGGAACAAACAAACTCTTTGATAGCAAAAATTGATGAACTCAAAGCTCAACTTCAGGAAAAGAGTTTCGCTATTGTTGCCTTAAAAAATGAGCTTAGGAAAACTGTAAGGAAAAGTGTGAACACTAAGTTTACAAAACCATCAACCTTGGGGAAACCAGTTTCTCATCCCATTAGAAACCGGTGCATTGTTAGGCAGCCTAATGCGTTTATATCCGAAAGACCAAAATTTTCAAAAACACGGTTTGCCTCCCAAGTTGATGAGAAACAAGTTTTGTCAAAATCAGTCACTTCACCTGAGTTACCTAAGAATAAGGCTTCTAGCTCCGTTAACCCTCAACACGTAGCTACTTCTACTCCCAGCACCTCTAGGATTAGTTCGAAAATAGTGTCAAAACCAAGCATTAAAACCCAGAATTCATATGATATGAATGACCTGTGGAAGAACTATTATCTAGAAAAAGCTAGGAAAAAGGCACAGATTCGAAAAGACGGAATTTTAGGTGCAAGACCTAGGGTGAGGAATTCTACGAGATTTCAAGGCACTGCTAGTAGTTATAAACCACTACCTAGGAACACTCAAAAGACTAGGGATTGGCGTGCATCTAAGAGTAGTTATGTGCATAAGAATGCTAAGCATGTAGAAAACAAAACTAGAAATTCTGAGTCTTTTCCACATAAGAAACATTTTCCTAATTCACATGCCAAGGTACAATCCACTAAGACTACCTACATGGCTAAGGTCCAACATGTTATGATGTAAAAGAAACCTAAAACTTTGTCTAGATGGATCCAAACTGCTAAATCTTTGGAGTCTAGGAATAACGATAAGTCTTCCACTTTGCATAAGAGTATCAACAATCGTAGACCTTGCCATAAGTAGATGCCGTCTGGTAGAATGTTTAAGGATGCTGGACTTAGGTGGATACCTACTGAAAAGCTGTTTACCGATGACAAAATCAAGGTTGCCTGTGAAACCCCAAAGGGTTTGGATACTAATGTCACTAACCAAAATATATGCAATCAAGTGTGTAATATTAGTGCAGGTTGTCCTTACTCAGTTGCAGATACTTCGATCCTTCACTACATGGACTGGCTTAAAGTATGGATTACAAATGGATTGATATCTCATAACTCACGGGTTCAAGTAACTCAATCTTGATATTCTTTCGGCTATGACGTTTGTTCACATCAGTTCAGGCCTCGTACTTCATCATTATGGCATCTGCAGATAACACTTCAGGCCCCGTTCCTCAAAGAAAAGAAAGGTGTACGCTTCAGTGCGCTTTATCTTCAAAAAGAAGCGAAATCTTCATGTGTATGACCATTCTCATCGACATTCTTCATCAACAAGCTTCATGTTTTTCCACGCTCTTTCAACCTTCAAGTGGATCTACGTTCATTGGTGTATATTATTATTCACTTGTTCAAAGTAAAAATGGAAACTTCTGATGCAATTTTTGAGGGGGAGAAGAGTGCATATACTACATGTTGATGGATGCTTGAATTATGGTCATATGACTCTCCTTCAAAGCCTAATACTTCACTTACTAAGGATAACTGGGATTCATTGTTTGGTATGTTTGAATATTTGGATGTCAAGATATGTTTGATGAGTACTTCCAACCTCTAACGAATGTTGATCATCCAGTTCCTGAAGCTCCTGCTCCGGTTCCTGCTGACTCAACAAGTTCACCTTCTTCAATCTACATTGATCAAGATGCATCATCTAAGAAGTACAACTTAGACTACTCAAGAATCCCAATCTCCAGTTATTCCTCAAGGCGTTGTTAATGACTATCATTGTTGTTGCACTCATGAATAATGATCCGCTCTTTGGTACTTCTTTGCCAAATCTTCACGGATTACTGTTCATGAATAATGATCCGCTCTTTGGTATCCCTATGCCAAATCTTCACGGATTATTGTGCACTCTATAAATCAACCACATGAACATTAAGGAAAATTACTACCTCATCCGCTCAAAGATACTATTGGTGAGTCTTCCAGATCAGTCTCTACATGAATACTTTTAGGAAGAAGGCATTGATGTTGAGGTATCATTTGTTCTGGTTCATTTAGTGGATCAATATACATCCGATTGTATGTTTATTCACGTGTTGGGCATTTGACATAAGTTGATTACTTCGGAGTTAATCATTTATGACTTATTTGAGATTGAAGTTGACTTTCACAAAGGCGTGTTCTTATTTGATAACTTGCTCGGGCTTAAGATTTTGAGTTGAAGACTTGGTTTATCTAGTTACCAGCAGTCGGGGTGGTTGGTTGAAGACCTGGTTAACTATCACTATTAGGAGTTACGTTGTTTTACTCAGTGTCACATGCAGATGACGATGTGGATAATCTCAAGAGGTGTTAATGTCTCATACTTTTTTTGAGTAGTGAGTACTTAGAGATTTTCTTGAAGCATAGATTCTCGACACCATTCTTCCATCATTAAGTGCAAGCTTAAGATACAAATGCGGGGAATTCGACTTCAGTTTCAAGTTTGGTATATCGGGTTTTCTTCAACAGTGGTCACTTCAAATTGTCTACATAAGGGTTGATAAAGATAGTCAGAGAGAGTTTCTATAGCAGTTGATTCTCACAGGATTCATTTGGGCTATTTGAGTTCTTCTCACAAAATCTCAAGTTTATGGGTATATTATGTTTTGCTGATTCTGAGGTATCAAAACCAGCAAGGGGGAAGGAGACATATATCTAAAAGCACAACGAGTACACATGATGAACTTAACACTTCTACCTGATTGAAGTTATCCTGGAAAGACAATGGTCATAACCATAGAGAAACTCAGTGTTTATCTCGTAGCCTTTGGTGTATTATTCCAACTATTTGGGGGAAGGATATATTATTCCAACTATTTGGGGGAAGGATGTATTATTCCAACTATTTGGGGGAAATGGTCTCTGGAGACTTTTGGTATGTGTTACTTCAGCGTTCAGTTGGAAGAAATGTGAGAAGAATATTTGGTACGTGAGATGATATTGCTTATCGACATCTTCTATATGATTTATGTTAAAGTGCTTCTGGTTAGTGCTTCATGTACACAATGTAATGATGATTCCAATGAGATCGCAACCATCAGGGGAGAGATATGTGTACATCAAGGTCGCACAACATATTCACATGATCGAGCTTAATCAGTTATTCCAGAGTTGACATCCGAAGAGGAGATCAGTGATTCAACTAGTTACTGTGATGTCGTTGTCTCTACTCTGGTTGGGTACGTGTGTACATTATGGGCTGATTGGTTATATGGGAGATAACTAGAATGCACTTGGTAAAATGAAGATGTTGATGTATTGTTCCCCTGAATAGACAACTGGTCAATCTCGAAGAGTAATGTGTTCATCGGGGACGCACAACAGGTTCATGTGATCGGACTTCATTAGTTATTCCGGATATGATAACCACTGAGACAATCAATGTTTCAACTTGTTTCTTTGGTGTTCTCGTGTTCTTCGTGGTGCTGAGCTTCATTCAATGAGACCATTTTTATTCACTTCTACTTCTTGGGGAAATGGTCTTTATTCTTAGTTTGTCGTTTTGGGGGGGAAGCTACCAAAGTCTCACTTTTAGAAGGCTCAAGTTCTGACGTCGATTCAAGAACCTCGAAAGCTTTGGTGGTGAAGGTTTAAGATATGATGACTTTTATCTTCTACAAAGTGCTGAACGATTTCCTATCTCGGTACTCGTATCATCATCTTCTTAAACTATTTCTCTATCCTTGTATATATTTATTCAAAAAGCAAAATACAAAATCATAAAATCTTTCAAAAATCCATAAAAATTTGAAAACTCTCGAAAAATTTCAAAAAAATATTGTCTTTTTGTCATGTTTTTCTCGATTCGATAATATCTACGGTCTTTGTGTTGTCATTCAAAGAATGATACGGGTCTTTAGATGTTGTTCGAATGTTCAATATATATATATATATATATATATATATATATATATATATATATATATATATATATATATATATATATATATATATATATATATATATATATATATTTGGGAGAAAATGAATCTATGGTTTATTGTCATTTCAGACAGTAACCCGATTTTCAAAGAAAGAACAGAGCCATGCTTTATCTTGTTTTTCAAATCTCATGCTCTGATTCTTTAAACAATTACTTACCATCTAATGAAAACTAATTGCTTTGTTAAATAACTTGGACTCTATTTTTGAAAATCATCTGGACTTAAATTTTGTCAAAATATCTATCTCTCAATCAACAACTTATGTCATTGATTGAGGGGGAGAATGATTTCAATTAAATCAAAAGGTTATTTGTCATACAATTGTTTTCAAAAGATAATCATGCATGTTTAATCAATGGAGTTTAAAGTCTCAAAATCCGATCCTTATTAGTTAAAATGTTTTCATAATCAAGTCACAATTCTCCTCAAAAGCTTTCAAAAATCAATTTAAATCTACAGAGATCACAAATCTCAAATGATTTGAAAATTGTGATCGGGGGAGAATTTGTGATTTAAATTGGATTTAAACTGATAATTCGATAAATGGTTTCAGAAGTGCTTAGCAAGCTTTCCTCCCCACATGTGCCAAACGATTTCAAATTTTCCATGCACATGTTGAGGGGGAGCATCTATTTTAAACCACAAAGAATTAAAACGTGATTGATTTGTATCTAAGTGCAGATTCCCTCTAGTATGTGCAAAACTCTTTCAAACCTCGAGGCACATATTGAGGGGGAGCAAACTTTGGAAAACCTCGTCCTTCCCCAATATGCTTTATCTACTAGATTTGATCAGGGAAGTGATGTTGATATATTTTAGAAAATGGTAATCAAAGAAGTTAATCCTTCCTCTTGCCTCCGTGTGCTAAAACGATTTCAAATACATAATGCACATGTTGAGGGGGAGCTCTTTTTCTAAAAATATCAAAAACAATTCAGGTACAAAATGCTTTGATAATATATCACAAGTATCTGGATTGATTTTCAAATGGTTTTCGATTGGTTCCAATGGCAGATGAACAATACCAAATAGACTGACCAAATTTACTTTATGTATGGTGATATAAGGATGATAAGGTTAGGTATTTATTTCCATGATCCGCCAGAACCAGAGGGATCTACCTAGGGATAATCCACTAGATAGTGTAGAGTTCTTAGGTATGATGATTGTTCAATGCATTTCTTTCACATACTCTACGCCTAACCATTCATAGTATTTCGTGTGTGTGTTTGTGTGTGTATTGTTCATCCGCCTCTCTTCTCCTCTCTATCTCTTTCTATTAAGCTTGTGTTGTAAAACTAGTGACCTAACAGTGGTATCAATCGCCAAATAGTTGGGTGTACTCGTTTGTTTTTGAAGTTTTGGTTTTGGGTCTTACGCGTAAAGATAACGCAATCTTTGGTTATCTTAAAAACTCGTTTTTTGCACTTTTTAATCCAATATTCTTGTACTTTCAATGTTTTGAGGTGTTAAAATACTTCTTTTTAGCAAAAAGTTTCAAACTTTACGCGTGGATTTACGTTTTTAAGCTTGTTTTTGTTCGTGGGTGTCGTTCTACGCGTAACCCGTCCAGCAGTTTTGGTACATCAAATTTCACATTTTTGTGTTCTTTTGGTACTATTGAAGCTATTCCATAACAAAAATCTGGTTTAGAAACACATTTGGGCAAAATCAAAATTACGAGTAATCCTACGCGTATCAAAACCCTAATATTACGCGTAAGATTTT
Organism: Chrysanthemum seticuspe; assembly: GCA_019973895.1. NCBI lineage: Eukaryota > Viridiplantae > Streptophyta > Magnoliopsida > Asterales > Asteraceae > Chrysanthemum > Chrysanthemum seticuspe. The sequence continues at coordinate 84,427,238 of BPTQ01000007.1, read as the reverse complement.
CCTTGGTTTGATCTTCAATTTTCTGGTTTATTCCGTGTTTTCTTACTTGGATAAGTCTGAAAATACGTCGACTTTGGATATCTTTTGCACTGTGAAGTGTAAAAGATCATTTGGGCAAAAACCCTAAAATTATGCATAAGCATAAGCTTACGCGTAGAAATCCTACGCATAAGATTCACTTTACGCGTAAACTAAGGTCTACGCATAAGGTAATCCTACGCCTACGTTTCTACGCCTAACTTTTGTCTACGCATAACTTTAGTATTTTACCTACTTATGCGTAAGCTAAAACCTACGCGTAGCTCCTTTGTTACGCGTAACTTTTGGTATTTTTACGCATAAGTGCTACTTGGTTCTTGTCTTTTCTACGCCTAAGGACACTTCATCAACAAAGGTTCATTCGACTACAAAGATCCATTTTTACCACACAAGTTTATCATCATGTCTCAACCACCATACTCTAACTATTTCCCTCACACTTATAATCATCAACAACAACAACAATTAACTCCACAACATCAACAATGGAATCAACAACAAGCTATTTATCAACAACAATTTAATCAGCAACATACTCCACAACTTGGTGCAATTCCACAACCACAAATGGTTCAACCATCACCAAGTCTTCAAGTTCTACCCTACACAAACGATTTCAATCAACATCCATCACGAAGCACTATGAAGGAACCCACTTGGTTTGCAAAGATGTGTGAAGCTTTAAGCAGCCAACAATCAATTCATGAAGTTGGATCACTTGATAGACCTCCAATGCTCACTCCAGGAAACTACGATCAATGGGTGATAAGGTTCTTTAGGTTTTGTGATCTAAAGAAGCCACATGGAAAGTTCTTAAAGAAGGTTATCTTGGAAGGTCCATTTGAGATGCCTACTGTCATTGTACCCGAAGATCCAACTGCTGTTCCACCAAGAGATGAACAAACCAACATTGCTACTGTTGCAGATTTAAATCCCACAGAACTTCTACACTATGAAGCTGATGAACTTGCAATGGAATACATCCTCTTAGGATTACCAAACCCAATTCTTCGTAGTGTTGATGCTCAAAAGACTGCACAAAAAATGTGGGATCATATTCGTCTTCTTATGGAAGGATCTGTACTCAATCAGGAGGATTTGGAATCCAAAATTTACTTGGCTTATGAACACTTCATGATTGAACCTGGAGAGACACTAGAGTCCTAAAATCATCGATTTTCAGACATCATCAATGATTTGGATAAACACAACATCATCATGCCACGAATTGCAGTGAATACTAAGTTCCTGAGTAGTCTTGGTCCAGAATGGGAGAAGTATGTCATTTTTCTCCGACAAGCGAAGAATATGCATCATTCTACCTATGGATTGTTGTACGATTACTTGAAGCCTCATGAAAAGGAAGTTGATCGGGAAAGGATTCTCCGTGCTCAAATTGCTAAACAGTCACAATCGGACAATCAACAACTTGCCTTGTATGCTCAACAGAATTATCCCTCTCAACCAGCAACTCAACCAACTGCTTCAAACACACCTTCACAGCAACCTCAACCTCAACAAAATCAAGTGGTTCCATACAGCAACAATGCTCAAGCATATGTCAGTGAAGCTACTGAGGAAATCGATCCATTCGAAGCATTGCAACAAGGATTTGTGATGATTGCTAATGCTTTTGGCCGTTACACCAACAAATCCAACAATCGCATTCGTTCCTCATCTAACACACGGACTCAAGCTGTTGTAAACAATGGACGTGTTGAAGTTCAGAATCGTGATTATGGTCGTCAGATGGGCGGTGGTCAAGGGTTTAATGCTGTGGGTAGGAATAACAACAGAGCTCAAGTGATGGAACAGGGAAATGCTCAGAATCGGATAAATGGTCTTAGATGCTACAACTGCAATGAGAAGGGACACCTGGCTAATGCATGCCCAAAGCCAAGGACTAGGGGCAGTGCTTATTTCAAAGAGGCTTTACTTTTGGCTCTTAAGGATGAAGCTGGTGGATCTCTTACAGACAAAGAACAGAGCTTTATGGCAGATGCAGACTCAGATGATGATATGGAGGACTTGCAGGCTAATGCAGCTGTTATGTTGATGGCTAATATGCATGAGCTGCACATGAGTGATACAGGCCCAGTGTATGACACTGATGGCTTGTCTCAGGTACCCGAACAAACCATCATCATATCTGAACTAATCTCTCCGCCAATATCTGAATCCGGCACGAATCAGACTGTTCAAAATGAGTCTTCTACATCTTTTTCTGATGATTTTCAAGTTAACCCTGTAGTTACATTTGACGATCAAGATGACCTTATGGTTTCCTTTGATAATCAAATTGACTCCGTGGTCGTACTTGAGGATCTCAAGAATGATCATGTTGAGACTCACATTGAACAAGATGATATGTTGCCTCATCCGGATTTTGCTCGGTTAATTCAAGACCATAAAATCAAAATGGAGGAATGTTATGCATTAAATCAATCTTTAAAAAGTAAAAATGCACTGTTAACCAAGGATTTTGAATGCTTACAAATGCAACTCAACTTTTTCAAAACTCAAGAAAACCGTGAAAAAGGTTTTGAAGCCGCTTTTGCAAAATCTCATCAAAATGAAAAATACTTAGAGAGACAGATGCGTGATCTAGCCGCCTCGAAGAATGCTTTGTTGTCTGAATTAGAACAACTGAAACACGAACATAAAAAGCAAATTAACGCTCTCACCTTGGAAAATCAAAAAGCTAAGGCTGAGTTGTTAAATTGTCAAAAACAGTTCTCCGCATACAAAAAGCATTCAACGAATCGGGTAGATGACCTTCTTGACGAAATTCTCGGCTTGCAAAACAAAATTAAAGAGTTTAAAACTGTTGTTTACAAACATGGTGAATCAGTAACAGCTATTGAAAAGTTTACCTTAAAACCCAATCCAAAATGGATATGGAAAAAATCTAGCTGATTACAAACCAAAGCTTTCACTAAAAACATTCAAACCAACTCCTAAAGTTTCCAGTGCAGAATACAAAATTGATAATATTGTCATGAGTGTTGTTGAATATCATCGTCAAGAGGAATTAGATGCAGAAGACGAGAGTCGATCAAAATTAAAAAATGTTGTTTACAACAAACCTTTTAATTATAAAAACGCGGTCACTTTCGTCACACCAACGGATTCTTCTAACACACCAAGGGTTATCATCAAAACACCTGAGTCTTCTATTGTTAATCCCAAAACAGACTTTGCACAAACTTATGGTCCTTTACCTTCCATTAGTGAAGTAAACTCACAACCTGAAAATCGAAAAATTCTTCGATATTTTGACATTTTCATGGCTGACCTCAAAATTTTACAACATGAGATAGAATATCGATCTGAAATTAAAGTTGAACATTTTCAATCGCCTCTGGCGCGAGAACAAAGAGACATTTTTCAGAAAAATCTTTTACCTAATGTTAAAAACTTGAAAAGTTGTGCAATTGCCTGGGAAAAGGATTTTCATAAGGAACTTGGGGTAATGAAAAACGTTTTCGAGAAAACAGAAACATCTATTTCGAACACAAAACGCAAAAAGAAACTATTGAGAAAAGATGTTGATCGACTCTTGGAAGATGTTATCTGTGCTGATATCCATAATGTTGTGTTACTTCATGCCTTGCCATTTGCATCTGATTATATCTCTGATGATATTGTTGAAACTGTTGTAACTGTTGAGAACATTGATAATGTGCTTCAGATCGAGTCTTTAAAAGCTGAAAATAAACGATTACACACGGAAATTTACAATGCAAAACGTCGTCTTCATTGGTGTGAAAAAGATATTCACAATCATCAACTTAGTTTTCAAAAGAAAATCGCTCAGTTGAGTGCAAAATCTTCTGATCCTAAACTTGATCAACTGGATGATCAAAACGTATCTTTGAAAAGTCAAATCTCAAAATATGAACAAGAACTTTTAAAAGTTAAACAGGAATATGGTGTCATATTTGATTTACTCAAAAAGACTCGACTTGAAGCATCAAACGAACTTGATCACTATCTTGCTCACACTAGAGATGTCATGAATTTTGCTGGAAATATTCGTTCTGAAAATCAATATCTGATTCACACCATCTCTAAGTTACGGGAAAAGTTAGGACAGTATGAACAACTTCCGCCTACTGTGATTAAGAGATTAGCACCAGTCACACTTAGTAATCGTGAACCTAGAATTCCCACTGCCAAATCACAAGTTGCTAATGTGTTTCCCTCTACTGAAACAGGAATAGTTGCATCTTTTCCAAACGTCAACACTTCACAGCCTAGGAGCACTCAATCGAAGAATAGGAAGTTGCGACCTAAGAAAAGATCAATAAGGAATGCTAAAGTAGAAGAACACCCTAGGACTCTGAATAAAACTCATCTTACTTCCACTATAGATGTTGCGTCTGGCAAATGTAATACAAATAGTGATGTAACGAATGCTAAACCGTTAAGTACTTTTGATATTCAGTCTGATGCACCTTGTGTTATTTGTCGAAAGCGTATGAATTCTGATTGTCATGACAAATGTGTTGCTAAAGCCATAATCTCTCGATTACAAAATCCTAAGAATCGGAATACCTCTAGGCCCACTAATCAGTCTAAGTCTGTGCTTGGTAGACCGCCCTCTTTAGATTCTAAGGCAACCATTGCTATCACAGTAGCTCCCGCTTCACCTCCTAAGAGTGTAGTACCACCTAGTGTTTTCACTAAGACTAAAGCAAAGAGTAGTTATAGATGGCAGAAATGGATATATAACACACTAGGATTTAAATGGATGCCTAAAAATGTCAATGTGTGTATGTCTAACGTACCTGCTTCGGAACCCTCTAACATTTCGGGTTCCACATCTACTTCTATTCCATCTGTGTCGTCTGTGTGTAATGCAGGTGATACAGATCATTCTCTGGATTGTTGATAGCGGATGTTCCCGACACATGACAGGCAACCTTAAACTGTTATCAAACTTTATTGCAAAGTTCATTGGCACTGTCAGATTCGGGAACGATCACTTCGCAGCTATCATGGGCTACGGAGATTATGTCAATGGGAACATCGAAATCAGCAGGGTTTATTATGTGGAAGGCCTCGGCCACAATCTGTTTTCAGTAGGTCAATTTTGTGATGGAGATCTGGAGGTTGCTTTCAGGGAGAAAACTTGTTTCATTCGTGATCTACAAGGAAACGATCTTATGTCTGGCTCGCGTAATTCTAGTCTCTACACTATCTCTATGCAAGACATGGTTGCTTCCTCTCCCATTTGCTTACTTTCAAAGGCAACATCTACAAAATCCTGGCTATGGCACCGACGTCTCTCACATCTAAACTTTCAAACCATCACCAACCTTGCTCGACACAAACTCGTTGAAGGACTCCCACGATTCCGGTTTTCAAAAGATCGCCTTTGCTCAGCCTGTGAACAAGGGAAAAGCACTCGTGCTCATTTTCCTTCAAAGGTGGAACACAGCTCTCAGCATGTGCTTCATCTTCTTCACATGGATCTGTGTGGCCCGATGCGCGTGCAAACGATCAATGGCAAACGCTACATCTTAGTAATTGTCGATGACTACTCTTGATGGACTTGGGTCTACTTCCTTCGTAGCAAAGACCAAGCTCCACAAATGATCATCACCTTTCTCACAAAAATACAGGTTCAGCTCCGCAACATCGTCCGAATAATCAGAACAGACAAAGGAACTGAATTTGTTAACAAAACCCTTCGTGAATTTTATGAGAAAGTGGGAATTCAGCATCAAACATCTATTGCACGTACACCTGAACAAAACGGAGTTGTTGAAAGACGAAACCGAACGTTAGTGGAAGCTGCAAGAACAATGTTAATCAATGCTAAACTTCCAGATTACTTATGGGCAGAAGCTGTATCTACTGCATGCTATACTCAAAACCGTTCTATGATCACAAAACGCCACAACAAAACACCTTTCGAGCTTGTCCACAACTATAAACCGAACCTCAAACACTTTCATGTATTTGGATCCCTTTGCTATCCGAATAATGATCATGATGATTTTGGAAAGCTCAAAGCCAAAGCTGATATTGGAGTCTTTATTGGATACTGTGACAATTCTAAAGGTTTCCGAATCTGGAATCGTCGAACTAAGGAGGTAATGGAAACGATTCATGCTCATTTCGATGAACTCACGGAAATGGCTTCTGAGTATAACATCTTAGAACCCGGTCACAACCGTTTAAACTTCCCTCAACCCCCATCATCAGCTGAAGAAAGCCCTCAGCTAACTCGTCAACAAATGGAAAGGTTATTTTCTCCTCTGTTCTGTGACGATATTGATGAACGTGCTCCTGGTGTATCCGCTGTTTCCGCTGCACAACCTGATAATATTCCTATACCTGATACACCTGCTACAACAACTACTGTTGAAGATGCACCTACACCAGTTGACTCCAACACAACAGTTGAACACACCGCCTCCAACAATAATGAACCAGCTGATGATATTCTGAATGAAGTACCCCCACCTGCAGATTTTGATCCAAATGCGTTCTTCAACCCGTTTGCCAATGAGACTGCTGCACCAGATGTCGCGGAATCTTCAACAAACCATTTGAATCCTCAGAATCTGCACAATGTATACCAACATCAACCCTCTACACATAGATGGACAAAAGACCATCCTCTGGCTAACATTATTGGCAACCCGAATCAACCAGTCGTTACGAGACAACGTCTTCACTCAGACGGTGAACATTGCATTTATGCACTCACTGTCTGCCAATCTGAACCTAAAAACATTAAAGACGCAATGACAAAAGACAACTGGATTGAATCCATGCAAGAAGAACTCAACCAATTCAAACGTCTTGAAGTATGGGAACTGGTTGAAAGACCAACAGGAATCTACGTCATTGGTCTAAAATGGATTTGGAAAAACAAATTGGATGCTGAAGGGAACGTCATCCGAAACAAGTCACGTCTAGTTGCTAAGGGTTATCGTCAGGAAGAGGGAATAGACTTTGAAGAATCTTTTGCTCCGGTTTCTCGTCTTGAGGCTGTTCGGATATTCCTCGCGTTCGCAGCTCATATGAATATGACGGTCTATCAGATGGATGTCAAAACAGCGTTTCTCAATGGACAACTTAAAGAAACGGTCTATGTCAGCCAACCAGATGGATTCGTTGATCCTGAGTTCCCGAACCATGTCTATAAAATGAACAAAGCTCTTTATGGTCTCAAACAAGCCCCTCGGGCATGGTACGATAAGCTATCATCTTTCCTCATTTCCAATAATTTCACCAAAGGCTCGGTTGACCCAACTCTTTTTATGCAATATCACGGGGCACATATCTTAATTGTTCAAATTTACGTGGATGACATCATTTTTGGGTCTACACATAAAAAGTTTTCAATCGCTTTTGCAAAACTAATGAAGAAAAATTTTGAAATGTCCATGATGGGTGAACTTACGTTCTTTCTAGGACTGCAAGTTCATCAATCACCCCGTGGTATTTTCCTGAGTCAGTCCAAATATGCCCTTGAATTGTTAAACAAATTTGGAATGAAAACCTGTGATACTTATGCCACACCAATGACTCATACCAAGAAGCTAGATGCTGATTTACATGGGAAATTAGTTGACCCCACCAAATACCGAAGTATTATTGGGTCCCTCATGTATCTAACAGCTAGCAGACCTGATATTGTCTTTGCCGTTTATCTATGCTCCCGTTATCAGTTGCGACCAACTGAAACCCACCTCTCTGAGGCTAAACGAATCCTCCGATACATCAAGGGAACCATTAACTTGGGGATCTGGTATCCGAAGGATTCTGGTTTGAACTAATCGCTTTTTCAGACGCTGATCACGCAGGATGCTTAGACTCAAGAAAAAGTACTTCAGGAGCTCTACAATTTCTCGGTGATAAACTGGTGTCTTGGCAATCAAAGAAGCAGGATTGTACATCGCTGTCATCAACTGAAGCAGAATATGTAGCCATGTCGGCGTGTTGTGCTCAAGTCATTTGGATGAGAACACAACTCAAAGACTATGGTTACATATTTGACAGAATCCCGATGTACTGCGACAATCGGAGTGCCATTGCAATCTCGTGCAACTCAGTTCAGCACTCGACATCAAAGCACATCGATCTATTCTATCATTTCATCAAGGACCACGTGGAACAGGGTACCGTTGAATTATACTTTGTGGGTACTGAATACCAATTGGCAGATCTTCTCACCAAAGCCTTGCCTCCCGCTAGGTTTAATGAGTTGGTCCACCGAATTGGTATGAGGTGTTTGACTCAAGAGGAATTGGATGACCTCTTAAAACAGTCTTAAAAACCTGTCAAACACCAAAACATCTTTTGTAAATAAATTTTTCAAAAACAAAATACAAAAATATAAAATCCGATAAAACAACAAAAATATTCTCCTAATCTATATTTCTTTCAACATGGCAAGTACATTTCTTCCGTCAACACTTTAATCTTTCAAAATTCAGTATTTCTCCGATCAAGTGTTGAGGGGGAGAAAATTAACTCTTAACTGTTTCAAACATCTGTGTACTTGCATGTTATCATAACTCGGTTGATTCTTTTACAAATGATGGTACACTTTCTGGTTCAAAGACACTCCTCGGACTTAAAATTTATAATCGTTCATTATTTTCTCAAGTCAAGGGGGAGTGTCGTCAAGTCTCTTTCTTAAAAACCTTTGTTTGGTAACCAAAATGGAAGTTAAAAGGCTTTGGTTGAAAAAGGAAAAGGTGGAGGGACTAAAACTGCAAAAACCACAAAGTTATTTTTGATAAAACACCCCACCTAACACTTTCACCTCACATTTATTACCAACACCTAAAAAGATCCTACGCGTAGAAATTGTTTAACAAATCCATGCATTGGATCAACGATTTGTAAGTGGTTTTATGATCTCAACATGTTTTTAAACATAGGTTTTGATTTTGATACAAATCCAACGGTCAAATCTTGATCTATGCTTGATTTAGTGTCCTACGCGTAAGTGTATGAACACTAAATCAAGAATGGACGTTTGTGGTTAATAAGATTGTGTCAAAATGTTCCTTTTACATCTATAAATACATGTTTCAAACATTAGGGTTCTTAGGTCAAATTGGGTATTTTTGAATGTGAAGTGTTTTGGTTAAAAAGATAGTTGGGTTATGCTCTTGCGTTGTTAAATTGATAATTTCCAAAGTTTATAGCCACCCAGAAACACGAATTGGTCATCAATTCGAAACTAGGGTTTAAAGCTCATAAACTTTGGGAATTTTTGATTCTCAACAAATTAAGTGTTACAACTTGGCTTACATACTCACAACATGTCTTTAACATACCAGAAAAAGTTTAGTGCATAATCTATGGCTAAAACTCATACGCGTAGATTTAGGGTTTTAGACTACGCGTATGTGTTCTACGCGTAACTGTTAAAATGAGCTAGTATGTTTTGATCTGTGATAAAATGATGTTCTGTGTTAACTTTGATGATTTGATAAACTTATTTCAGGCTTTGCTACGCTTAAAATTCAGAATCAAGGTCATTTGAAAATTCTACGCATAAGGATTACCCTACGCGTAGTCATGTTACGCGTAAGAATAATCCTACGCATAACAGCTACGCGTAAGGTTCTACAATGGACTACGCGTATCCTGTGAAGGATATGCGTAAACAGTGACCTCTACGCATAAGGTCAACTCTTACGAGTAGCCTTACGCGTAAGGTTAATATATGCCTACGCATAAGCTCTACGCCTAAGGTCTCCTTTTCCTACGCATAACATTTCTTACGCGTAAGGTAGGATTCTACGCTTAAGTTTACGCCTAAGCATATATCATTCCTGTCTACGCATAACTTTGCCAAAACTACGCTTAACCCTGGAATTGACCTTCATGATGAATTGTTACGTATACAAACTTGTAAATAAACTTATCATATTATCACGAATCCAAAAAATGTCACTAATAAACTTAAATCGTCTGATATGTTGTGAACAATAAGTGATAAAATAAACTTTAAAACTTAAAGTTAACTAACTCACGAAACATTTCACGACATCATTGAACTATTGAACATACAAGTGACTTAGGACTCGTAACAATCATTATCACTGTACATTCAATAACTAGACAATAAGACCTTCTGTTGACTAACATTATGTCTTTCGATATGTTGGTTCTTTTGGCTAATGTTATTTCAGATCATGACATGGCTGAACAAATGAATGTGGATGCACCTGAAGTTCTCTCCATTGCTGATATCTATCCTCATGGCTATCCAATGAAGATAGGAAAGAATAATCTCCGTGTTGACTTTGACACCCTCACTTGCTCTGAATCTTTGTGTCTTATTGCTATTGATATTCTGAGGACTCATCCGTATCAGAACATGCTTACTCACTCTGCAACTATTCCTGAGATCTACATCCAACAGTTCTGGAACACTATGGAAAGGGTCAAAGGACGGACTGCTGTGACGGTGACTCTGAACCACAAACAAGTCACCATTACACCTGCAGACTTAAGGGCTGCTCTCCTTATTCCTGATGTCAATCCAACCAAACTTTATGCCACACCTGCTGAAGAGCTAACTCTCCAATTCTTAATCGATATCGGTTATGACGAGGCTACAGGAGTAATCACCAAGCACTCTCACGTAGAGCTTAAGAGTATTCCTCAACCATGGAGAACACTCTACATGATCATCACCAAGTCTGTTTCTGGTCGTGACAGCGGCTATGAGCATCCTAAGCTCATGGAACTGCAAATATTTTGGGCATTGGTCAACATGAAACACATCGCTATTGAAGCTCTGATTTGGGATGACATGATGTCATTTCTCAACAAACTTGGCTCAAAGATTCCCTACATCAGATACACTAAACTGTTGATCCAGAGAGCACTTGGACTTCATCCTGACATTCCCAAGAGGCTCAATGACCCCGACAATCACGACATGTTGACGGAACCCATTCTATCTGTCAGAATCAAGGAAACGTCTACAAAGAAACAAGGTGCTGTGCTGCCAGATTTCCTTCTAACTGAAGATGTCAGAAAGCTCGAATCGTACGAAAGGTATCTGGAAGCAGTCAGACAAGGCAAAGTTGGTCATCTCGACGAAAAATCTTCTGGAACACCTGTAAGGAGAACCAGAAGAGGAAGTGCAGGAAGCACAACAAGTACTGTGAGTCAAGGAAGCCGAACCTATTCCCACACTTGAACCACAAAGACAACTTAGGGGCGAAAGCTCTGAAGATACTGAGACAGATGAAGAGGTTCATTACTCTGCAACTGCAACCGAATCACCTGCCTCAGTAGCAAAACCAAGTCCTCCAGCTGTCCAAGTAAAAGGAAAGACTCCAGCTATTGTACCTTATGATGAGAGCTCTGAGAAAGAAGAAGAAGAGCAACTGGATAAATCATACAGGAAAAAGTTTCACAACGTCAGACACCTTCAAAAGGCCGAAGAATTTGCTAAAGATCAAATGGGTGGCCCCGGAGGATCAAGTGGTACAGCCCACTCCTCACCAGATCCTGATACGGTTAATCAACCCGGTAAGGGATCTGGTGCCACTACTCTTGTGCAACAACAAAAGCCTGTAGAGGATACTATTGTGTATGATTTTGAGAAACTGGAAGCTGAGAAAGAAAAGTCTAGAGATGACGAGGATGATTATACAAAGTTTCTTCTAGACAGTCCAACACACTCAAAGGAGAAAACCTCAGAAACTCCTAAGGACATGAAGTTTCCTCATGTCTCCTCATCATCAGACTCTTCATCTCATTCATCACCACCACCATCAACGAAGTCAACCAGATCATCATCCAAATCAGTGAAGAAACCACCTAAATCTTGGATTTCTCAGACTCATCAAAAGATTGTGAAAGCTGTCCAACAAGTAAGAAAGAAGGACATACTTTACAGAAAAATGAATTGGTTTGCTGACCAAATTCAGTACTTAAATGATGAGAAAGACAAGATGGAGAAAGAAATGGAATTTGTTTAGAAGTTCATGAAGAGTCATCGAAAAGAGGAACTGAACGAAATGATTGAAGGTTACACTAACAAGTACCTTCAGGATATCGTTCCTAAAGTCCAAAAGGAACTGGAGAAGACAGCAAGAGATCATACCCACAAGTTTCTTCTCGACACTGTCCCCGGTGTGACTAGAGAAATATTTTCCAGACAACTCACCCCTAACATCGTAGCTTTGGTTAAACATACAATGGCCAAAGAAGCTGATCTCTCAGAATCTGAGTTGATCGCTAAACTTGTGATGCAAATGTCAAAGCGATCTGGAACGTTTACTTCGGATGAAGCTAAATTTTTCGAAAATCTACTTGATTTTCAACTCAGATCATCATGCAAGGAGTCAGCCGATCAACCCAAACGACCAAGAGATGACGATGATAAGGATAAGGATTCTGCACCTAAACGTCAGAAGCAGTCTGGTAAATCTACCTCTATGCCACCTCCTCCACCACGGACTTCTTCTCAACAAAAGTCTCCTCCACCTCGGTCTTCTACTGATAAACCTCGGGACGATTCCGAGTTACCACCCTTGACTCAGAAAACCGGTGATCACTTTGAGTACACGGGTGGTGACGATGAAGAGGTCCTTGAGCCCCGACAACAACCCACCTCATCTAAACAAGTGCAGAAACCAAAATCATCATCAAGGCCCTCAAAACAGAAGAAGAAAACGACTCTGAATGACGTCGTATCATGGCTTGATGACGATAAAACTGCAGAATTTGATTGGTTTGCTACTCTTGTTAACGACACTCCCTACCCTGAAGAAGGTCAAGAATTGGTAGACGGTAGTACCTTGGAGCATGCAAAGATCTTGCAAGAAAGATTCCGTGTGAAGAAGATGACGAAATCCGAGTTGAAGCGCATCAAGAATGAAGCATTCCTTCTTTTGAAAAACAGCTCGGAAAGTGCAATCGAGGTTGAATATCACCTTGAAAACATTGCTCGAGCCATGTCTAACAACATGGATTGGCTCAACCCAAAAGCAAACATCGACTTCACTAAACGGGACAACCCTCCATATTACACTGACTGGACCAAACCTCTACCAACAATCGGCCAACCAGATGAACCAAGGATTCCCTTCAGATATTTCTTCAACAAAGACCTGGAATTTCTTCTCCATGGTGGCGATGGTTCAAGGAAATACGCTACATCATTGACTCTTCCATTCCCAGCAGCTATTTACTCAAACTGCATATCTATCGAGGAACGTGCAAATCACTTGTTTTCTGACAACGTGCAAGCATACGACCAAGATGCATTGTATGGGATTCATCATTGGCCTGAACGCCGAAGAATCTACTACAGAAGCTGCCTGGTTCAGAAGTCTCAACACACAGTGTATAGTTCTAAGGACATCGTGGCCATCAAACACATTGATCTCAAGTCTAAGTGGGACTACACATTCTTAAAGAATATAATAGTCAAACGACAAGATGAACAGGACTATGGATTCTCCGAGGCTGACTTTGAGAACTTGTTCCTCAACGACATTGAAGATATGTACCTTGCCAAAGTACAGGGTCGTATGAGACAATTCTCGACTGAAGTTCAACGCGAATTTATCAAGTCACTTCTCATCTTCATTAGACGCATCGTGATCAAAGAACGTGTTGAAGATATCCAGATGGCTGTTGAATCTTACCAGACGCGTGTCAACCTCACTCCTCCAACGCTTGATCTTCCCGACATCAATCAGTTAACTCAATATACGCTCATCAGCAAACCCTTCGGAGTTGTTTACCGCAGTGAACTTCAACGAAACTGCTTAATGGCGTGTAGTGAACTTCAGAAATTCGGGGATCATACCTTGAAGCTGGTTAGGGATGGATTGGCGTACAGGTTGAAGGATATACGCCTGAAAGTTGGGTCTCCTAAGCACTGGAATTCTCATGACAGGAGGGATGTGAGACGAATCATCACCATGATTGATGAACGGTTGTTCAGAAGGGATCAGTTCAGACGATTGGAGAGCTATGTTGGTGGGCGACCCAGGAGAAACATCACCGGCTTTCAACGCCCTGTGCGCACTCCTGGGAACATCACTGCACTTCCTGGTACCCCGTAAATTGTTTCCTTCATATAATTTTGGATGTATGATTATATATGTGAATGGCTTGTGCACACATTACAGTGTACAACCCGTAATTGTCAAGAAAGGACCCTGTGGTACGCCTCAGTGCCACAATCCTTATAAAAGGAGCGAAAGCTTCTTATTTTTGAGTAAAACCTATCAAACCTTTCATTTTTCAAGGTTTTGCTAAAAAAGACAAGTACTTCCCCATATGATTTCAAAACCTCAACCGTTTATATCACTAGTTGAGGGGGAGTATTTGATTTAAAACTTTGTTCACAAATTGTTCATAGTGGTCACTCTTCCCGCAACACTCAAAATGGTCATATTTATTCTCAAACGTTCAAAAATAACATTTTATATGCCATTTTTGAGGGGGAGAAAATTTGTGTGATAAGAAATATGTTGTACAAAATGCAAATGAATCTGTGTACCTCAGACTTAACCAACGAATTGACGGTACTAAACTGTTTGTAAATCGAAAAGACTGGTCCTGGACGGGTAATAATTTCAAGCTAGTTCGCTAGTAATGTAAACGTGTCTCGCAAAGGACTTGTCCAAGTAGAAAGTACCATTCGAGATACTCTTGGTAGACATGAACTCTGACGGGTATGACAACCTTTCGAGGTTTGTCCACACCTTCAAGGTAGTTATTAGAGCTAGTTGTCACCTAAAAACTGACAATGTAACTCTTTAACTATTCAACGTAATCGTGTCTCGCGGGAGATTGTCTATCTTTAGTAGATCAATTCAAAAAGTGCGCACTCTTTCCTCACTGTGCATTTAAACCATTAAAACTCTTTAGCACATGTGGAGGGGGGGTATTTATGCAAAAACTTATCTCTCACAGTGGTTCAAACATGTTTTTCATTTACAAACCCTTTGAGAGATATTTTTCACATATAGTGGTTTAAATGGCAAACATAGGTTAGTCATGGAGTTATAAGGCGACTAAGGTTAGGAATAACCGTCCTATGATCCGCCAGAGCCGGAGGGATCTACCCAAGGACACTACTATTAGTTAGTGTTAGAAGTCCTTAGGAATGATTATAAAAAGGAGAAAATGAGAATCGGAGAAAGAAGGAGTTGAAGAATCAAAAAGAAATGTAAAGTAAAGGGTGAAAAGAAATAGCCCTCCAGATTATTCAACTTAGGGCAGACACCGGGTTCAATTCATATGCTACTGGTTGTCACTTAGTGACACCTGTATTGAAGATTAAAAGTCGTCATGGACCCAGTGACGCATGCACTAAACCTTCTTAGCCACTCAAGTTTCTCTCAACAGAAGCTTGTTTCATTCTCACAGGGAACCCTACATAAACTATTGGCTTTCTCTTATAGATCGCTGGTATTGAAAAAGGAGACCCTCTCCCTAGTCTCCGCTCAGGAAAACCAAAACGCACTATTGAGTCTAGTGCCACGAGATTCATCAAAAGATCTCTTAGGAACACTTGACATTTAATCACTTGATGATCAACAAATAAGATCATCAGTGGTTCATATCGAGTCCTTCACAGATCTTAGCAATCTGTCGAGAACATTTATGAGAGGTTCACATCTGTGATCCTCAGTGATTGAATGGAAACTCCTGCCAGGGTCAACATCAAACAGCCCTGACAGCAGGTCACTTCGGTAACTCCCCGTGGATTACGCGGAGTGTGTCTCATACGGTCTACAATCGTGAGGTGATGCTTCGGTGTACCTCAGCGACTCATCTGAACTGTAGATGTATTTCGGTACATCGCGTTATCTCACTTGTGGGACTCCAGTTTAGGAACGGCCTTTGTAAGAATTAGAGTTGTGTTTTCACACTATGCTGTTAACACTCTCGAAGTTCAAACTTGTAAGTGCCGGAAACCGCTTATTACTAACCGTTTGAAATGTTTTCTTCTTATGGAAGCTCCGGAGCGGGATGATCGTGCTGATTCTTCTCATGCTCACGCCAACATCATCACCAATGGAAGTTCTATTCAAAAGCAACACAACCGTCAGAATGATTCTTCGTCTAACCAAAGAATCTACAAAGCTAAAGACTTAGAGAACTTCATCAGTATTGAATTCCAACGTCATAGAGCGTGTGAGCATGTTGAAGAATGACGTGGAGACACTGGAGCAGCGAAGCAGACCTGAGGCAGACTGATGCAGACAACAACATACTATCACTTTCACCACAAAGAACAATGATCAAAGAACAAAGTTAAAGATGACGTCGAAGCATAACTGTTCAAAGATAACTATCTCTCTACACTGGGGAGATTGTTCGAATCAAGGCAATTCCTCTCACAAAAAAGAAGAATGTCAGAAGACGTCACAGCTACTATTACATCAACGCCTTCACCGTTTACATTCATATATACTTGAGGGGGAGATTGTTGGAATCACTCCTAAACAGTATTTCAAGTATTTATATCTCATTTGTAATAGGTAGCTTTATTATGGCCTTTATGTTTGTTTAAGGTCAAGCTTATGTAGAAGGCCCATAAGCTTAGGCCCAAGCCCACATAAGAAAGGATGGGAACTAGGAGTGTTACCCTAGCTTCCCTCCTATAAATACTCTTGTAAACCCTCATTTGAGGGTTGGTTGTTCAATGCATTTCTTTCACATACTCTACGCCTAACCATTCATAGTATTACGTGTGTGTGTTTGTGTGTGTATTGTTCATCCGCCTCTCTTCTCCTCTCTATCTCTTTCTATTAAGCTTGTGTTGTAAAACTAGTGACCTAATAATGATAAAAGGAGAAAAATGAGATATGGGAAGAGTGCGGACTGAGACTGAGCTAGTACTAGAATAAACCCAACAAGGTTCTAGTTATGAAGTCTCGGTAAGCACTGAAGGGGTTGAAGAATGAAAAAGAATTGAATGTGAAAAAGGGTGAAAAGAAACAACCCTCCATTTATTCAACCTTAGGGCAGAAACCGGGTTCAATACATATGCTACTGGTTGTTACCAAGGTAACGCCGGTATTGAAGACAAGACGTCATGGACCCAGTGTCGCACTGCACTAAACTTCCCAACCCACTCAAGTTCCTCTTAAAAGGGCTTGTTTCATTCTCACGGGGAACCTACATTATCTATCGACTTTCTCTTAGAGTTTGTTGATATTGAAGAAGGAGACCCTTTCCCTAGTCTCCGGCATAGGAACCAAAATATGCACAATTGAGTCTAAAGCCACGAAATCATCATATAAATCTCATTAGGACACTGTGTATGAAGACTCTCTGTTTCACACAATGTGGAAAGAGAGATTATATCTTATGAGTCCTACGCATTATCCTTGTGGTATTGCCAGAACATCTGAGTGATATGCTAACATATTCACAATGAAGATGGAAAGCCTTCTGGAGCCAACATCAAACAAGCTCCTGGTGGGTGGCATGTGAGATCTATCCAATAGATCAACCATGTGACAACTGAACAGAAACAATGGGGTGATTCAAACTTTTGAATCAATCCTGGTTCAGGTTATGGATTGACGGATACCTTTGAAAAACCGGTCGTTGTGCTTAAAAACTCTTTTCTTTAGCACATCGACTGTGTACTAATATTTCAAAATAAAAGGTGTTTATGATTGATAATTGATTTTCTTTAAAACCTTCGTTGTATTGCAAAAATAATTTCTATTGTGCGGTACATGATTGTTTTTCAAATCTCTTTTCATCAATCAGTGAATCTCAATTCGCTGGTTCACTCACTCCGTGTTGTCTTCTTTGAGACGTTCTAGTTTGAGAACAGCTAGAGCAGCTGCGAAACCCTGTCAAGGAAATTCTTTGGAATTTTACCTGATCATAGGCAGTACTTGTACTGATCAAAGGGGAACCGTGGGCCGTGTACCTTAATTCAACGAAATTGAACAAAGACACTTTCGTGCGCTTTATTGCTAACTGTTGTATGCAGGTACGCCCAACGTTTGCAGCTGATCAGAATGAAGAGGTCAATCCATAGCCGCATGCTCACACTACACATTCATCTCTAAAGAAATCATGAAAAGTGAATCAACGACTCTGATATTTTCACTCCATGCTTCTGCTTCGCTGCTGCAAATATCATGAATCAGTTAAAGCTTCCGCTACTCTGATAAGAAGAAATCATGATCCTGAATGTGAGCATGTCGGTCCAAATGTCACAACATCACATAATACCAACACTACAAAGGATGAGTCAAAGATTTATGATTAGCTGATGATCTCAAAGCTGGCTCAAAACTCATTATCACGTGGATCAGTTAAAGACCTCCACTTGGATTAACCAAACATGCAACAATGATTTATCAATGACTACGGGCTACAGAGCAAAGAACTTGAACAAGAATCCAAGAACAAGTTTAATGTTATATCTGTTTGTATTCAATGTATTTTGAGGTGACCTCTCTTAGGGGGAGATTGTTAGGATTTAGTAAATCCAGTTATTGAAGTGTCGGTCACCTCAAGTATATGTAATCGTTAGAAAGCTCGTAGTCATAGTTATTATAAGTTAAGTAGTATTTAGTTAAGTAATACCGTGGAGGACGGACTGGTCTTTACCCACTGTATGCCTGATCCACAGCCCGTTGGTGGTGATTTGTGTAAGACTATAAATACTCTCTACCTCCCAAGGTAGAGAGTTGGAGCTCATAATAATACTTTCATTTTCTCTCACTAAGTTCCCAAACCTCTAACTCTTTCTCTCTCTAAAACCTCATCTTGTACGCCTCTTTTGATTGTGATATGATGTGTTTGTGAAATCCAATATGTTACAATTAATCATGGTGCGATTCATTTCTTGTAGGGTTCTATTTTTCCTTTCAACTACCCCATTTGATTGTGGAGTGCGAGGAGCCGAGAAATTGTGGGTAATACCATTAGCATCACAAAAAGCTCCAAATTGCACTTCATTATCAAATTCCCGACCATGATCCATTCTAATTGACACAATAGGACTTCCTAGTTGTATTTGATTTTCTTACTTAATATTTCAAAGTAATCGAACGTTTCTGTTTTATTCTTTAAAAATTTAGTACATGTATACCTAGAGTAATCATCCACTATAACCAAAATATAGAAGTTACCTCTCTAACTTTAAATAGTGGATGGACAAAATAAATTCACATGTAGTAATTCTAGACACTTAGTTGTAGAAACCATATTTTTAGCTTTATGACTAGCATGGACTTGTTTTCCTGTGTTACAAGCATCACAAAAATGATGTTCATATTTTAGTTTGGGTAGGTTTCTTACTAGTTCTTTGGATGATAGTGATTGAAGAAGTCGCATATTGGCGTGACCCAATCTTCGATGCCATAAGGTCGAATTATCATCCATAGAGGTAAGACAAAGTTTGTCTTTTGGTTCATTTCCAATTTTAATGACATAGACTCCATGTTTTCTAATGCCTCTTCCTATAGTAATACCGTTTTTCAATATTTTACTAGAGGTTTCACTGAAAAGTACGTTGCACTTTTTATCACATATTTGACCTATACTTAGTAGATTAAATTTTAGGTTTTCTACGTGACATACATCGGTAATGGTTAAGGATTTGTGAGAGATTGTACCTTTACCGATGATTTTGCTCTTGCTATTTTCGAACACCACATTTCCTCCATTGAAGGATTCGTATGTGGAGAATAAATCTTTATTACCGGTCATATGCCTTGTGTGCCCTCTATCCTTGATCCATTCGTCCGAATCTAAGTCAAACTTTAGGCACACCTAAGAAAATAATTAACTCAAAAGTTTGGTCCCCATTTGTTCATGGGTCCATTGGTGTTATACATTTCATTCATATGAGGCATATACAAAAAGGTGAGACAGTATTCCAAGGTGTATAGTTTTGAAATGGAAAACCATTTTGTGCATTAGGATTCCATCCCATTTGATGATGGTTACTTCTAGGATAAACATTGTTTGGTCTTCTTATATTTGTGTTTGGTTTAGAAAATGATGAACCTTTGTTTTTCATAAAACTTTGATTCTGTTTTAGGGGAGGTGGTTGTTTGACATTTCTAACAGTAACATGGGTTGGTTTCTTCTTTTTAATAATAACAAAGTCGGTTCTAGAGGACGTGGTTGCGTTATTTCTACTTTTACTGGTACAAACCTACGGATCCCCAAATTTACACTAGATGGTTCCTTTTTCAAGGGATCTGTGGCTACAGTAGCTTGTTTTTCAATTGCTTAAACGAATTGTGTTTCTTTAACCTCGCTAGTTGACGCAAAGTGTTCCTGAATACCTAAACCCTTTTGATTATTACCCATTTTAACACTATCAAGTATTTTATCAAGAGTATTAGCACTTATTCTGGTAATCTTAGAATCAAGATGATCAACTAACGTTTGAAGTTCTACACAAAGCTTGCATTCACTATCTACTTCTTTTCCCTTTTCTAATCTCTTTAATTTATCTTTTAGTTCAAGAACTTCCTTTTCTAATTGTTCATTTATGTTTTTCAACATCTTGTTTTTGTTAATTACTTTTAGACAAATTTTATGAAGTTTATCATATTCAAGATGTAAGGATTCATCATCTAACGATGAACTACTATAATACAGAGATTCGGAACACACCTCGTTGGAGTCTTTTGCCATGATATAAATTTCTTCGTTCTCCTCCTCACTCATTCCCCATGAGCCACTAACGAACGCCTTTTGTTCGTCTCGTTTGGGACATTCACTAATGAGGTGATTAGGATCCCCGCATTTGAAACACTTGCGTTCGTCCTTCACTTTCTTGTCGTCCTTGCCTTTCCGCAACCCTTTCTTGTCGTCATAAGGTTGCTTGACATATCTTCCTTTTCTCCGAAAGAACTTCTTGACGTCCCGTACCGCCATTGCATACTCTTCATCATCAGTCTCCGAAGATGAGGTTTCTTCATCGCTTGAGACTTTCTTGGCTTTTAAGGCAAGAGATTTGTGCTTCTCTTTCTTTTCCTTTAAAACTTTGGAGTCTTTAGCAAGGACATGATCATAGACTGTTAGGTTGCCTATGAGTTCATCAAGAGTGAGGATTGACAAGTGTTTGGATTCTTCGATGGCTGTCACCATTGGTCTCCACTTTGAAGGAAGCGCCTTAGAAATCTCTTGATATGATTACGACTAGAAAAAGACTCATCAAGTGCTTGTAATGAAGTAATAATAGTATTAAATTTAGCAAATGAATTATCTATATTATCCTCATCCAATAATGAATTTATTTTCATATTGTTGAATAAATAAATCAATTTTGTTGTTTTTAACTTGTTGATTTCCTTGGTGTGTTACAACTAAAGAATTCCAAATTTTTTATAGGTTTTAAGCATAGAAATTATTTCAAATTCCTTTTTAGGTAAGGCATTGTATAAAACCATTTTTGCCTCACTATTTTTGGAAAGCTTTTTCTTTTGGTCGTCGGTGAGACGATCATGAGAAACTTTTACTTCGTTGCCGGTTTTATCATCTTTTGTAGTAGCTTGAAAATCACCTTCAACAATAATATACCAAAGATCAATATCTTTTGATTTCACATAAGTTTCAAATTTATTTTTGCGATAAATAAAACCATTAGTTTCAAGTAGTGGAGGTCGTTGCATAGATTGCCCTTCTCTATAGTTTTCAAAACTCATTGTGGTCGAAAAGTTTTTAAAATACAATTTACTTTAAAACTTTTGTAAACCTTGCTCTTGATGCCAATTGTGGAAAATTAGAAGGGGGGGGGGGTTGAATAGTTTTACCGATTTTAAATTTAAGTTTCAAAGATTTAGATTCGATCTTATGTGAATTCGTATGGATGGATAGATAGTATAAAACAATAAGTAAAGTAAATAATGAAATCAAGTAAAGTAAAGGACAGAGAGCAGCGACACAAGTGATTTATAGTGGTTCGGCTACAAGGACACCTTCCTTGCCCTACTCCACTCCCCGAGTTCCCCACTCGAGAGTTCAAGCACTATGTCAACAAGCTCTTTCAACACGGCGGAGAAGCCTCAAAATGTCGCTTACACTTTTTCCGGTACAAAGCTAAATACCGAGTTCTTCCACGAGGTAGAACCAAACCTATTACAACTATTACACAATAACTATGTGAAATATGAATTACAAGATCTTGCTACATAAATCTTATGGATGGAAAAATCAATCAAGGACCCTTTGCTTGGATGACTTGTAGTATAGCGTGATCTCGCCTTTGAGACGGACCTATATGAGAATCACAACAAAAGATAGAAGAACTACTAGAATGATCAAATGATCAGAGGTTAGAAGAGTGAGATATTATATAAGAGAGTTATGAGAAGAAAGGGTGAGTAACAATGAAGAAATGACTCACTATTTATAGGCACAAAAAGCCTTATATCCCACGGTTCTGGCGGATCCCTCACTTGGGGGATCCGGCCAGTGCAAACCTAGGGATTCGGCATTCTGGATTATACCAGTCCAAATTTTGGGTTGCAAACGGGGTTATGGGTTATAGGTATGAGCCATGGGTCATGGACTTTGGGTCATGGGTACCCAACAAGATACAATGTATCTAAACAATGGGTCATGGGTCATGGACATTGGGTCATAGGTCATGGATAATACCCAACATGATTTCATGCATGATGTCATGCAATGGGTCATGGGTTATGGATTAGCTCCATGGGTATGGGTCATGGGTCTTGGATATTACCCATCCTATTACATAAACTATTACAACAAATAAATTATTACAACATTTTATGTGAATGACCAAATGTATATACTTTACAAAAATAACATGTATTCTTATAATTTTACTTATGATAACTTTATATTTGTTATCAACAAAATATAACGAGATAACTGAATATGAATATACGTTTTTACGGTTTATTTGTATTAACATCCCGAACTTGAACAAAGAACCTGCGAGACATAGTTCATGCGCTTGTGATCCCCGAGTTGAACAAAGTAGAAGACATAGGTTATACGTTCGAGATGATATCTGTGAATATTTGATTACAGATATTCCAGAGCTTTTCCATCCATACATCATAAGTATTTATAATGTGGATGGTAATGGAAATTGTGGGTTTCAGTGCGTTGCCGTCGGTATTGGTCAACACGAAGATAGGTGGTCCAATATTCGAGCTCTTTTAATGCAAGACTTAGACAGTCGCAGGGAATACACAAGTATGCGGTTGAATGATGGCTTTAACCATATTTGGAACTCGGTAGAATGGTTCCATCCTGGATTTGCACCGCAAAACTACTGGATGAGTATCCCAAACACGGGGTTGGTTATTGCTTCACTGTTTAACCGGCCAGTTGTATCTATATCCCCGTGACAAAGTTTTACGTGCTTTCTGCTTTTTTTCCGGTCCAGACTTGTCACAAGAATGTGGCCCTCTTGTGATTGCCCGTGTGGGGGACGGAGCCAGTGCTCACTTCATTTATGTGATGCTAGACGGAAATTCACCACTCCCGGATAGTCACCCACAATGAGGGGCATAGAGATATCGCGAGGAATCCGCATGGGAAACTATTTATTCTGATCGGAAACACATGTATACTGAAATTATTGAGAATAGAAGAAGACAAATGTAGTAATTGATTACTGATTTATGTTGTAAATAATTATACTGACAAAACATAGTAAATGATTACTGATTTATGTTGTAAATAATTATACCGACAAAACATTTTAAATGATTATAGATTTATGTTGTAAATAATTATACTGACAAAACATTTTAAATGATTACAGATTTATGTTGTTATTATTTGTTAAAAGTTGTTATTAAATTTTAAAAGTTGTTATTATAAGTATTTTTCAGTATACTTATACACATACCATCTTTTGTTACAGATGTATGCTCGTTCTCCGGTTCTTCCTCAGCCTACTCCCCTCACTCAGATCACCCCTACTATTCTCATTGACCCTAATGATCCTACACTTACTCAGACCGCATCACCTACACAGATCCTCACTCATTGTCGTACTACACGTATGACAGTACGCAAACCAGGTTACTGTCTCCGATTATCTATGCTACCTCCCTCACCTCCTAAGAGAACCCGAGCCATCTACATGGGTACTTCCACTACCCCTATGTCAGTTTCACCAGCCTCTACACCTACCACATCTCCTCTTTCATCATCATGTTCATCATCTCACTCACCACCACCACAAAGACTTCGTATGACTACACCAGAGAGGGATCCTGAGGAGGAGTCGGAATATAATCCTGAGGAGGATCCCGACGAAGAACTGGAAGAAGAGCCTTTACCAGTGAGCTCGCACCAGATGAGACTGTACCGGTTGAGCATGCCCCTGGATGTGCATGCACAGTGTTGGAATCACTCTTAAATTATATTTCAAGTGTTAGTGATTCATATGTAATAGTTAGCTTAATATGGCCTTTATGTTTGTTATTAGGCTAAGGCTTGTGTAGAAGGCCCATAAGCCTTGGCCCAAGCCCATAAGAAGGGAAGGAGTCTAGATGTGTTGCCCTAGCTCCTTGCCCTATAAATACCTCTTGTGAACCTTCTTTTGAAGGTTGGTTGTTCAATTCACATTCACTCTTTACGCATAACCTTTCTTATACTCATAACGTGTGTGTGTGTGTTATTGTTCATCCGATCACTTCTCTTCTCTATTTCTTATATTGATGCTTGTGTTACTAATATGGTGACCTAACAGTGGTATCATTCGCCAAATAGTTGGGTGAACATCTTTTGTTTTTGAAGTTAGTTTTGTGGTTTACGCGTAAAAACAGTTTCATACTTTGTCACGCTTAAAAACGTCTTTTTTACACTTTTCATTCCAAGATTCTTGTACTTTCAACGTTTTAAGGTGTTAAAATATCTGTTTTTAGCAAAAAGTTTCAAACTTTACGTGTGGATCATTGTTTTTAAGCTTGGTTTTATACGTGGTTTCATTTCTACGCATAAGGTGTTTAGTAGCTTTGGATCATCAAGTTTCACACTTTTGTGTTATTTTGGTGATATTGAAGCTGTTTCATCACAAAAATCTGGTTTAGAAACATCGTTGGGCAGAAATCAGTTTTGGTTGCTTTCTACGCATAAGAAAACCCTAATCTTACGCGTAAGTCATCCGTGGTTTGATCTTCAGTTTTCGTGGTTTACTCAGTGTTTTCTTGCTTGGATAAGCCTGAAAACACTTCGACTTTGGATATCATTTGCACTGTGATAGTGTAAAAGATCTTTTGGGCAAAACCCTAATCTTACGCATAAGCTCAAACTTATGCGTAGAACTCATTACACATAAGATTTTTCTTACGCCTAAGCTCTGTCTTACGCATAAGCTAATCCTACGCCTAAGTTTTCTACGCTTAACTTTCAGTTTACGCATAACTTTAGTGTTTCTCAATTCTTACGCGTAAGCTACTCCTACGCGTAAATATCACTTTTACGCGTAAGATTGGTGTTTTTACGCTTAAGTGTTACTTTGCCTACACTTGGTTTCTACGCCTAAGGATACTTCATCAACAACGTTTCATTCGACTACAAAGATCCATTTAACAACACAAGTTTTCAACATGTCACAACCACCATACTCTAACTACTTTCCTTACATGTATCATCAAGTACAACAACAACTACTAAGTCCACAACATCAACAATTTAATCAACAACAACAAATTTATCAACAACAATTTAATCAACAACATACTCCACAACTTGGAGCAATTCCACCACAAATGGTTCAACCACCACCTAGTCTTCAAGTACAACCTTACACAAACTTCTACAATCAACATCCATCCAGGAGTACTATGAAGGAACCGAAATGGTTTGGCAAGATGTATGAAGCCTTAAGTAGCCAACAATCAATTCATGAAGCTGGCTCACTTGATAGACCTCCAATGCTCACTCCCGGAAATTATGATCAATGGGTGATAAGGTTCTTTAGGTTTTGTGATCTAAAGAAGCCACATGGAAAGTTCTTAAAGAAGGTTATTATGGAAGGTCCATTTCGTATGCCTACTGTTGTCACACCCGCATATCCAGCTGCCAATCCACCAAGAGATGTTGTCACCAACATTGCAACAATCTCAGACCTCACTGCTGATGAACTTATACATTTTGAAGCCGATGAACTAGCAATGCAATACATCCTTTTGGGATTACCCAATCCAATCCTTCGAAGTGTTGATGCTCAAAAGACAGCCAAAGCAATGTGGGAACACATTCATCTTCTAATGGAAGGCACAACACTCAATCAGGAAGACATGGAATCCAAAATCTACTTGGCTTATGAACACTTCATGATTGAACCAGGAGAGACACTAGAGTCATATCATCATCGCTTTTCAGACATCATTAATGATTTGGACAAACACAACATCATCATGCCACGAATTGCTGTCAACACTAAGTTCCTAAGTAGTCTTGGTCCGGAATGGGAGAAGTATGTCATTTTTCTCCGTCAAGCTAAGAATCTTCATCATGCTACATACGGATTGTTGTACGACTATATGAAGCCTCACCAAAAAGAAGTTGACAAAGAAAGGGCTATCCGTGGACTTCCGGCTTCACAGTCACTTCCGGACAATCAACAACTTGCTTTGTGGGCTCAAACTAGTTTTCCTCCTCAAACAGCTCCTCAACCCGCTCTTCAACCAACTGCAACCATCACACCATATGATCCTTCACAGCAACAACCTCAACAAACTCAATTGGTTCCATACAACAACAACAATGCTCAAGCACTTTACAGTGAAACTGATGAGGACTCCGATGCTTTCGATGAATTGCAACAAGGATTTGTCATGATTGCTAAAGCCTTCGGCTGTTATATAAACAAATCCAACAATCGCATTCGTTCCTCATCAAACACAAGAAATCAGGCTGTTGTGAACAATGGACGAGTTGAAGTTCAGAATCGTGGTTATGGTCGTCAGATGGGAGGTGGTCAAGGGTTTAATGCTATGGGAAAGAATACCATGGGTGCTCCGCAACAACAAAGGGCTCAAGTAGTTGAACAGGGGAATGCTCAGAATGGGGTTAATGGTCTTCGTTGTTATAACTGTAATGAGAAGGGTCATCTGGCTAATGCATGCCCTAAGCCGAGGACAAGAGGCAGTGCTTATCACAAAGAGGCATTGCTCTTGGCTCTCAAGGATGAAGCTGGTGGAACTCTTACCAACAAGGAACAGAGCTTTACGGCAGATTCAGATTCTGATGATGATATGGAGGACTTGCAGGCTAATGAAGCAGTGATGTTGATGGCACAAATGCAAGCTCTACACATGCGTGACACAGGCCCAGTGTATGACACTGATGGCTTGCTCATGTACCAGAACAAAATATACTCATCACTGATCTGATATCTCCGCCAATTTCTCCATCCGACAAGGATCAGAGTGTTCAACATGAGCCATCCACATCTCATTTCGATGATTATCAAATAGATCTCGTAGTTATATTTGACGATCAAGATAACCTTATGGTTAATATTGATAATCAAGTTGACTCCGTGGTTATATTTGAGGATCTAAATAATGATCATGTTGAGACTCACGTTGAACAAGATGAGCTTTTGTCTAATAGATAAATTGTGCTCCTGACCTTAATTAAAGACCAAGAATCTTGTTTGGAAATTTTAAAGCAATTAAAAGATAAAAATGCACTGTTAATTAGGGATAATGAATGCTTAATTAGACAAATCAACGTTTTTAAAACTCAAGAAAAACGTGAAGAAGGTTTTGAAGTCACTTTTGCTAAATCCCATCAAAACGAAAAATCATTAGAACGACAGATACGTGATCTAGCCGCATCCAAGAATGCTTTGTTGTCTCAAATAGAACAACTGAAACATGAACATAAACAACAAATTAACGCTCTTACTTTGGAAACTCAAAAAGCCAAGGCTGAGTTGTTAACTTGTCACAAACAGTTCTCTGAGTACAAAAAGCATTCCACGAAATGAATAGATAACTATCTTGAAGAAATTGTCGACTTACAACACAAAATCAAAGAGTTTCGAAATGTTGTTTATAAACATGGTGAGTCAATCACAACTATTCAAAAATTTACTTTTAAACCAAATCCAAATGGATATGGACCGATTCTTGCTGATTACCAACCTAAGTTTTCAAACAGAGCATTCAAACCAAATCCGGAAGTTTACAGTGCAGAACATAGAATTGATGATACAATTATGACTATTGTTGAATATAATCGCATGGAGGAATTAGATGCAGATGACGAGAGTCGGTCAAAAATGGAAAATGTCGTTTATAACAAACCATTTAACTATTCAAAATCCGTAACTTTTGTCACACAACAAGATACTTCTAACAAACCTTTGGTTATCACACCAGTTTATGAAGTTAGTCCCCAACACAATGGTGCACAAATTAATGGTCCTTTACCTTCACTTAGTGAAGTTAAAACAAAAGCCGAAAGTTGTCGAGTTATAAAATACTTTGACACTTTCTTATCTGACCTCAAAATTTTGGAACGTGAGATTGAATTTCATTCTGAAATAAAAGTTGAACATTTTCAATCGCCAATGGCGCGAGAACAAAGAGATATTCTTCAGAAAAGAATTTTACCCCATGTAAAAATTTTGAAAACTTGTGCACTATATTGGGAAAGGGATTTTCACAAGGAACTTGGTCTCATGAAAACAGTTTTCGAGAAAACAGAAACATCGATTTCAAATACTAAACGTAAAAAGAAACTGTTGAGAAAAGATGTTGATTGACTCTTGGAAGATGTTATCTGTGCTGATATCAATAATCTTGTGTTATTACAATATGTTGCATATGCATCTGATCATATCTCTGCTGATTCTGTTGATATTGTTAAGAATACTGATAATGTGCCTCAGATCGAGTCTTTAAAAGTTGAAAATGAACGACTGTTAAACGAGCTTTCAAATTCAAAACGTCATCTTCAATGGTGTCAAAAAGATTGTCAAAATCATGAACTTGCTTTGCAAAACAAAATCAACCAGTTGCAATCCAAAACGTTTAATCCATAATTTGTGCAACTGGATGATTTAAACGCGTCTTTGAAATGTCAAATCTCAAAATATGAACAAGAACTTGTAAAAGTTAAAAAGGAATATGGTGTCATATTTGATTTACTCAAACAGACTCGTGATGAAGCGTCAAACGAACTTGATCATTATCTTGCACACACTAAAGAAGTCATGAATTTTGCTGGAAATCTTCGTTCTGAAAATCAAGATTTGGTGCGCACTATTATTAAGTTAAGGGAGATGTTAGGAAAGTATGAACAAGTTCAGCCTAGCATCATTAAGAGAATTGCACCTGTAACACTTAGCAAACGTGAACCCAGAATGCCTACTGCCAAACCACAAGATACTAATGTGCTTCCCTCTACTGAAACAGGAATAGTTGCTTCTTTTCCAAACGTCCTCACTTCACAGCCTAGGAGCAATACAAGGAAGAATAGGAAGTTGCGACCTAAGAAAAGAACAATAAAGAATGCTGAAGTAGAAAAACACCCTAGGACTTTGAATAAGACTCAAGTTGCACCCACTTTAGATATTGCGTCTGACAAATGTAATGGAAAAAGTGTTGTAACGAATGCTAAACCTTTAAGTACTTTTGATATTCAGTCTGATGCTTCTTGTGTTATTTGTCATAAAAGTATGCTTTCTGATTGTCATGACAAATGTGTTGCTAGAGCTATCTTGTCTCGTTTACGGAATCCTAAGACCCGGAATACCTCTAGGCCCACTAATGCTTCTAAGTCTGTGCTTGGTAAACCGCCCTCTTTAGATTCCAAGAAACGCATTGATGTCCCTGTAGCTCCAGTATCATCTCCAAGGAATGTAGTACCACCTAGTGCATTTACTAAGACTAAAGCTAAGACTAGTTGGAGATGGCAGAAATGGATACATAATACACTAGGATTTAAATGGATGCCTAAAATCATTGATGAGTGTATTTCTAATATAACTGCTTCGGAACCCTCTAACTCATCGAGTTCCACATCTACTTCTATTCCATCTGTGTCGTCTGTGTGTAATGCAGGTGATACAGATCATCCTTTGGATTGTTGATAGCGGGTGTTCCCGACACATGACATGCAACCTTAAACTGTTAACAAACTTTGTTGCAAAGTTCATTGGCACTGTCAGATTCGGGAATGATCACTTCGCAGCTATCATGGGCTACGGAGATTATATCAATGGCAATATCGAAATTAGCAGGGTTTCTTATGTGGAAGGCCTCGGTCACAATCTCTTTTCAGTCGGTCAATTCTGTGATGGAGACTTGGAAGTTTCTTTTCGGGAGAAAACTTGTTTCATTCGTGATCTACAAGGAAACGATCTTATGTCTGGCTCTCGAAATTCTAGTCTGTACACAAT
The DNA here is from genome assembly GCA_019973895.1 of Chrysanthemum seticuspe. NCBI lineage: Eukaryota > Viridiplantae > Streptophyta > Magnoliopsida > Asterales > Asteraceae > Chrysanthemum > Chrysanthemum seticuspe. The sequence continues at coordinate 84,396,838 of BPTQ01000007.1, read as the reverse complement.
CTCAATGCAAGACATGGTTGCTTCATCTCCCATCTGTCTACTCTCAAAGGCTACATCTACAAAATCTTGGCTATGGCACCGTCGTCTCTCACATTTAAACTTTCAAACCATCACCAACCTTGCTCGACACAAACTTGTTGAAGGTCTCTCGAGATTCCGGTATTCCAAAGATCACCTTTGCTCAGCTTGTGAACAAGGGAAAAGCACTCGTGCTCATTTTCCTTCAAAGGTGGAACACAGCTCTCAGCATGTGCTTCATCTTCTTCACATGGATTTGTGTGGCCCAATGCGCGTGCAGACGATTAATGGCAAACGCTACATCTTGGTAATTGTTGATGACTACTCAAGATGGACTTGGGTTTATTTTCTTCGAAGTAAAGATCAAGCTCCACAGATGATCATCACCTTTCTCACGAAAATTCAAATTCAGCTCCGGAACACCGTCAGACAAATAAGAACAGACAAAGGAACTGAATTTGTGAACCAAACTCTTCGAGAATTTTTTGAGAAAGTGGGAATTGAGCATCAGACATCTATTGCACGTACACCAAAACAAAACGGAGTTGTTAAAAGACGAAACCGTACGTTAGTGGAAGCTGCAAGAACAATGTTAATCAATGCTAAACTTCTAGATTACTTATGGGCAGAAGCTGTATCAACTGCATGCTACACTCAAAACCGCTCAATGATTACAAAACACCACAACAAAACACCTTTTGAACTTATCCACAACCGAAAACCGAATCTTAAACACTTTCATGTATTTGGATCCCTTTGCTATCCAAATAATGATCGTGATGACTTTGGTAAGCTCAAAACCAAAGCTGACATTAGAGTCTTTATTGGATACTGTGAGAATTCTAAAGGTTACCGGATCTGGAATCGTCGTACAAAGCAGGTTATGGAAACGATTCATGCTAATTTTGATGAGCTTACTGAGATGGCTTCTGAGCATAACAGCTTGGAACCCGGTCACAACCATTTAAACTTCCCTCAAACCCCATCATCAGCTGAACCAAGCCCCCAGCTTACTCGTCAACAAATGGAAAAGCTATTTGCTCTGCTGTTTAGTGATGACATTGATGAACGTGCTCCAGGTGTATCCGCTGTTTCCGCTGCACAACCTGATCATATTCCAATACCTGATACACCTGCTACAACAACTACGGTTGAAGAAGCACCACCAGTTGACTCTACAACAACAGTTGAACAAACCGCATCCAACGACGCTGAACCAGCTGATGATGTTCTTAATGAAGTACCCCCACCTGCAGATTTTGATCCAAATGCGTTCTTTAACCCGTTTGCTAATGAAACTGCTGCACCTGATGTTGTAGAATCATCTACAAGCCATTTGAATCCTCAAAATCTGCATAATGTATACCAACATCAACCCTCGACACATCGTTGGACAAAAGACCATCCTCTTGAGAACATTATTGGCAACCCGAATCAACCAGTCGTTACGAGACAAGGTCTTCACACAGATGGTGAACATTGCATTTATGCACTCACTGTCTGCCAATCTGAACCTAAAAAAATTAAAGACGCAATGACAAAAGACAACTGGATTGAATCCATGCAAGAAGAACTCAACCAATTCAAACGTCTTGAAGTATGGGAACTGGTTGAAAGACCAACAGGGGTCTACGTCATTGGTCTCAAATGGATTTGGAAGAACAAATTGGATGCTGAAGGGAACGTAATCAGAAACAAGTCACGTCTGGTGGCTAAGGGTTATAGACAGGAAGAGGGTATTGACTTTGAAGAATCATTCACTCCGGTTGCTCCTCTTGAGGCTGTTCGGATCTTTCTCGCGTTCGCGGCTCATATGAATATAACGGTCTTTCAGATGGACGTCAAAACTGCTTTTCTGAATGGGCAACTGAAAGAAACGGTTTATGTCAGCCAGCCAGAAGGATTCATTGATCCCGAGTTCCCGAACCATGTCTACAAACTGAACAAAGCTCTGTATGGTTTCAAACAAGCTCCTCGGGCGTGGTACGATAAGTTATCATCCTTCCTCATTGCCAATAAATTCACCAAAGGTTCGGTCGATCCTACACTTTTCATACAATATCACGGGGCTCACATCTTAATCATTCAAATCAATGTGGATGACATCATTTTTGGGTCAACCCTTTTAAAATACTCAAATGCTTTTGCAAAACTAATGACAAAACATTTTGAAATGTCAATGATGGGTGAACTCACATTCTTTCTCAGAATGCAAGTTCATCAATCACCCCGTGGTATTTTCTTGAGTCAGTAATATGCCCTTGAACTGTTAAACAAATTTCCTATGCCACACCAATGGCTCATACCAAGAAGCTAGACGCTGATTTACATGGGAAATTGGTGGACCCTACCAAATACCGTAGTATTATTGGGTCTCTCATGTATCTAACAGCTAGCAGGCCTGATATTGTGTTTGCCGTATATCTTTGCTCCCGTTATCAGTCGAGACTAACTGAAACCCACCTCTCCGAGGCTAAAAGAATCCTCCGATACATCAAGGGAACCATTAACTTGGGAATCTGGTATCTGAAGGATTCTGGTTTTGAACTAATAGCTTTTTCAGACACTGACCACGCAGGATGCTTAGATTCACAGAAAAGTACTTCAGGAGCATTACAATTTCTTGGTGATAAATTGGTGTCATGGCAATCGAAGAAGCAGGATTGTACATCACTCTCCTCAACAGAAGCAGAATATGTACCATGTCGGCGTGTTGTGCTCAAGTTATTTGGATGAGAACACAACTCAAAGACTATGGTTACGTCTTTGACAAAATCCCGATGTACTGCGACAATCGGAGTGCTATTGCGATCTCGTGCAACTCAGTTCAACATTCGAAATCAAAGCACATCGATCTTTGATATCATTTCATCAAGGACCACGTGGAACAGGGTACTATTGAATTATACTTTGTGGGTACAGAATACCAATTGGCAGATCTCCTCACCAAAGCCTTAGCTCCTGCTAGGTTTAATGAGTTGGTCCACCTGATTGGTATGCGGTGTTTGACTCAAGAGGAACTGGATGAACTCTTAAAACATTCTTAAAAACCTGTCAAACACCAAAACCTCTTTTGTAAATATTTTTCAAAAACAAAATACAAAATTATAAAATCAGATAAAACAACAAAAATATTCTTCCATCTATAGTTCTTTTAACGTGGCAAGTACAAATTCTTCCGTCAACACTCAAATCTTTCAAAATTTAGTATTTTTTTTTGATCAAGTGTTGAGGGGGAGAAAGCAAATATTTTTCAGTTTCATAAAACCTTGTACTTGCATGTTACCTTATCCCGATTGTTTCTTTAATAATGGTGATCACATTTCTAGTTTACTGACACTCCTCGGACTAAAATTCATAAAATTTCTTTATTTCTTAAGTCGAGGGGGAGTGTCGTCAAGTTTCTTTTCCAATATCATTCGTTTAAGTAACCAAGATGGAAGTTAAAGGCATTGGATGTAAATGGTAAAGGTGGAGGGACTAAGTGTGTCAAAATGTCAAAGTAATTTTAACAAAACAACTCCACCAAACTAATATCTTCCACATTTATTTCACCTCATTAACTTCCCAACCACCATCATCCTACGCGTAAAAATCATCCTTCAAATCCGTGTTTTTTATCTTCATTCCGTAAGTGGTTTATTAATCTTTGTGTTAATACAAACAAGGGTTTTTAATCGTTTCAAAAACCAACGGTTAGAATTTCATATATGAGTGATTTTGTGTTCTACGCATAAGCGTATGAACACATAATCAATGGTGTGTGTTTTTGGTCAAAATGATAGAGTCAAAACGTTCATCTAACATCATTGAAACCATTTTTATCATTAAACATCACCCAGATACACGAATTGATTGATTTTGAAAACTAGGGTTTATGTGTGGAATTGGGTATTTTTCATATGTGTACGTTTCTGGATAATTGGTTGCTTGCAAGATGTTGTTTACGAGTTTAATTGATCATATCTATGCTTTGATTTTACCCAGAAACACTAATCACTTATAAATTGGATATTAGGGTTTATGTTCATAAGAATTGGGTATTTTTTATTCGCTTAGAGTTTGATGTTAAAACTTGGATAGAGCAACTCAATAGGCTTCCTAGACATCCCAGAATCATTTTGGTGCAAATCCCATGGGTAGAAAGCTTACATGTAGAAAATAAGCCTTAGGGTTTAGGTTTACGCGTAACCTGTTTCTTCGCATAAATGTCTTAATAAGTTTACATGCTCAAATCTGATAGGAATTGGATGAAGATGTTAATGTTGATATTATGATGAATTTATTTCAGGTTTTCTACGCTTGAAAACTCAGAATCAAGGTTACTTGCAATCTACGCATAAGGATCACCTTATGCGTAGCATGTTATGAATAAGAGTAATCTTACGCGTAACGTTTACGCGTAAGGTTCTACATTGGGGACTACGCATATCCTGTGAAGGATATGCGTAAACAGTAACCTCTACGCATAAGGTTGACTCTTACGAGTAAGCCTTACGTGTAAGGTTCCATATACGCTTACGCGTAAGCTTTACGCATAAGGCCTCCTTTTCCTACGCGTAATATTTCTTACGCGTAAGTCAAGAACCTACACATAAGCTATGGTTACGCGTATACCACTCCTGTTTACGCATAAGCTTGCCATTTCTACGCCTAAGCCTAGTTTTAACCTTAATTATGAATTGTTACGCGTGCAAACTTGTAAATAAATAAATCATAACGCCACGAAACCAATAATGTCACTAATAAGCTTAATCGTTTAATAAGTTGTGGAAAATAAGTGAAAACATGAACTTTAAAACTTAAAGTTAATCAACTCACGAAACTTATCACGATGTCTTTGGACTATTGGACAAACAAGTGACATTGGACTCGTAACAATCATCGACACATCTCATTCAAATAATTAGACAATAAAACCATTTGTTGACTAACATAATGTCTTTCGATATGTTGGTTCTTTTGGCTAAATATCTTTCAGATCACGACATGGACGCTCAAATGCAGAATGTGGAAGCACCAAATGTTCTCACCGTTGCTGATATCTTCCCTCATGGTTATCCAATGAAGATTGGAAAGAATAACCTTCGTGTTGACTTTGATACTCTCACCTGCTCAGAGTCTTCTTGTTTAATTGCTGTGGATATTCTAAAGAATCATCCTTATCATAACATGCTCACCAATTCTGCTACAGTGCCTGAGATCTATATTCACCAGTTCTGGAATAAAATACGAAAGATTAAAGGACAAAATGCTGTGACGGTGACGCTCAATGACAAACAAGTCACCATCACACCTGCAGACTTAAGGGCTATTCTTCTCATCCCTGTCATCGAACCAACTGAATACAATGCCGCACCAACTGAAGAGACTGTTCTGCAATTCATGATCGACATTGGTTATGACGAAGATTCAGGAGTAATCACAAAGCATTCATACGTGGATCTTAAGAATATTCCTCAGCCATGGAGAACTCTCTACATCATCATCACCAAATCTGTTTCTTGATGTGACATTGGCTATGAGCATCCCAAGCTCATGGAACTGCAGATCTTTTGGGCTTTAGTCAACATGAAACACATTGAAGTTGAAGCTCTAATATGGGATGACATGATGTCTTTCCTCAAAAAGCTTGGCTCCAAGAGCTCTAGGGTATAATCCTGATATCCCCAAGAGACAATGACCCCAACAATCACTCCATGTTGTATGAGCCTACACTCATTGTCAGATTTAAGGACTCTACAACAAAGAAACAAGGTGCAGTGCTGCCAGATCACCTTATAACCGATGACATCAAACAACTGTATTCGTACAAACGATATCTGGTAGCAGTTGAAGAAGGCAAAGTAGGCTTTCTCGATGAAAAGTCCGTTGGTACACCTACAAGGAAAACCAGAAGAGGCAGTGCAGGAAGTGTTACAAGCACTGAGAGTCAAAGAAAGTTCCCTAAGAGGAAACCTCCACTCAAAAGGACAGTTCCCTCTAAGGAAGTTGTTCCTATTCCCATTCCCAAGTCTGAACCGCAAAGAAAGCTAGTGGATGAAAGCTCTGAGGAAACCGAATCAGAAGAAGAGGTCACATACTCTGAAACTGCAACCGATGTCACTCCAACAGTAGCTAAACCTCCCAGTCCAATAGCTGACCAAGGCAAAGGGAAAACTCCAGTAATTGAGCATGAAGAAGAAAGCTCAGATGAAGAGCCACTGGATACTGACTACAGGAAGAAGTTCAAAATCATTAGACTCCAACACGTTGCAAAAGAGTTTGAACAGGAACAAATGCGTGGCTTCGGAGGGTCAAGTGGTGGTGTCCTATCTACACCAATTCATGATTCGGTTAATCAACCCGATAAGGGAACTGGTGCCACCACTCTTGAGCAACAACAAAAGCGCCTGGAGGATTCTATTGATTATGACTTTGAGGAACCTGAAAAGGAAAAGTCTGAGAAAGAAAAAGCTACTCGCTCTAAGCCAACCCACGGTCTCTCGGCTCAAATCCAACCCACGCAAACGAGACCACGTCTTGGGCTAACAATCGGATTCACAAGAAAACAAACGAGGCCCAACGATTTATGCATGTGACGTTTATCTTTGTCGTACAAATGTCGATTACATAAATATACTCACGTTAGTTTTTAAATATTCGTAAGTTAGGATTTAATTTTGTTAAATGAACATCAATGTATTTTACGTATTTAATAACTTTTGATTTTAAGGGTAAAATAGTCTTATTATGCGTTTATATTTTGAGGGTTTTACAACTCTCCCCTTCTAAAAAGAAAATTTCGTCCTCGAAATTGAACAAGACGGAACAGGACAGAAAACAAATCGGATTTCAGAATTTCAAGGAAGAATAAAGCAAACGCAAATCTTATCCTAGAACAAACGGATTCTTATCAGAACATTTAAACTCCTACTATTCAGAAATCAAAACAAAAATCAAATACTTACAACAAATAATCATATGCTTATCAAGTAATGGCAGAAAACAGATGAGATGCAGAAAATCAAACAACACGCTCTAACTTATTCAGGTATCTAAGGGTGAAAACAATCATATGCATAGGCAGGACGAATCCTAACGGTCTCGCTAGTCGCAGATAATCAACCTAAAAGGATCTAATGTTCCTCAAACACTTCACGAAAATCCTAGGACCACAATAAGGGTACACGGAGACGTACACATATAGAGCAAACATAGCAATCCATAGTTTACACAAATCATAACAATTAGATACAGAATTCCAATCAAACATGAGGGGTGACAAATAACAGATACAAGTCAAAGTCCAATCACGTATCAACCACAGGCATTTCCCCAGACGTCATATAATTTCAATAAGTTCAAATTATATGATCTCGGTATTATCACGTTGATCAAGTGTCATAATACTTGCATCACATAACAAGTTCTTATTGTCATCATATTCTGTCCCGGGTCATGGCAAACCACATAACCAGAATCACAACAAAACATATCACATACAGATAACATACAGATAGCAAGTAACCTACTATAACAGACCAGATACACATTCATGCAGCATATAACACATCAGACAACTTACCATATTACCAACAAACGAGGCCACCAACTAACATAAAATGGCTCCTCATGACTCATTACTGACGATCCAAAAGAAAACTGGGATATTAACAAAATGCCAGACGATAAAATTCACGATTCAAACCGAGTTCTAAACAAATCAAAGAAAAGTAATGCCGATCAAATCACGTAGCAAGATATCAAACCGCCTCAAAACGCGTGACAAACGAATCAGAGTAACACACGTCGCGTCCAAATCATATGAAGTAGATGAACCTTCCCAGCTACCGGTTGAATCATGTCTTCGTCGTTGTGTCTTTGGTTGATTCGTCCAGCCCCCTCCAGCAGCATCCTGATGTCTCCAGCAGCACGGCAGTCGAGTGTGGCTTCTGCTTCTCGAATCTCTCCAGCACAGGAACTGTTGCAGCAACGCAGGGTCGACACCATCTTCTTCGGCTCTACGGTAGTCTCCATCTAACGATCGACAAACGGACGAGCGAAAACAAAATAATAAAATTCGATGCGAAAAGAGGAGGGCCAACTCAGTGAAGAAAAAAGAATATCGAAGTCAAATCTGAACGATCATCAAAAGGAATCGAAAGATATCTGAACAGACGGAAACCTAATGTCTACCCAATCCTCACAGGTCATAGCCTAAGCTCTAAGGGTCCTAAAACCTAGATCTCTGATACCATAATTGTAACACCCCAACCCGACAAGGGTAAAGATATCACAAATACAGTTTCATATCAGAACCTTAGGTACTATACAATAGCGGAAACCTTTACAAAATATTCAAAAAGAAAACATAAATAGCTAAACTTCAAAATAAATCTAAGATCTCTATGGTCAAAATCTTGCTCTCAGCTCTACTCTCAACCCAAATCAGCTATCCCATAAGCTCATCTTGAACGCTTAATACCTGCCGCAGGAAAAGAAAATGCGGCTGAGCTTACAAAGCCCAGTGAACAGATATAACAAAACGAAAGCAAACAAATATACAAATAACAAAATCGCAACGAAATGAGATTACTGAATCAGTTAGGATTCTGCGGAAGCACAAATATACAGAAATCCAAAAGAAACACATAACAGTTTAAACACCTCATAGCACATTAACGACACAAATACAAACACTTCAGAATAACCAGACACTTAACATATCAAGACAATAGATTACATATAAACCAAACGAAAAGTCTAAAGACTAACGAAAACAATTCCTAGAAAATAATCATGGCATTCATACAAATCAATTAATCTACATTAACATACTTAACTCAACATTGTAGCAGCGGAAATAGCAGTCAACACATAGTAGTCACACATACCAATGAGAACACCTTACAAAAACTATAATTAAATGAACTAGAAGCATAACATAGCAGATAGTAAGTTAACAGGCCAGACATTATAAATTAAACCATTTTCCCAGATCAAAATTTAGTATAAGCAGAATTTAAACATGGCAGGTTACACATACAGACAGAAAACACAGTAGACAAACTATAACTCAATAGACAAAGACATAACATAGCCATTAGCAACTATCAGAACATAAATCACATGCTAAACCAGTTCTCAGATCAAATCCTAACATCAGCAAGGTTTTAACATAGCAGATCAAACATAAGCAGATAGATACCCTAACGTATAGACAAAGTTCATAAAATAACTGAACCATCATACATACTTAACTTCCAAAACACTCAATTGTACACTAGCACATTCATCTCACAGATCAACGAATTTCACATAACGATAAACTAACATAACATCAGATGACAGCATGCGAAATATATTTAAACATGTTAATCATAACCTAGCATAGTAGACAGTAGTCACAAAAACATACAAAAGCATAAACACCTATTAACAACATATAATAAGCCGAGCACATAATTATTAACACTTGAACATACCGAATCATAATCAGAATACTTAACATAGAAATAACAGATAAAGATTTAGTTAACTACCACGAGCCCAGAACATATCATATCAAAAACATCATAACTATATAGAAACAATCTCAAAATAATTCGGAGTAGCTAGCTCCCAGAGTTTTATGAAGACGCGTATTGCACACGACATCATTCACCTAAAATAAATCATATCGGATAACAGATCAGATCTAGGATGCATCCATACGCCCCACAAACATATAATAATCATATAATATAACTTGAGCTCGTACTAGATAACAAATAAGGGACGTGGCAGAACTTCACTCTACTGCCCTAGAGTCATGTCAGAAGTGCATCATTGACACGGACATGGAACCCCCATGACTAGTTAATATTTGGCTCGGGTGTCAAACTAACTTAGGTCAAACAAATTTTCAATTATGACACAGGTCTTAATCAAATACAAGGTTCAGCAAATAACATATCAGATAACTCATATCATAAGGTTCATATTCAAATATAACAAGGTTCAACAAATATGCATATCAAAGTCTTCCTAACATAAAGTTCAAATCAGATATCGCATGGTTCAATAAAACATAAGTTTAGATAAGCAACAGGTCAAACAATCAGGAAAGGGTTCATAGCAATGGCATCGGAAACCCTAATAAGTAAGATAGGAAAGCTAACGAAAAGAACATCATAAGGAACCTTTACTGAAAAGGTCAGAATATCTGTACCTTAAATCAAATGAGAGAAAAGCAAACGAACGAATGAACACGAAGATACAACGTCGCGTCTCCTTCAACGAATCTACACGGATTATGATTTATTTAATACTTATTAGCATCATTAAAGTTATAAAGGATTAATCACATTAACCTTCTTAGAGTTACAAGTATATTCTCATTTTATGAGCTTCTTATGCATTTGTAAGTGTGTTACCTATCGATATCATATTTTATCTTTCAGTTTCTTAAACTCATATTTGGACCAGACTTTAGCGATTTTTATAAAATACTTACTTAGCTCAAATGAAATCAAGAAAAATCCCAGGGGTTCCCATATGAGTTAAGAGACTCTACAAAAATTGGTGGGTTCTATTTCCATGCTAAATGACCTACGGAAAATCATAAGTCCAGACCTATCCAGAAAGTGATCAGAAAATACACCTTAAAAGTTTACGCTTATTGGACCTGTTTAGACACCTTGGAAAAATTCCCAGAACTCCCAGAAATTCATTTATGTCATAAATATCTCTCCTGTAAAAGGAGAGCTCCCAATTCCTTATGGTTTGAAAATGAAAAATCAAACAATACAACTAAATTTCAGACCCGTTTTCTCAGCTTTGACACTTGATTTTGTAAAATTAAAAAATATGACTTAGACAACTCCAATTCCGACCAAACCACTTGGAAAACTTAACTAAGACATAAAATAAACTTTTCCAACAAAAACCCAGATTATTTTGCTTATAAAATTCGATCTATGACACGCACAAGTTTGACATATGATGCTGTCCAGTTTTAGGGTTTATTAAAACCATTATAATCACATGTTTAGACCATTAATTACACTTAGGGTTCCATTCCAATTAGGGTTTCGAATTTATTAGGCATGATAACATTTATATATATGTGATTTGGTTATATATATATATATAGCTTTGACATAATTAATACAAATTCACGCAATACACCTCACAATACATGTTCTCAATTTTTGGTAAGGTCCGATTCATATTTATTTGTTTCGGTTTCATAAGGTTCGGCCAACATAAGATCCGATTCAAAACAAAACATGTTACCATATCTAATAACGTTAAGTGTATCAAAGGAAGACGAGAAGAACATGTTATACCTTAGCTCGTTGGAATCAAACCCTCGACACCAAGGGAGTTGGTGCTCGGCCGAATAGAGAAGAAAAAGAAAAGAGGCAAAACTAGGATTTCCAAATTGTGTTTATGTGATTGTATATATAGGTGGTACAAAATTCGGTTTTAGGGCTTTTGAGAGGGTGTAGGCTTCGGCTCAATAGTCCAACCGAACAAAACCATGGCCCAAGTTGGCTCACTTTGGTCTCTCGGCTCAAATCCAACCCACGCAAACGAGACCACGTCTTGGGCTAACAATCGGATTCACAAGAAAACAAACGAGGCCCAACGATTTATGCATGTGACGTTTATCTTTGTCGTACAAATGTCGATTACATAAATATACTCACGTTAGTTTTTAAATATTCGTAAGTTAGGATTTAATTTTGTTAAATGAACATCAATGTATTTTACGTATTTAATAACTTTTGATTTTAAGGGTAAAATAGTCTTATTATGCGTTTATATTTTTAGGGTTTTACAAAACCATTCAGAGTAGTTTACCGTAGTGAACTACAACGCAACTGCTTGATGGCGTGTAGAGATCTTCATAAGTTTGGGGATCACACACTGAAGATGGTCAGGGACGGCTTGGCTTATAGGCTGAAGGCGATACATGAAGGCATTGGGTCACCAAAGCGATGGAACTCGCAGGAAAGACGGGATGTGAAGAGGATCATCACTCGTATTGATGAAAGGTTATACAGAAGGGACCAGTTCAGAACTCTGGAAAGCTTGGTAGGTGGTCGTCCCAGGATTACTCTCACAGGCTATCAACGCCCTGTTCGCATTCCTGGAAAGATTGATGGACTACCTGGTACCCCTTAAACTGCTTCAATTTCATATTAATTTGGATGTGTGATTTAATAATGACTATGGCTTGTGCACAAATAACAGTGTACAACCCGTTCTTATAATGAAAGGACCCTGTGGTACGCTTCAGTGCCACAATCCTCATAAAAGGAGCGAAAGCTTCTTACTTTTGAGTAAAACTTATCAAACCTTTCATTTTTTTTAAAAAGGTTTTGCTCAAAAGAACAAGTACTTCCCCTTATGATTTTCAAAACCTCAATCGTTAATATCACTAGTTGAGGGGAAGTATTTCTGAAAAACTTTGTTCACAAATTGTTCTTTGTTGTATTCTTCCTATAAAACTCAAAATGGTCATATTTATTCTCAACATTTCTTCAAAAATAACATATTTATATGCCATTTTTTAGGGGGAGAATATTTATGTGATAAGAAATATGTTGTGAAATTGCAAATGAATCTTTGTGCCACAGACTTAACCAACGAATTGACGAGATCTTAACTGTTAGTAACTCGAAAAGACTTGTCCGGGACGGGAAATAATTTCAAGCTAATTCGCTAGTGATGTAAACGTGTCTCGCAAAGGACTTGTCCGAGTAGAATGTACCATTCGAGAAACTCTTGGTATACATGAACTTTGACGGGTTTGACAACCATTCTAGGTGTGTCCACACCTTCAAGGTAGTTATTAGAGCTAGTTGTCACCTAAAAGCTGACAATGTAACTCTTTAACTATACAATGTAACCGTGTCTCGCGGGGGACTGTCTATCTTGAGTTGATCAATTCAAAAGTGCGAGCTCTTTCCTCACTGTGCAGATTTTCGTCAAAACTCTAAAGCACATGTGGAGGGGGAGTATTTCTGAAAATCCAAAACTCTTGAAGTGTTCAAACATGTTTTTCATTTACAAACACTTCGAGAGATTTTCATGAAAATGGTTTTATGGCAATGGAGTTATAAGGTGATTAAGGGTAGGAATAACCGTCCTATGATCCGCCAGAGCCGGAGGGATCTACCCAAGGACATTACCAATAATTAGAATTAGAAGTCTTTAGGTATTGTTAGGAATTAGAAAATTCCAGTATTGAAGAGTCGGTCACCCCAACTATTATCTAGCATAAGTTAGCTCGTAGACTTGTCGTTATTTACGTTTTTATGTAGTTAATTAGTTAGTCAGTAGCATAAAATAGTTTAGTGCAACACCGTGGAAGAAGGACGGGTCTTTACCCACTGTATCCCTGATCCACAGGCCGATAGGAGGTCGTTTAGTTTGTAACCTATAAATACCCTCTACCTTGCAAGGTAGAGGGTTGGATGTTCTTTGGTAATCTAACATTCTACAAGTTTCTCTTACTAGAATATCCCACTTTCTCTCTCTCTAAAATCACCTATATGCTCATTGTGTTAATGTTATGATATGTATGTGAAATCCAATATCCAACAATTGGTATCAAGAGCCATGGTTAGATCATATCTTGCACATCTTTGGATTTCTAGTGGTTTTTAGGTGGTTTTTGAGTTTGAAAAAGTTTAGTGGTTTTTGCATCATTTGGGTAATTTCTAATGTTAAAGTTTGGATTTTGATAGTACTTTTATGTTTAGAATCATCACAAGTGTTTAGGTTTTGATTTGGTAAGCTTGAATCATCGTGGTTGGGTAGTTTTTGGAATGAAAAGTGATGTTTTTGTGGTTTTCTTGCTAGCGACTTGACATTCGGACTTCATTCTTCGTAGCGACTTGCTTTGCAATTTCGTGGCGAGTTACAGCTTTGGAGCTAGCGACTTAGATCTAGCGATTAACAGTACAAGTAGTGGACTCTCCACTACGGGTAGCGACTTGGTGGTAGCGACTTGGTCTGTAGCGAGTTGCTCTTTAGCGACTTGTATCTTTAGCGACTTGAGTAGCGAATTGCTGCCAAAATTTTGCTAGCGAATTGAGGCTTAGCGAGTTACTACTTAGCGACTTGCATTTGTCTAGTGACTTGGGACTCTAGCGACTTAGTGGTGTAGCGAATTAGGTGTTAGCGACTAGAGGATTAGCGACTTGTACTTAGCGATTTGGATATTGATTTAACGACTTGGAATTATTGCTATTTAGTTGCTAGCGAGTTGGTTCAAAATCTCTAGAGACTTGGGGAGTTATTCATAATAACACAATGTCAGTCATCACGAATCCTTTAATCACCAAAGTACTTGCACTCTATGACACAGCACAGAATAGTGAAACAGAATGCTTACATGAATGCCATACATTTAATGATTCAGCATCGATTAATCAGAACAACTCAAATAAGTCACTCTTAATGTCTGCAAATGATGCTAAGAATATGGAATGCACCAGTGAGCCGTTTCAACATCTCAGTCAGCTTCTCAAATTACTCTTATCTACAACCATGGATCGAACAAGTTGTGCCATTCTTCGTCAGGATTTTCCCACTTTGACAAGAACTGTTTTACTTAACTTAGAACGACTGAGGTCTCAAATTACCAAAGAAAAGGTCTCAACTGATGAGTCTCATGCCGCTCTTCAAACTATCTTCAATCAATTTCAGCCACTTATCCGGGAAGAATATTCCTCAGATTTTGATGATATCATGACTGGAATATCATTCAAAAAACATACGGGAATGGAAATTCATGAGTTCAGAAACTCATTTACTCAACTTATGGGTAATATGGAAACATACATCAAGGAAGCTACAAAAGAGAATAACAAGCTGAATGCGTTGAATGAGTACCGTGAGACACCATGGAGCAATTATGACAAGTCATGCAACATTCCAGTTGAACCAGTTGAACCAGTGAATGACACTGATTGCAGAATCTCAGCTGTGATGAAAAAGGATGAAGACAACAGCACTGATCTCAAACACTCAGAGTCAGAAAAGGTTTCTTTCGATAAGGTACACTTAACTGATCACACAAATTCTCATAAAAAGGTACATGACTCTTACTCTGAACATAAAATTGTGGAATCAATTATTGTTTTACCTGAATCTAATGCAAGTAACATGATTGAAAAAAGGGTATATGATGAGCTTTCAAACAAATTTTCAATTCTTGAAAAACACTGTATCTCATTGCAAATTAAAATACAACAAAAGGATGAAATGTTTTATGCAAAGAAACCCTGTACTAATCAGGAACTTCCAGAATTTAGAGAATTTTTTGAAATTAATCAGTTAAAATCCCAGATTCAGGACAAAGATTCGACCATTGGCAATCTGAAATTACTTCTTTCAGAAGCCCAGAAATATGACTGTCATGAGATGAGTGATGCACTAGAATCTAGAAATTCTGAACTAGCTCTATGTGTGTCCAACCTTCTAAGAGAAAATGAGCATTTAAGAATGAACCTTAAGGAAACAAACTCTAAGTTAGTCAATCAATCTAACCTCCTGAGGAAAGAAATTGATGACCTCAAAGCACAAATTCAGGATAAGAGCTTCAATATTGTTGCCCTAAAAAATGAGCTCAGGAAGTCTGTTGGAAATAGGATGAACACTAAGTTTGCAAAACCTTCAACTTTGGGAAAATCAAATGTTCAGAACCACTTGAAACGAACAGTTATTAAACAACCTAATGCCTTTAGGTCTGAAAGAGCTAAACCATTGAAATCTAAGCTTACATCCCAAGTTGATAATATGTCTGTTTTGTCAAAACCAGTCACTTCATTGCCTAGTTCAGATATGATGAATCTCAAACCTCGGACTTATAGTCAATTCTCACAAATCAGTAATGCAATAAGTATTACTAGCTCTCATGCAAAACATCATTTGACTGATCAATCCCCTAAGAAATACTCGGATCACATAAGGACAATTAGTCAAAACAAGGTTGTGCACTCACTTAGGTCAACTAACTGTGGTTTCAAATGGATTCCCACTGGCAGAATTTTTAAGTTTACAGGACTTAAACGAACTTACATTCCTAGATCATGTCTCAAGTGGATTCCCACAGGTAAACTCTTCAAGAATGTAGAACCCAATAGGATCCCCATTAATGATACGTCTGTGTTACACTGTGATGCATCCAAATGTGAGATTAAACATGTCACTAACCCTTCTATGTACAAGTCTACATGTGCTTCAAGTACAATGTGCTCTCAGTCTTTTTCAGGTACAATGCTCAACTCAATCAGGAACTTCATGACTTGGTTCCCCTCAGAAATGAACATAGCTCATTCAGGAGCTATAGCTTGCCAGAGTTGATGTACTTCTTACTTTGACTCCTATTCATCTTGAATCAGGACTCGCTCTTTTATATATCTATGTATAAAAAAAAAAACATTTTTTTTATATTTTTATATACATTTTTTATCTCATTTCTTTATATTCAAAATTTTATCATTTTCCTCAATCTAATAAAGAATACATTCCTTGTTATCGATAACATCTACGGTCCTAGAAATGTCATTCAATAATGGCACGGGATCATAGATGAAGTTCGAACAAATGATATATTCATGTTTTATAATGGGATTGGTTAATATCAATCAATGGTCTTTGATGACATTGATTGAGGGGGAGATTTTGTATTAGTTTTATATGCCATTGGCTTCTGTGCTGGTTATGATGTTTGCTCATTTGTAAGTTGTGGTTGTGTCTTGCTTGTGTGACTAACTGGTTATGCTTTTGTAATATCTGGTTATGGTGTTTCTCTCAGTTATAGGTTGTGGTCGTATCTTGCTCATGTGATTATCCTTGTGTACCCATGTATTGAGTGCCTTGCATTAAATGATTTTATCTGATTAAATGTTTAGATGATTCATGGTTATCACTGTCATCATCAATGATAGAGTCTTAGTCTATAATCCTCGTGTTGCAATTTACCACTCTTGCCTCTAAACCACAGGGATCGAATGTGTCAAATAGCCAAACTAGTTTTTACACTAGCGACTTACCTCACTTCATTTTAAAACCACAAGGACCGAATGTGTCATATTGCCAAAGATCTTTTCTATACCCCTAGCGACTTACCTCATTTTCTCAAATAAGTTTTTTTCTCTCTCGTTTTTTTTCTCGTCAAATTGTTCCTTCTAGCGATTTAAAGTGGTACGTTTTGAATCACACCCCATTTGTTCTCTCCTATGCGTGTGGGTCTAGCTTCTAACTTGTTTTTTCTACCAGATCCCGTCGAGCTCGTGATTTGTGTCTGTTTGATTCCCACCTAGGTTCGATTTGTCATGATATCATGTTCTTGTTGTTGTTGTTATAATGATGTTGAAAGTGTACAACTTGTTTGGTATATCTTACATTGATTGCTTGATAATTTGTCTTCATGATCTGGTGATGAATATTTAGTGGATTGAGTTGTTGGGTTTTTGTTGTTATGAGTGTTCTTGATGGCGACTTAACATGTTCTTGGTAGCGACTTAGCTTGAATGTTCTTCATGGCGAGTTAGCATTCAACTTAGCGATTATGTTTCTGTAGCGAATTAGTTTATTATATTCTGGCGACTTGGGTAGCCAAAATCCGATACTTAAAGTTTCTATTGACATCCTCAAAAACACAAACTTCTTCGGTGCTATTACCAAGCAATGCTCAATTCCCACCATTTACATTCAACAATTCTGGAACACCGTTCAATGGGACAAAATCACAGCTCGATACTCTTGCAAACTGGATGATAGGGAGTTCACTATTGATTCTGATATTCTTAGCAAGGCTCTTGGAATCACCCCATGTGACCCTAACCTTCGTTCTAAATCTCCACCTGGTGCTGACGATCTGATTGTCTTTCTAATTGGGTTGGGTTATCAGAACAGTATTTCAAGAGCATCTGACATCATCACTGGACACATGTATCAACCCTGGAGAGCGATTACAACTATTCTTAACTTGTGCTTATCCGGCAAAACATCAGGGTTCGATAAAGTGAGAATTCCTATCCTGCAAATCCTATGGGGAATTGTTAATAGAGTTGATGTGAATGTCTCAGATCGTATTTGGGAAGAATTTTCTTTATCAATACACACATTCATATCTGACAGAACTAATTTCCAGAACAAAGCTCAAGGCCGAAAGAGACAGAACAAGCTTGTGATTCCCAGCATCCGATTTTCTAAGCTTGTTATCCAGTTCTTGCAACAAAATCACAACTTCACTCCTAGGTCTGAATCAACTTTACACAAAGCAGAAGATGAATTTGTTTTAGGAAACCTGAAATATGTTCCTAGAGGTACGGATAAAGAAATATTTGGATTGCCAATTCCTGATAGTCTTCTCACAGAAGATATCAAGAAGAAGGACTACTTCAAACAATACAAGAAAAGAGCTTCCAGTTCCTCTGTTGATGTCACACCGACTCCCTCACAACCCAATGCTCCCAAGAACATCTCTGGCTCTAAAGCATCTTATGCCTCCCTTCCTAAAAAGAGACGCGAAAGATCTCAACAGTCAGACTCCTCATCCAAAAAGCATAAAGAAAAGAAGAAGAAGAAGGTGGAAAAAGAAATTGGTGACAATGCTGAGGGAGCAAGGGATAGCTCCAAGGTAGTTGATGATGATGATGCTGCTCTGCAAATGGGGATCCAGCAAAGCCTAGAAAGTCTAAATGTGAAAGCACCAGTAGGTGGAGTTGTGTTAAGAGAGCCTGATCAACTACCACGACAACCAACTCCAATAACACATGACAAAGGAAAAGGGATTGTGAGTGTTGAAACTGAACAAGCAGCTCACATGCTTTTAACGATCTCATCATCTCCATCAAGCACCACCAATCAATATGAGCTGAAGAGAAGATCAGAATCATCTCATGCTAATGAACAATCCGGAGTGGACAAAGTGCCTGAAATGTTTAAAGAAACTCTTACTCTTAGTGAGACTCAATCTGGCTTGAATGTTGACACTCTGTTGCATAAAGGTTCACAGGAGAACCTTGAGACAAGATCTGATGAGACCTTGAAGATGGATGAACCAAATCTGTCTACTAACTCTCTATCCTCACTTAAGGATCTTGATACAGATTTCTCTTTTGGTGATCAATTCATTAATGACAAATCCTTAGATACTGCACAATCCATGTATACTGTCAGCATTCAGCAAGATACGTCAACCATTCCTCCGATGTCAGCATCTTCATTATCAACTGCACTTCCACCTCCCATACCAACTCAATCAACTGTACAAACACCACCGACATCATCACCAACCCCTGAACCTGTCATTATAATTGCTGATGTGGATGCTCCACCAGCTTCACCACCACAAATCCTTACCTCTGATCAACTACTGGACAAAGCTGTAAAAAGGATAGAAGCTCTGGAAAGGAAACTTCCTAAATCTGTTGATTCCCTTGTGGATCGTGTCTATAGATTGGAGAACCTCAACTTCAATGAAGGGGTTACTGCCGCTATTGAAGGAGAAGTCAAGGATGCTGTGGAATGGGCTATGGAGGCTCCACTTCTTAGACGATTCAAGGACCTACCTATCACCGATATGAGAGCAGCTCTGTTTGAAAGGATGTATGATGCTGAAGAGGACAAGCATGAGGTTCACAAGAAACTCTATGAGGCACTTGATGAATCCATTAAGTTCGACAATAATGAGCAGTTTATGATTGACATCGGGGAAAAAGAAGCTAAAAAGAAAAGGAGAACAATTGTGATGGAATCGTTGATGAAGGACCGTAAAGATCCTCCTCCACCTCCACCACCAACGGGGGGCGCTGGAACTTCTGGAGCTGGTGATCCTTCTACGACAACCAACACACCTCCACCACAACCACCATCATCACCGCCAAAACCTTCCAATCAATCAGGTCCTACAAAAGAACAGAGTACTAAGAAGAAATCTGCTGCCTGGACGACGGTTGATTCAAGCTTCACATCCACATCCACCTCCATTCCTGATGATCAAATGGTTCACGAAGAGTCGCATGTCATGGCTGACTCAGAACCAGATGAAGATGATGCATCTACAAAGCATATTCCTAAGCCATCAGAAGATTGGTTTGATACTTACATGGCTGGGAATCGCACTAGCACATCCAGAGTAGCACCTTCAAGAGACACAATTCAAAGCTGCATTGTGGAAGATAGACCTCCTTCTCCAGAACCCACATGGACCATCCCAGAGTCTGACTCTATGATTCCTGACAACAATTGGGCATCAGTTATCACCAATAATTATGAAATTCCAGCTGAAGACTCTCTTCTGCACTACACTGGTGATATGGGAAGTTTTATTAGATGGTTTTGTGAACGGAAGAGTATCTCATCCATAACTCCAAGAGATCTTGAAGGACAACCTTACGAAATTGTCAAAGTCTTCCACTCAGATGCAAATCATCTTCAATATCAGATGGAAGAATGCCATAAGATGCTGAATGACCAAGTCAGTGAGCAAATCAGTCGCTTCAATGTCAACAAATCTCTTCCTCTTGGTGGTGAACCTGGTCAGATGACCATTCAGGCTGAATTCTTCTTCAATCACGACTTGGACTATTTGTGTGCTCGCTCTGCTGATAGAAGACCTGCTATATCAATATCAAAGATGAAAGCTGCAACCTACTCTGATCAGGGGCTTGAACAGATGGTTCCTGATCAATTCTGGGCTGATGAAGAACGAAAGTATGATATTGCTGCTTCTTATGGTATTTCTCACTGGTGGTTCAAAAAGAAGAAGTTCTACATCGAAAGACATGGTGCTGATAAAAGACGCAATGATGTCAGATCAAAGCTGCAAATCTTAAGTGTTGTTCGAGTAGAGTTCTTCCCTATCTATGGATATGAGTATTTGAAGAAGATAGTCCTTAAAAGAGCAGACCTCAAAGAGTATACTATTGAAGAGAACGACTTCAAACATCTTCTGCCAAATGATTTCGAAGATCTCTATCTCTTGAATCTTCAAGGACATCTTGAGCATTTACCTGTCCGTGAGAAAAAGGCCCTCTCTGCAGCTGTCACTCTTTGGATCAGGGGCTTAGTCATTCGAAAACGAGTTGAGGACTTTCAGCTTGGCATAGAAAGCTACCAAACCAGGATCAACCTTACAAGTCCACAATGGAATGCAACTGGGCATGAATTTCATTGCGAATACAAAGTCCTTGACACCCCTAGAGCCGTCATCTTCACCGACAGATATGGATCTCGTATGCTTATGCGTCTATGTGAGCTCTATAAGTATAGTGATGGTACTCTCAAATTGGTCGAAGAAGAACTTGACACCAGAATGAAAGAAGTCAAAATTGATATGAAATCTTGGGTTAAGACTACTTTTTGGACTGATGATGACTTCAAGAGGTGTGAACACTTCATTGCTGCAATCAGACGAAGACTCAAGACACGAAGGATCTTCCGCAGCCTTGAAAGTTTTGTTGGTGGAAGGCTTCGGGATGGTCACTACAAACTTCTTCAGAGGACTGAATGAAGACATCTTCGGGAAGCTGTTTATGTTGTGTTTTTAAATATGTGTAATATGTGGTGTACTAAATATGAACAACTGTAATACATGTAATAGTGCTAGGATTTGTACTGTGGTTTCCCCTTGTAAAAAGGGAAACATCTGTGTTGTCCATTTTTGATCATATAAAACCGGACACATTTTTCTCCTACAAATATTTTACCTCATACATATTTAAATCACTTGAGATCCAAAATCTCAAAGGATTTAAGATTTTTGATCGGGGGAGAAAATGTGATATAAATATGAAAGATGTTAAAAGATAAGATGACCAATTTTTGTGCATACTTCTCTCTAATATGTGCTAAACAATTTTCGAATCTCGAAGCATATATTAAAGGGGAGAATTCTCTTTGCAAATTCAAGTCTAAGGTACCTTTGG
Organism: Chrysanthemum seticuspe; assembly: GCA_019973895.1. Lineage (NCBI taxonomy): Eukaryota > Viridiplantae > Streptophyta > Magnoliopsida > Asterales > Asteraceae > Chrysanthemum > Chrysanthemum seticuspe. Next base: position 84,374,900 of record BPTQ01000007.1, on the reverse strand, counting down.
TGATCATGTATGCACTTCTTAAAGGGTTCCCTCCAGTATGTGCAAAACACTCTTTTCAAATCTCGAGGCACATATTGAGGGGGAGCAATCTTATGAAAATCTCATCCTTCCCCAAAATGCTTTATCTACTTGATTCGATTTGGGAAGTGATGTTGATATCTTTTAGAAAATGGTATTCAAAGAAGTTAATTCTTCCTCTTGCCTCCGTGTGCAAAACAATTTCAAACAATTCATGCACATGTTGAGGGGGAGCACTTATTCTAAAAATATCAAAAACAATTCAGGTACAAAATGCTTTGATAATATATCACAAGTATCTGGATTTATTTTCAAATGGTTTTCAATTGGTCCCAATGGCAGATGAACAATACCAAATTGACCGACCAACTTTACTTTATGTACGGTGATATAAGGATGATAAGGTTAGGTATGTGTTCCCATGATCCGCCAGAACCGGAGGGATCTACCCAGGGACAATCCACTAGTTAGTGTAGAAGTCCTTAGGTATGATGATAAAAGGAGAAAAATGAGATATGGGAAGAGTGCGGACTAAGACTGAGCTAGTACTGGAATAAACCCAACAAAGTTCTAGCTATGAAGTCTCGGTAAGCACTTAAGGGGTTGAAGAATTAAAAAGAATTGAATGAGAAAAGGGTGAAAACAAATAGCCCTCCATTTATTCAACCTTAGGGCAGAAACCGGGTTCAATTCATATGCTACTGATGGTAACATCGGTATTGAAGACAAGACGTCATGGACCCAGTGACGCACTGCACTTCAACTTTCCAAACCACTCAAGTTCCTCTTAAAAGGGCTTGTTTCATTCTCACGGGGAACCGACATTATCTATCGACTTTCTCTTAGAGATTGTTGATATTGAAGAAGGAGACCCTCTCCCTAGTCTCCGGCACAGGATCCAAATATGCACAAATTGAGTCTAGAGCCATGAGATCATCAATAAATCTCATTAGGACACTTTCAATGAAGACTCTCTGTTTCACACAATGTGGAAAGAGAGATTATATCTTGAGTCCTACGCATTATCCTTGTGGTATTGCCAGAACATCTGAGTAATGTGTATACATATTCACAATGAAGATGGAAAGCCTTCTGGAGCCAACATCAAACAAGCTTCTGGTAGGTGGCATGTGAGATCTATTATATAGATCAACCATGTGACAACTGAACAGAAACAATGGGGCGATTCAATCTCTTGAATCAATCCTGGTTCAGGTTATGGATTGACGGATACCTTTGAAAAACCGGTCTTTGTGCTTAAAAACCCTTTTCTTTAGCACATCTACCGTGTACTCATTTTTTTCAAACCAAAAGGTGTTTTTATGATTGATAATCGATTTTCAATAAAACCTTCATTGTATTGCAAAAACAATTTCTAATGAGCAATACACGATTGTTTTTCAAATCTCTTTTCATCAATCAGTGGACTTAAAATTCGTTGGTTCACTCACTCCGTGTTGTCTTCTTTGAGATGTTCCGGTTTGAGAACAGCTAGAACAGCTGCGAAACCCTGTCAAGGAAATTCTTCGGAATTATACCTGATCACAGGCAGTACATGTACTGATCAACGGGGAACCGTGGGCCGTGTACCTCAATTCAACGAAAGTGATCAAAGACACTTTCGTGTGATTTATTGCTAACTGTTGTATGCAGGTACACCCGACGTCTGCAGCTGATCAGAATGAAGCGGTCAATCCATAGCCGCATGCTCACTTAACACATTCATCTCAAAAGAAATCATGATTAGTGCATCAATGACTCTGATATTTTCACTCCATGCTTCTGCTACGCTGCTGCCAATATCATGATTCAACAAAAGCTTCCGCTACTCTGATAAGAAAACATCATGATCCAGAATGTGAGCATGTCGGTCCTAAAGTCACAACATCACATAATACCAACACCACAAAGGATGTCTCAGAGATTTTTGATAGCTGATGATCTCAAAAGATGGCTCATAATTATTATCTCATGGATCATTAATGACCTCCACTTTAAAGTACAAATCTATGCAGACTTTGAAGTTGCACTACTTATGCACTAAGATTGCGAAGTTGAAGTATTAATGTCTACGAGCTCAAGAAAAAAGTCAAGAAATAGAATGCTAGGATTTGAAATGTAAAACATGGGGTGACCTCCCTTAGGGGGAGATTGTTAGGAATTAGAAAATTCCAGTATTGAAGAGTCGGTCACCCCAACTATTATCTAGCATAAGTTAGCTCGTAGACTTGTCGTTATTTACGTTTTTATGTAGTTAATTAGTTAGTCAGTAGCATAAAATAGTTTAGTGCAACACCGTGGAAGAAGGACGGATCTTTACCCACTGTATCCCTGATCCACAGGCCGATAGGAGGTCGTTTAGTTTGTAACCTATAAATACCCTCTACCTTGCAAGGTAGAGGGTTGGATGTTCTTTGGTAATCTAACATTCTACAAGTTTCTCTTACTAGAATATCCCACTTTCTCTCTCTCTAAAATCACCTATATGCTCATTGTGTTAATGTTATGATATGTATGTGAAATCCAATATCCAACAGGTATGATTATAAAAAGGAGAAAATGAGAATCGGAGAAAGAAGGAGTTGAAGAATTAAAAAGAAAAGCTAAGAAAAGGGTGAAAAGAAAAAGCCCTCCAGATTATTCAACTTAGGGCAGACACCGGGTTCAATTCATAAGCTACTGGTTGTCACTAGATGACACCGGTATTGAAGATGAAAAGTCGTCATGGACCCAGTGACACATGCACTAAACCTTCTTAGCCACTCAAGTTTCTCCCAAAAGAAGCTTGTTTCATTCTCACAGGGAACCCTACGTAAACTATCGGCCTTCTCTTAGAGATCGCTGGTATTGAACCCTCTCCCTAGTCTCCGCTCAGGAAAACCAAAGCGCACTATTGAGTCTAGAGCCACGAGATTCATCAAAAGATCTCTTAGGTACACTTGAAATTTTATCGCTTGTCGTTCAACTATAAGAACGTAAGTGATTCTTTATCATGTCCTTCACAGATCTTAGCAATCTGTCAAGAACATTTATGAGAGGTTCACAATTGTGATCCTCAGTGATTGAATGGAAACTCCTGCCAGGGTCAACATCATACAGCCCTGACAGCAGGTCACTTCGGTAACTCCCCGTGGATTACGCTTAGTGTGTCTCAAACGGTCTACAGTCGTGAGGTGATGCTTCGGTGTACCTCAGCGACTCATCTGAACTGTAGATGTACTTCGGTGCATCGCGTTATCTCACTTGTGGGACTCTAGTTCAGGAACGGCCTTTGTGAGAATTAGAGATGTGTTTTCACACTATGCTATTAACACCCTCGAAATTCAAACTTGTAAGTGCCGGAATCCGCTTATTACTAACCGTTGTTTTATGTTTTCTTCATATGGAAGCTCTGGAGCGGACTGATCGTGCAGATTCTTCACATGCTCATACCAACAACATCACTAATGGAAGTTCTCTCAAAAGGCAACACAAAGTCAGAATGATTCTTCGTCAAGTCAAAGATTCTACAAAGTTGAAAGACTAAGAGAACTTCATCAGTACTGAAATCCAACATCAAAAAGCGTGTGAGCATGTTGAAGAAAGACGTGGAGACACTGGAGCATCGAAGCAGACCTGATACAGTCAACAACAACATACTATCACTACCATCACAAAGAACAAAGATCAAAGAACAAAGAAAATGATGACGTCAAAGCAGAATACTTCAAAGGAAACAATTTCTCTACACTGGGGAGATTGTTCAAATCAAGACACTTCTTCTCACAAGAAAGAAGAATGTCAGAAGACGTCAAAGCTACTATTACATCTGCACCTACAACGTTTATCACTCTTTCATTCATCACCAACACTTAGGGGGAGTGTTGAAAACTCTCAGACCTTGACAGATCTTTAGCACTCGTGGATCGTTAGTGTTGCTTATGTAATCATAAGCAAACTAATAGACAGTCTCTAACACTTGTATTCTATAGCAGAAAGTAAACACAAGTTGTTATAACTAAGAACACTTAGATCCTCTATGGATCTTTTTATTCACTGAAACTCTATGTTTCAGATCAGTTCTGTATTACAAACTATTTGGTTCCTTTTATAAACAAGGAACCCTAATCTCTTACTACTCAATCGACTAAACATGTTTGCATGCATTTAATGACTAAAACATTAAACAAATATAGAGTAGTCTAATAATACTGCCCATGCAACCTTGGGCCGTTCAAAGATAATAATGAGTGAGCATTTAATTCATAGGCGCATGCTGATCCTAGTCAGCTTTCACTCTTCAGCGGTAACACGGCAATGCTTTTACTCTTCAGTAGAATCACCTCTTCAGCAGATTCTGCTTCTCCTTCAGCAGAAACCATCGGCAGTAATGACAGCAGAAATCCTACTTCACATAATTCCCAACAATCCTCCCCTAAACTGGAATTTGACTTGGTTAAGTTCCAGTTTCCTGACCTTGAAAGATCTTTTGACACTTCAGTACTAGAGGATTGTTTCCACACATCAGTAGCAAAGAACCACTAATAATATCATCTCTATGATGATCAGACTTTGAAACGCCAGGTCTTTGCAGCAACAAAAGACATAATGTACATCAATACTTATCAGTTGCAATCTATTCTCATCACATCCAGGTGTGGTCACACCTGAGAGAGGTGAATCATTGAAAATAATGGTTTTGTTGTCTCTTTACCAATAGCCATTACTACTGGAGTAGCCAAATGTTTAAGTTCGAAAACTATGGTACACTGATAACCATCTGATTTAGTAGCAAACCAGCAACTATATAAACGGATTTGATGTGTCTTTACCTGTAGCCGTTTGCTCAGGACTAGTCAATTCTTGGAATTGGTGAATTGATAACCAAATATGGAGATAGTTGCCTTTACCACAATCCATATACTTGTGGGCTTGTCAATTCTTGGATTCCAACAAGGAATAGACCATGGTGAATTGATGACCATACAACACTCAGCAATTAAGCATGGGTGGTTGCAGACCCTATGATTTTGAGCAAATCATTACAGCTATCAACAGATTTGACATGTCTTTACCAAAGTTGTACCCTTTGGACTAGTTAACTCTTTGATACACACAAGGTATATCTGGTGAGTTAAAAACCATCAAAAATGTAATAAACCTGCAATGGAAAGTTTTTTTTTTTTTTTTTTTTTTTTTTTTTTTTTTTTTTTTTTTAACTAAGAATAACAAACAAACAAACAAATAGAGAAAAACAAAACTAACCAATAAAACAAATAATGTAAAACAAATAAAAATGGTACCATTATTTAAGAAGAAGAGGCAGTCTGTTCTTGCAGAAGTTGGGTCTTGATTAAACTAACCAGTTGTTCAGAATTTAGCTTTTCATTTCCCACTGGCTCTGGAGGAATCTCCAAATTCTGACAAAGCATTCTTTCCATAAGTCTCTTGGGCAATGGATACTTTCTTTCAGCAAACATGCAGACTGTGATTCCACCCTTAGTCTCAAGCACATGTACACGAGGGAGAGGATAGAGTCTCCAGGACACAACTCGCCATCGATGTGAGTTCTCCCAAATGAGATGTCCTTTGCTATTGGGAGTATGAGAGTTAAATAGTACTTGAAGATCTCCTAATAAGAACATCCCAGAACCTTGTGGTGCTTTATTGCAGTAATGGTTGGTGACAAGAGTGTATAGAGTTAGTAAATCTGCCCTGTCAACCAAGTGAAGGATTTCCTTCAAAAAGGTGAATTCCATTGAAGTGTTATCCTTTCGATGAATGACATTCATCTCTTCATCCTTCAGATTCCATTTGATCAGCACATTTTGATCTCCCTCAGGAAAATCAGTAGTAGAACCTTCTATAATGAAGGTTGACTCATCAGCCTCAAGATCCAGGGAAGTGATTTTGGCCATCCTCTTCTTCCTTTTTCCAGGCTTATAGATTCCTAAAGATGGTGCATCTTCACGAATGGCATTCATTCTTACTAGCAAGTTTCTAGCCTTCCTTGATTTTATACTCGCTATATCAGCTTCTGAGCAAACAGATGCCACAGAAGGAGTGGGAGCTGGTACATTAGGTACTTCAGAAGAAATGGCAATTGGTTCAGCAGATGAAGTTTTGTCAGGTAAGCTTGCAATCTCTGTAGGAGTTTCAGCACAAACCTTAGATGGTTCAGCAGAAAGAACCATGTCATCTTTTCTATCCAAAATATCTTTTTCTGCCTCAGCAGATGCTATAGTTGAGGTGGATGAGGGAATGACAATGTCTTCAGTGGAAACTCCATGTGGTTCAGCAGATTGATCTGCTTCAGCTGAATGTGTAGTCTCTATGATAGCTGCAGTAGAGACTTTGGAGGAACCTGACATGTCATCAAACTTGTCCATAATCTCAGCTGTCTTTGTCCTTTTAGGCTTAGGAGCACCGGAAATACCAGCAATCCTTTTTAAGCTTGAAGTGTGTGAAGAAGAAAGCTTCATGATTTGATTATATTTGCGAAACAAAATGTGATCGGGGAAGGCCTTGACTTGCTTCATTGACAACCCAGAGTTATACAGAGATGAGCTCTGGTTTTTCACCACAAGCCTCATTTCAGCTTAGTAGGAGGTTTATCTTTATTCCTTTGAGCTGTGATGGCTCTCCTCTTTTCGGCTGCTTCTTGCTTCATTTTTCTTCCACGAGCCATCATCAAATCCACAAAACTTCCACTGTTGAAGTCTGTACCTAAGATACTCTGAGCGAGTGAAGGGTTTGATATGACTTGCTGAGTATAGGCATCCCAATGAGTGTCAGGAAGCTTAGTACGCATTTCATCTAGCTCCCTTTTTCTTTCAGGAGGTAAATCAGACATTGGTAGAGCTGCAAGTTGTTTAGCCATTTCTTCATCTTTCTTTCTCTCATTACACTCAGCTAGCATTCTGTCTTGTTCTCGCCTTTCCTCTTCATTTACCAAATCTGGACCAAGTACATCTTCAATCAGTAAACCTTTTCCTTTATCAGCAGTCTCCTTAGCACAATCAACATCAGCAATATCGATAACAGGAATCTCAGTAGAAACACCCAAGTCTTTTTCAGAAGAAACATGTTGTGAGGGTGCTTCAGCAGGAGTGGACACTGATGGTTTTTGTATGACTGAAGACTGACCAAGTTCAGTAGCAACATCCTCCATTGGGGTATCAGCAGATGCAGCTTTGACATACTCTGGTTCCTTGGATACTTCAGTAGTTGCTTTATTCAAGTAAGATCTCTTTCTCCTTTTGTAAAGAACAGGTTCTTTCTCCTTTGAAGATTCTGTAATTACTGACGAAGGATCATTAAGAGACACATCAGCTAACATATCAAGAGATCCATACTGAGGTTCATCTTCTTCCTCCTCAGAAGAAACCACAAACTTCCTTTTGGTTTCCTTTTCAAGTCTGTTCTCAAGGTCCTTAACTTTACTCTGTAGATCTTCAATCTTACTACCAAGAGTAGACTTGGTCTCTGCAAGTTCCTTTTTCAGACTGGACACTTCAGCTGCATACCTGTTCACAAGATCATACACAGAGGTGAGAGTAATGGGGTCCTCAACTCCACCAGCAGATTGCTCTGTGGTAATGGGAGCTTCATTGGACCTTTCAGTGGAAACATGGTCATTCTCAACATGAGGAGAAACCTCATCAACAGGTACTCTTGGAGGACTAGGTGTGGTCATCCTGTTCAGATCAGACTGAAAATCATCAAGAGGATCAGGTGATGGTGGAGGACTAGGACAATGAGCTAGAACAGGTGTTGGTGGAGGCTGCTCTGGAGCAACATGAGAAGTTTCAGCAGAGAAGGAGGGGCCCTCATCAATATTGACTGATGGATTGCCATCAGTAGCAATAGGTGAAGAGGGTGGGATGTTGGCAACATTCTCCTCATCAGCAGCCACATTGCCTTGAGGCAACATAGCTTCTGTCAAGGGATAATGTGCCCCCTCAAAGTTAGTTCTCATAGAGGCAAAAAGTTTGGCTGACAGAGCTCCTACGACATAAAAGGATTGATTTTGGGTATTGGTGTCTAAAATCATTTGCAGAAACCTAGGGTACATTAAAAACTTAGTCTTTTTCCTTTGAATATTCTCAATCATGTTATCAAAAATAAACTTAGAAAAATTATAAGTTACCCCTTGGGAAAGACACACAAGACCACATCCCAGTTGGGTAGAGAATTGGTCCCATCCTCCTGACTTGTTGCTTATGCACTGAAGCAACGTGTGAATCAAGAACCTCCACATAGGGCAAAGATGCTTCTTCAGCCACATATCAGTCCTCGTACCCCGATAGCCAATCGCTCTCAGCCCAGTAAGCACCTCCATCTATTTAGAGTGATATACTCCATCAGCATCTTCCAAGTGAAGCTTCCTTCTTATCATCTCTTCCGTAACCACTTGCTCTGTTCCGTCAATCGTAGCCACAATCTCTGTTTCACTTCGTTTTGAAGCAGATGCCCAAAACTGAGTAATAAGAGATTCATATATTGCATTCGGAGAATGTGTTAGAGCATAGCAAATCTTGGACCTTTTTAAAAATTCCACCATCGGTTCATACAACTCATCATCTTTAGCTTTTCCCAGAAAAGCAACTTTGTTGTGATCCTTCTTAAATTCAAGTGCCATGTGATGATTTGAGATCTTAGGGTTATAATGCTCGTACTGAAGTGTTATTAGATGAAGGAGAGGGAATTGGTTTGTTTTGAAGTGGAAGAATGCAAATGGTGGAGTTGTAGTTGTTGCCCAAGTTATAGTCAAAAGAAATAGACCGTTTGGTTGACCGTAGCTTACGTGTATTTCAACTTGACCAACGAAAGTGTAACGCTTCAGCAGAAACAGATGGTTAATCTGCTGAAGTTATACACTTCAGCAGCAACCATCTAAGATAAAAATATCTTCGGTAATATTCTAGAGAGTTATTGTGCCAACCACTCGCATTAATTTCCATTGAACCTTGAATTCGTCTATAAAATGATCCCAATGCACACATAACTCTTCACCAAAGATCCCCAAATACCATTACAAACCCTAGTTTCTTCAATGTTCCAAAATTAATCACAAACAACCATGAGTAGATCCAACCCAATTACACTTTCTTCTGATGACAACGAAACCTCCATAAGCAGTCTTGAGAGGTGGAAGAAGAATTATTTGGCAAGCAGTCCAAGGGGCTCATCCTTAAGTTCTTATGTATCACCTTATGAAGACTCAGATGAGGAAGAAACTTCAAAGAGAGTGAAAGAGCCTCCCCTTGCTGTTGTGAATGAGCCTTCCCTTCCCGTTGATGATTCTGATAACTCCTGTAAGGAGAGAACAACTTACTTCCAACCTCCAGCACCTCAGCCTCCACGAAGGCCACGAACCCGAAATCCACCACTCCCTAAGGATAGAGGGGTGGTTCTTGGTCTTTCTGCACCAGGTTTGGGTGCATCAACACACATCGTATGAGGGAAGGGCTTAAGGAGGGTGGATGGATTGCATTTTGGTTGAAATGAATAGATGAAGCACAAAGGACATATTATTTTTCTCCATCATCATGTGTGGTCATCGTCATCATCAACGTTTGCATCAATCCATCCTCTCCATTTTGATCCTTAGCATCTTCGTCATACTGGTCATGCATATCCATCCATTAATATAGAAGGAATGGGTGGTTATGCATGATTTGACAAACGCATATCCAGCATCTAGTGTGAAAGATGTGAGCGATCATGCATATCCAACATTATGTTAGATGTTGGAATAGATGATATGTACTAGATTAGGATAAGTAGAGTAGCTCTTTTCTTGTAGTTGCATTGAAGTTGATTGTAAGCTGTAAGCTGTAAGCTGTAATTTGAATGAATGAATGAACAATTTTAACTTCAATACTTGTCTTCAGTATTTTATCTTCAGTAGAAACCAATTGCTCACTCCATTACTTAGCTTTCAGAGGAAACAAGCTTTGAGCTTACTAGACCATATACCAAAGGACCACACTAGATGAATATTAGCTGAACAGGGCATTCTGCAAAATAAACTCAAAGAACCACCAGGACAAAAACAGAGACAAAACAGACAAAAACTATGAACAAACAGGTGTTAGCAAACAACATATACACAAAGTTTACTATGAAATCCTCCCCTGAGGCATATGCCTCCCCTTAAACTTTGCAGTTAAGGGAAGAGAAAGATCCACCATTGTTCTTGGGTTTCCAGTAAAATTTTGGTCCTTTATTCTTCCAAGAACAACCTGCTGAAGTTTTGACAGATTTGTCAGTAGTGCCCCTCCACCCTTTCCCATTTTTTATAGAGTCAACATATGCAGGCCAATAACCATGTTTAAAATATGGGCTAATAGGTTGCACATAAGGTCTATCAGTTGATCTCCTCCAAGGAGAGTCAGTTCTAGCTTGTGGGGCATAAGGTGGAATATTGTTAACATTGGTCCACACTGGTCTTGGTTTCTGCTGATTAGCACAAACACCCAATCTTTGCTCATAAAAATCACAATCCTTAATCAAATGAAGTTTACTTCCACAAACAAAACATGTCTTCCTTTTGGAAGATTGATTCAACAAAGAAGATGTTCGATTACATGTAGAAGAACTTAAACCAGAAACATTAAAGGAATTGTTTTTAACAGACAAGTTATGCAAAGATTTAAAAGACAAGTCTTCAGGGGAAACAGGCTTGGAGGTGGATTCCTCAGCAGCTATCCTAGAAGGCTTGTATACAGACTTGGGTGCAGGCTTGGGTGAAGGCTCAGGAGAAGGCTTGACAAGGTCTGACTTATCACTTGAATCACAGCTGTAAGTAGATCCTTGATCCGATGAATTGTCACTGTTAGAGAAAGAGACAAAGTCATAAGATGAAGCATCATTGTCTGGCAAGTCTTTTGACTTTTTGCCATACAGATGGTGTGATCCATCAAAGTCAATTTTAATGGACAGGTCAGTGGGCATGAATTCACCTCTAATAGGTCCAGGGACAGCATGTAAATCACCTTCCTTTCTAAAGTGTTCTAAGCCTGCAGGTGTAGATTTACGCCCATCTTGCCTAGCTTCCAATCCTACATACTTCTGAGAGCCTAAACCTATTCCTGAGTTCACAGACTGACTATTATAGAGTTCTCTAGCTAGATTGTCACCAGATATCAACCATTGTTTATGTCTAGCTATTTCCTCTGCTAGTTTCTCTTTAAGCTCTAGATTCTCAGTAATAGTATCAGATTTTTCTTTTTCAGTTCGTTTAATGTTAATATTAGCAATATCTAGATCAAATTGCAGCACCTTAATCTTTTCTTCATAAGCTATCTGATTCTTTTGAAACCAAACCTTTTGTCTTTCTAATGTTTTTAACGAAAGTTTATAAGCTTCATTATCAACATAGCATGCATTGTATTTAGGTTTCATAGTATCATAAGCTTCTTTCAGTTCATTTTATCTTTCACTACAACCAAATATGCAGTTGTGTACCTGAGAAAGTCCCATGAAGGCAAACTGATCATGCCTATCTTCTGAAGTGCACCTTGCCAGCAATCCTAGCTTCTCTGTATCAGCAGCTTCCTCAGTTACAGGTTCATGAGCAGCCCAGTTGACCTGTTCATCCATGGTGACTAGAGCTGCTGAAGTGCTAGCTCCCTTCTGATTCTGCTGATATGAGTGATAGCTAGCTCCCTCTCCACTCTTCCTGTCTTTGCACTCTCTAGAGAAATGACCCATCTGATGACAAGAGAAACACTTGACCTTTCTCCTATCAAACCGAGCTGGATCCTTTCCCTTGAACCCAAACTTCCTTCCTGCCTTCTCCTCAAACCTCTTGATATCCACTGAAAGCATGGCCACCTGCCATTTCAGCTTCATCTCCTCCATATCAAGTGGGTCCACCTGATCAAAGTCTTCATATACCAGATGCTGTTGAGTATCATAATCTGCAACAAATGAATGAAGAACATCCTCCAATATACTGCCAGCTTTGGCTTGAGGATGTGAAGGAGTGGGACGATAAGATGATGATGGTAAGTAAGATGGACTTGAAGTATGCATCATCATATTCGAGTGTGATGTCCCAACAAAGGCTGAATGACCAGAAGAGGATGCACGGTAGGGAGATCTGACATCAGGTTCAAGAGCTCTGAGTTTGTTGTATAGCTCATCAAAAGTGAGCATGTCCAGCCCACCTTTAGCTTTCAGGGCTATGCTCACATGTAACCATGATGGAGGCAAAGATCGAAGGAACTTTGAGTTGCTATCATCATTGTCAGGCTTTGCATTCAGCTGACTCAGAATCTTGTGAAACCTGTCATATCCCTTGTGGATACCTTCTTCCTCAGAGATGTTGAACTCTTGGAAGTGTTGTCTCAGCATAGACTTCCTCATCCTCCTGGACTCTTCATTCCCACCAAACCTTGCTTTCAGAGCCATCCAGATGTCCTTTGCATCAACCATGTGGTGAACATTACCTAAGTGATCTTCAGGAATAGATTGAAGAAGGATGGTTCTTACTTTGTGCTCCCTCTGTACTGCAAGAATCTCTTCAGCAGTTTTGGTCTTCTTCAGACTGTTACCATTCTTCACTATCTCCCATAGATTCCAATCAATATTGGAGATCCAGTTCTGCATCTTCATGGTCCATAGATCATACTCTTCTTTCTTTAGGTAAGGAAACTTACCATTACTGTTGGAGAGACTCAGTTGCTGCATAGAGGTAGTGGTTTTGATGTTGTTGTTGGTGGTGACTTCTGATTCATCATCAGTTCCAGGCATGGTAAAAAGGTTTTTGGATGTATGGGGTGAGGTAAATAAGGTTCTCAGTATCTTAGAGACTCTCCCGAGGCTCTGATACCACTTGTTGAAAACTCTCAGACCTTGACAGATCTTTAGCACTCGTGGATCGTTAGTGTTGCTTATGTAATCATAAGCAAACTAATAGACATTCTCTAACACTTGTATTCTATAGCGGAAAGTAAACACAAGTTGTTATAACTAAGAACACTTAGATCCTCTATGGATCTTTTTATTCACTGAAACTCTATGTTTCAGATCAGTTCTGTATTACAAACTATTTGGTTCCTTTTATAAACAAGGAACCCTAATCTCTTACTACTCAATCGACTAAACATGTTTGCATGCATTTAATGACTAAAACATTAAACAAATATAGAGTAGTCTAATAATACTGCCCATGCAACCTTGGGCCGTTCAAAGATAATAATGAGTGAGCATTTAATTCATAGGCGCATGCTGATCCTAGTCAGCTTTCACCCTTCAGCAGTAACACGGCAATGCTTGTACTCTTCAGTAGAATCACCTCTTCAGCAGATTCTACTTCTCCTTCAGCAGAAACCATCGGCAGTAATGACAGCAGAAATCCTACTTCACATAATTCCCAACAGGGAGATTGTTGAAATCACTCCTAAACTATATTTCAAGTGTTAGTGATTCATATGTAATAGTTAGCTTAATATGGCCTTTATGTTTGTTATTAAGCTAAGGCTTGTGTAGAAGGCCCATAAGCCTTGGCCCAAGCCCATAAGAAGGGAAGGAGTCTAGATGTGTTGCCCTAGCTCCTTGCCCTATAAATACCTCTTGTGAACCTTCTTTTGAAGGTTGGTTGTTTAATTCACATTCACTCTTTACGCATAACCTTTCTTATACTCATAACGTGTGTGTGTGTTATTGTTCATCCGATCACTTCTCTTCTCTATTTCTTATATTGATGCTTGTGTTACTAATATGGTGACCTAACACACAGTTATGCCACGAGAGGGTAACCAGGTACTAGATGATGTCCCCATCACATTCGAGATAGGTCAGAGTTCTCGAAATGCTCAGTTGCAGGAGTCCGATGGCATTCAGTGGAGGGACATTGAGTATGTCATCAACACAACCGCTCGTGTTGAGAGTCCAGATTATGTGCCTTCTTCTCCATCTTATGTGTCTCCCTCTCCAGCTATATCTCCAGTTGCAGAGGAGGAGAATGTTATTGATCAGATCCAGACTCCGATCCAACTATAGGCCAGCATGATTGATGCTCAGTCTGATCAGTTAGATGAGTTACAGCCGTCTCGCTTTGATGAGTACGAGCGAGAGATTGCCGGATTGAGGAGGGCAGCTCAGGAGGATCACTATGAGATCTTGGCGTCGAAGAGACGTCTTTCAGAGTTAGAGTTTCATGTGGGACAAATGGCAGCAACATTGGAGCGATTACGCCTCGAGCGTGATTGATCTTAGTTTCTAGTTATCTTGTGATGTATTCTAATAAACTGAGTAGTCTCAGTTAGTTCCAGTTGTACTTTTCTTTTATGTATTCGAAGCTTGTAATTTTGTGAACCATTTATCAACTATTAATCTATAACAAGCTTGGTTATTTATTCTATCATGTCTTTTACAAATAAAAGTATTTTTTTCAAAGTTTTGATGTATTTTCAGGCGCTCACTTCTCCCAAGCAACTAATAGTGATATTACCGATTTATGTTGTAAATAATTATACAAGTTCTTTGGCCAGATGGAACGAAAGAATCCTTTCATGTGTGATTCTCGGAGAGGATTCATTATAGAAACAACATCCTGTACACGCAAGACTTGTGGTCAACCGTATTACGCATGTCCTTTTTCAGTCGTAAATAATCATACGTTTGCTTATTTACGTAAATATATAAATAATTTGTTTGTTAATAATACATATCTTATAATCTTCTTAACATGTAACAGTCAGGAACAAACGATTATGGGTGTGGATACTCTATGTGGAAGTATGCTTTTGAAAAAAAGTACTTTAGTCAAGCATTTTCTTCAACGCAGTGCTCAAACTGCAAAGCTAAATATAATAAGATTGACATGCTAGAAACAAGAAACAATATGTTATTGTCTCAAATCACGATGTTGAAGACAAGAATAAAGACGCTGGAGGCATCACTGGAAATGACAAGGAATCCCGTGGATCACGCATGTTAGTCGGGTGCAATACTCCATGAGCTTATAGATGACATAAATAATCTTCAGGTGTAGTAGGTGTTGTTGTTAAACAATAATGTGTTAATGTTGTTGTTGTTGTTTAATTAAATAATAACAGTTGTTGTTGTAGTTGTTTAATGTGTTAATGTTTAACGTGTTATTGTTGTTGTTTAATTAAATAGATAAAATTAGACGGATACAAAAAACATAACAAATAAACACTACAAAAAACATTACACAAAAAACACATAACAAATAAACACTAAAAAAAATAACAAAAAAAAAATAATAAAAAAAGGACGAAATAGACAAAAGAAAAAGAAAAAAAAAACAACAAAAGACAAAAAAACAAAACCCTTCCTACTAGGGAGGGTCTTCTTTGTACTATAGCGAGTAGGGGTGAGCAGAAACCGCACCGCAATCCGCAAACCGCAAAATCCGCACCGCAAAAACCGATCCACAACAAAAACAGACTGTGCGGTTCTTGAAAATAGAAAAACCGCATTTTGCGATGCGGGTTGGGTTTTCACTGAAAAACAGCGTTAAAATAACCGCACCGCACCACTATGTTATATTCAAATATATATTTTTTATTTTTAGAATAACACACTAAAATTTATAAGTTTTTATGACTTTTTGTTTATACTTTTATAATAAATTATTTCAAACACATTTTGATGGTAAACTAATATCTGAGTTTTTAGTTATATAAATTTGTTTTTCTTTCAATTTATCACCGAAGTTTATAAAATTCTTCATCTTATTTGAATTTTACTAAGATATTGATTTATAATTTCATACTAATACATAACATTTTGTATATATGTTTCACCAAATCATGCAACATTATAGTATATTTATTTTATAATAAATATTTACCAAAAATTATAATTTAAAAAAAAAGATAAAGAAAAAACTTTGACCCAAAAAACCGCAAAAACCCGCAAAACCAAACCGCAAAACCGCAAAAATCGAAACCGCAAAACCGCGCGGATGTGGATTTTATTTTTTTAAAAACCGCAATTGCGGATGCGTGTTGGCTTTTACCAAAAACCGCACCAACCCGCACCACGCTCACCCCTAGGGGTGAGCAAACTACCCTAACGGACCGGACCGACCAAACGACTATTTTGGCCTTAGTAGACTCCAAACGGTCCGGTCCGGACCACAAACCGACTATTTTGGCCTTAGTAGACTCCAAACGGTCCGGTCCGACCGACGGACC
Source organism: Chrysanthemum seticuspe (assembly GCA_019973895.1). NCBI lineage: Eukaryota > Viridiplantae > Streptophyta > Magnoliopsida > Asterales > Asteraceae > Chrysanthemum > Chrysanthemum seticuspe. The sequence continues at coordinate 84,358,725 of BPTQ01000007.1, read as the reverse complement.
GACCGAGACCGGACCGGATCCGATTTTTACCTTAATTCGGTCTTCGGTCCCGGTTTTTACTTTAATTCGGTCTTCGGTCTCGGTGTCGGTCCCGGTTTTTACTTTAATTCGGTCTTCGGTCTTGTCGGTCCGGTCCGGTCCCGGACCGATGCTCACCCTTACTCACCCCTAATAGCGAGGGTCTTAATAACATATTTCAAAAAGATATTTACTTGGTAAATAAATTAGTTAGTGAGATTTTATTAAACTTTGTGCAAATTAAAAATAAACTTATAATTTGAGGAAGAAAAAGTAACAAAATCTAAAAAAGTGACGATTTGTGTCCAAGTTAATAAAACCGACAAGGACTTGATCCTCAATGACGTGAAACTTTTATCTTTCATTTTGGTCACCTTTTTCTTGGACCCATTTGTACTACGTACTTACGTAGTATAACATTTAACAAGATAGAAGCTGCTTTTTTTCTTTTTTTCTTTTTTTTTTTTTTGAAGAACCTAGATAGAAGTTACAAATACCAAAACACAAGAAGGAAAGAAAAACCACTCATATACATCAACTATCATGTGGCCTAGTGGTAAATGCTTAGGTTGTTAAGCGAGCCACTAGTGAGAGTAGTACCGGGTGGGTGACCTACCGGGAAGTCCTCACTTGTGGTCCACATGATCTGTTGATATTTGCAATGAGGATTTGTGCCCCTTAGACTAAGCCGCTGGGGGTTCAAATCTGAGCAAGGTCGGGGTTTTCATCCGGACGTTACTCCAGCAAAGAAACTTGTGTGGAGGCGGTACGGTTTCCTCGCGGCACTGAAGCCACATATCGTACCTGCGTGGACCCGGTTAAGACAACATAGACTGGTCGATGTGGGGTTAGGGCCCTCTTTCGGGAGGGTGGTGAAACCTAAGTTGGAAAGTCACCTGTCAAAAAAAAAAAAAAAAAAAAAAAACCTAACCAAGACCAAAGATTCAGAAAAAGTAAATAATGAAAATGATTGTAACCGGAAAGCTTGATTTGTATGGAAACATAAAACATTTTTGCAAAAGAAGAAATTAACCCAAACTCTGAAGGAGCGATTACGAATAAAAGTAAAGAAAACAAATTTGCTTTATTTATGTGGTGAATAAATGTTTGTTTGAACTCGCGTAAATAAATAATCTAAACTTTATACGCTTCATTTTCTAGAAACAGCTAACGTGAAAGACTTCCGATTTTGGATTGTCGGCTCATGACTACATGCATTATTAGTTTGAACTACTTTTTATATTGATTCGTGCATTTTTTTTTTTAATTTTTTTTATTTTACTGTTTTTTTTCAAACGATAACTGTCTCACATTTTATAAACACAAATTTATGTTACATGTTTTAAGCGGTTTTAAACTTGTAACTATTTGATTGAAAAACTTTGCACACAACATTAGTTATCGTTGAAACACACACCTTTTGCTGGCATTAATTTATGCACTTAAAAGTGTTTGGGTTTCTTACTTTCACGAACTTAAAAGTTTCAAGCACTTCATGGAATTATTAATATAAATAAGTTTGAACTAATGGCTAGTTAAACGAATGTTAGATTTTTTTTTTGGAAAGATGAAAGTCTTATTAACAACTAACAAGATGTATTTATAGACGTTGAATAAGCTTCAACCGTCTCATGCGCTTGTGTTCGAGTTCTATTTTAAATGAGTTTAGAGTCATGTATTTTTGTTAGTGTTTGTAACCTTTTAGCTACATGCTAGTTTTATTTGACAATTTAAATAATTCACGTTCATCCTTTTTATTTAAAAATATTGTCATTTTTTAAACCGTTAATCATTAAACAAAAAATATATCATCGCGACGAAAATCTAATTATCTTTCTATAGATAGACATTTTGATATAGTTTCGACCAAAACAAAATTTTTGTTTTGCTCACAATTTTCATTTGAAATTTCTATTAAGAAATCATATGCTATTAAACACTAATTTAAATATACTAATAAAATCACATGTGATTTTAGTTTTAAATCACATATGATACGTAATAAAATCACATGTGATATTTTTGTTAAATCACATATGATTTTATTACATATCATGTGATTTATTAGATCAAATTATTGTTTAATCACATGTGATTTTTCATGCAAGTTTCAACAATGAAAAAAATGACGAAAAACGTGAAAAGCAATTTTTTTTTGTCAAAATTATATTAAAGTGCCCGTCTAATTAAATGTTTTTCGCGATAGTGTAATTATTTTCGATTAACGATTAACAGTTTAAAAGATATTTAAATTATAAAAAATATATAAAATATTAAAATACTTTTAATCTCAATTATTAATTTATTTTTAAATGAAAGATGAATTAATCCCTTAATTTAAGAGAAAAATCCAATATATAAAATAACTCTATTCGTAATTATATGCCAAAATTGGCTTATGATTAGGTAAAATAGTTAATGGAAAGAATATTAGAATACTATTAATAAACAGTTCTTTTGATTTTTGATGTGACATGCATACCCGATGTTAATGAAAACCAATATTCATATATGGGACTGCGGGTACAAGACCATGTGTAATGGTCGGTTGACAAATCGGTTGGTCATTATGTCTTACGTGTGATATAATATTAATTTATAGGTTCAATAATTTTATATGTTATCGGTAATCGGATAAAATTATTTGTTTAAAACTTAAAATGAAATCGTATTTGACACCAAAAAATACAAATCTTTTAGTTTTCAATCATATATCACACATAAATTTTTAACCACCAAATCAATATAGTTTATTCATATAAATTGGAGATAATAAAAAAAAAATCAAATTCATTTGATGTATCACATATGATATAATACTAATTCATTCCAAAACTATAAAGAATAATAAAACCCTTTCTCGGATTTGAAGCGATGACTTAAGCCTCTTTCTTAGCTTAGGGCCTTTAAAGTTTTGTAAGTTCTAACATCTAATATGTTGTTGTAAAATGAGTATAATTATTTATATATAACTCTAAAAGATTGATCATTGTTTGCATTGAAAATATACAACATCAACTTTCTAACCATATATCACACATAATATCTGAACATTTAAATCAATACAATTTATTCATATACGTTGGTGAAAATAGAAAAAAAGATTGATATTTAAACTCGTTTGATACATCACAAGTGATATAACACTAATCTGTATATTCGAACACTCAACAAGTTATCCTACAATGGATATAAGTATTTGTATACAACTCCAAAAGATTACCGTCTTTTGCACCGAAAAATAATACGTATGTCCATTTTACCAGTATGTTATGTCTTCGAATCTACAAATTATTGTTATATCACATGTGATATATCAAGCGAGTTTAAATATATATAAAAAATCATATATTTTTCCAACCTCTATGAATAAAATGTAATGATTTGAATGTTCAAAAATTATGTGTGATAAATGATTGAAAAACTTAAGATTTGTAATTTTAAATGCAAAAAAACGATGAATCATTTGGAGTTTTACAAAAATAATTATGCCAATTTTATAATTGCATGTTGAGTGTTCAAACTTACAGATTAGAGTTAGATCACATGTGATATATATTGCAAACTCTTGTATCGGGTAAACCAAAAAAAAATTTGTTGAAAGTATACGAAATTGCCACTCTATTAAAAGATAATTAAATGTTTGTCGTAATCATGTAATGTGTTTTGCCTCATGATTAATGGCATTTGAGATATATTATTATTATTTTTTTAAAAGAAGGTGAAAGTGGGTTTTAATTAAAAAAGGTAAACTGCAAAAAATGTCTTTGTGTTTGTCATTTTTGCGAAAAATATCCTTGATAACTATTAATTGCAAAAAATCTCCATGTGATTTCTATTTTGTTGCAAATAATCTCTTTTGGCTAACAATCGTTACAAATCCCTATTAGTGAGTTCTCACGTGCGTTCCACGTGAGGCTTTTCCCGCCACTTTCACACATACCTTTGTGTTGAGGGACATTTTTTGCAACCAAGTTTTGCACTCTTATATAACACATACCATCAACCATTCTTGCACACCCACTACCGGTAAAAATTCATACACACACTCACACACTTAAGAACATAGCAACGGTGATTTAAGGATGCGGTAATGTTGCTATCATCAAGATATCCTGGACTGCTTCCAGAACGCGGTAAGACTCGTTATACTGAATTAGAGGGAGTTATTTACATTAAATGTGACTCGTTGTGTTGTTGTCTGCATGATTTAGGGTTCTGACCGTGGTACATTCAGGTGGCTCAATCCCCCGATGTGCCAACGAGCTCTTGATGTCATTCCTGACCTTCTAGGGCTAGGAATGCGCTCGAAGAGGACATGGAGGAGTATATTCAGACGTTCAGGGAGCAAGAGGAACTGGTGATGAAGTTGAGGATGTACTTGGTCTTTGCTTGTTTTATGATTTTTGTCGTTTATAAGTTTTTCTAGGATGGTTGGAGAGGTGGGTCTTGCTGGTTGTAAATGGTAATTTAGGTTGTATGTACTTTTGGTTTTTTTATGCAAGATGTAGTCAATATGTTTTTTTGTGAACGATCTTTGTAGGATGAATGTGAACATGGCCTTATTAATGGTTTTTAGTTACTTGTTCATTTAGTTTTTGTATCACATGAGATTTGACAATATCTACATACAATGGGTTATTCCGAGCTCTCAGTTGGCTAAGATAGTAACTTTAGGGTTTTAACATCCTCATTCATTAAGAGACAAGTCTCTTAATTCATTCTATCATTATGTTTAATCCATGCTTAATTATAATTACTTATTTCCTTATCTTTTACATGTCTAGCTAATTTAATATAGTGTTTGCTTAGATCTAATAAAACCTACTTGTTAACTATTGATTGTCGTCTCTTGTTTAAGTGGTTGTTACACATTAGGTTAGGAAACCTTGCTTCTTCCATTAGTGTTGCGACCTTGAACGTCCTAAACAACGTATTCATGTGCTAGAGTGCACTAGTAGACTTTTCGTTATGTTTATTGTGTGAATTGCGATTGTTGATAATAGGAGATTTGGGGGAGATAACTTAAGTTACTTGACGATCCCGGTTTCTTAGAGGAGATCAATACATTCATAGAGTTAGGGTATTTGGCACCTCCCTACGAATAATGGAATATAACGCGCCAAATTAAATAAGGGTGTGACAATTCGACAAATCAATAGGAGATAACTAGGGAGTAGTGAAATCTAAGTAAACACGTTTTTACCTATCATTCGAATCTCTCATTTAATTTACTTGTAATTTAGTTTAACTAGTAGTCTTAATTAGTTTAGTTATTAAGCTTAAGTAGTTGATAATTAAACCCCCAATCCAATATCAAGATTTTAATTGCCTTCATAAAATATAAAAATACAAAAAGAATCATCCCTTGCCTTAAACCTATTCGTCATACATCTCGACCATCCCAACACTATTCCCCTAGAGAACGGTCAATCCCCCGAGTCTTACCTATACTACACTACAACGGTTAGGTATACTGCCTAGGAGGATTGTAAAACTTCTTTCGGAGGTTACATCCACCGCATCAAGTTTTTGGCGCCGCTTCTAGGGAATATTTTAGGTTCGTTTTCTATCTCGTTTAGGTCTACCCACTAGATTCCTATCAAGTGAGATTTTATTTTTATTTTTATTTGCTTTCTCGTAGTCTATCTTTTCTTTGTGAATTTTGTTCATAAAATTTTTCATCTTACTATTCCGTTTGCCATGATGGAAAACGCGAATCCGCCAAAATTTTCACCCAATCGACCAAATCCACTACAAAATTTACACACTTGACTCAAAAATGATATCTTGATGTGCTGACAATATCATAATGAACCTTTCTACAATGCATGGACTCGTTTCAGATATTTACTCCATAAATTCCTTCATCAGGGTTTCGAATTATTGCCTCTACTTCAAAAAATTTATAGTCGTATCGACCACGAGACCCAGAAGAGGCTTGATGATTTAACAGATGGGGAACTTTGGGAATCCGGTGCTGAAGTAGCATGGGAATATTTTGAAATTCATGCCTAATTCAAAAGTGGAACATGGGACCCAAAATATGATGGTTTAGACCTATTTTCAATTTGGAAGGTTTAACTGGAAAGTTTGTTTAGGAATAAGATGGTTAGAGTTGAGGTACCTAGGTGCATGTCATGGTTAGGTGCTACCATAGTACAAAATAAACACATAGGTAATCTTGATAAGATGGAGGATAGTGTAGAAAATCCAAGCTTACCTATTACCCCACAAGTCCTACCATCATATGAGAAAAACACACCACTCGTAACTTACCCGAAAAAAGTAGAAGAGACTATAGGAACTCCAATGGAAGAAGAACCTTTGAATCAAACACAACTAGAGGAAATAGGTTTTAATACTTGCAGTGATGACCTTTCTTTTAGTTATAAGGAAGTTCCTAGTTTTGATAAACCGGAGCCTCAACCAAAATCATTACCCAATTTTCAATCCATTGATGTGAATCTAGGAATTGAAATAGGCCCCGATTCCACCATCAAACCATATAGTCCGGGTAGACTTAGGATAAAGATAGTAGTCTCTAATCCATCAAAACTAAGAACTTCCTTACATACTTAGGCCACCCATTTAAGAATGATCACAAGAAACATTATGGACTTAAACCGGGTTTATTAGGTAAAGATGAATTCTTAACTAAGAATCTCCCGAAGTTGATAGAAGATGAACCCTTTTTAGGAGAAAACTTAGATTTACCCATTGGCCCAAATGAATTAGGTAAGGTTATGATGAGAGGATCACACCCCTTTGAGCATATAATTCATCCACAACTCTTTCCTCATGTGGCATATTTCCACCCTAAGGGTGAGTATCGCTACTATCACCCGCACTTAATCTTAAGTGTAGCGAAAACTTCCCTTTTATCTATTAAATACGGGTAGAGTCAGGCTCGTGACTCGAACAAAAACAAGCGCTTCTTGAGAGGCAACCCAAGCTTTTTAATTGTTTGTTTGTGACATATATATGCTCCATCGTTATTGTTTATCTTTCATGTTTCAAATAAAATTGTGAAAATGCTTTATTTTGTTTTTAACCTTATCTTAATTACATATAAAGCTATTTTGAAAAAAGATAAGTGTGGGGAAAATCACATATGGTTAATAGAACGAAAATTGAACATGAAATTAACAATACATGATGAGCATATATTTGTGTGTTTGTTTGAGTCAAATGCTTGTATCGAGTCACAATGGTTGTTTTGCAGTATTTTCCAGGTTTTAAAGAAGTAAATGTTTCCAGAAATTTTCTAGAAAACAAAGTTTAAAGTTCTGTCAGGCCAATCCCGACGGCGTCAGGATCTATAACCTGACGGCGTCAGATACTATAGCAAACAGTTTTCCAGATTTTTGGTTTTCTGTCGAAACTGAATTTCTAAAAAATTTCATAATTTTTAATTTTCCAGGAACTTGCAAACATATATTTTGCAAGCATTATATCTTACTCGCTTTCTATTTTAGCTTTATATTATATTTAGTTTTACCGCCAATTTTACACGAGGTTTCGTGTTTGTTTTCTCAGAATTCATAGGTTCATAATGGAAAAGTAGATGCAAGTACACAATGCAAGCAACATTTATGATTTACTTATTCTTCTTGGAGAAGGATTTAACCTTGATTCTACATCGATCATACCGAGCTAATCAGGGGAGTACTAGTTTCTTTCTCTTTTTATTTACTTCCTATTATAATAACCTTGACCCTTTCGGGGAACATTGGTGTTGATCCCAGTTTACACTTGTAAATATAGATCTTGTTTATAGCTTCTGTTAAGAAACTGTTTGATTCACAAAGTATCACGCGAAATATAACACTTGATGAAATAAGAACACAATGATTAACAACCAAACGCTTAAATATTATTAGAATAATATGAGTGATCTTAATTATCACTAGGGTTTACAACTTTGAAGCCGCCTTACTTTTCTATGTTCTCAACAATGACCTAGGTCCTCCTTTTATATGATTAGGATTCCTATTCGGTTACAATGACTTCCTATACAATGTATATCACAACAGAATCTTTTCTATGTTTATCTAATACTAAATAATACGTACACGTTATTCCATAAATACAATCTGACACTAATACTCCAGCAGTAGTTTAAAATACATTAGCAGTAGATATCCTTACTATGGCAGTACTTAGTCTTCAGCAGCAGAAACTTTGTACCAGCAGTAGTTTCATTTAGTCTAGCAGTAGTTACCACTTAGCGTATTCCTTTGATCATTTCCAGTAACACATAGCAGTAGGTAGAATACACTAGCAGCAGTTTCAATCATACCAGCAACAATTATAACTTAGAGCATTTTTCAATGAAATCCATGAGCAGTTGATTCTTCCAAGAGCAGCAGTATCTCTAAAACCCAACAATCCTCCCCTAAACTTGATATTTGCTCCTCAAATCATCAGTTTCCATTTTAGCTTAAATCATGTTAGGATTTAGTAAATCCAGTTATTAAAGAGTCGGTCACCTCAAGTATATGTAATCGTTAGAAAGCTCGTAGTCGTAGATTATTGTAAGTTAAGTAGTACTTAGTTAAGTAATATCGTGGAGGACGGACGGGTCTTTACCCACTGTATTCCTGATCCACATTCCATTAGGTGGCGTTTTGTGTAAAGACTATAAATACTCTCTACCTTCCAAGGTAGAGAGTTGGAGCTCATAATAAGATTTTTCTTTCTCTCACTAAAGTTCCCAAACCTCTAATTTTCTCTCTCTAGAAAATCATCTATACGCCTACTTGTGTTTGTGTTATGATGTGTATGTGAAATCCAATATGTTACAAATGGTATCAAGAGCCATGGTTTGATCATCTCTTACATATCCTTGGATTTCTAGTGGTTTTTAGATGGTTTTTGAGTTTGAAAAAGTTTACTGGTTTTTGCATTATTTGGTTCATTTCTAGTGTTAAAGTTTGAATTTTGGGTGTACTTTTTGTGTTTAGAATCATTGTATGTGCTTGGGTTTTGATTTGGTAAGCTTGAATCTCTGTGGTTGAGCTTGTTTTGGATTGAAAAGTGTGTTTTTGAAGTTTTTCTTGGTAGCGACTTGGTTCTCGTAGTGAATTTCATCTTAGCAACTTGCTTCAGTAAAAGGCAGCGAGTTGTAGTGCGTTTTGGTAGCGACTTGGTCCTAGCGACTTGCCTTTTGAGACAAGCCGACAAACAGTACACTTAGTGGATTCTCCACTACGGGTAGCGACTTGCTTTCAATTTTGTTAGCGACTTGTATTTAAGTTTCTTAGCGACTTGGTGTTAGCGACTTGGACCTTAGCGAGTTGCTATTTAGCGACTTGGTGCTTAGCGACTTGTTGTCATAATTCTCAGCGACTTAGTGTTAGCGACTTGGATCTTAGCGAGTTGTTCTTTAGCAACTTGACTGTGTCTTAGCGACTTGGCATTATAGCGACTTGATCTCATAATACTTAGCAACTTGGTGCTTAGCGACTTGGTTCAAGTTTTCTTAGCGACTTGGTTGAATTTTTGTTTGTAATACGGTTTTCTCTTGATTTAGTAAAATCCCGTGAAAGAATCTATTTCCCGGTTTAATCATTGAGTTATAAAATCCCGTGTAATCTTTAAACATGTATACCAACGTACCTACAATTATCTCCACTGTTGCCGAGGATGTTCAAGCAGCTGGTTCAGATACTCGTCCACCCATGCTTGACAGAACTGACTACGACTCTTGGGCTCAAAGAATCAGATTGTATTGTCTTGGAAAGGAAAATGGGGTCAAAATTCTCAAATCCATTGATGAAGGACCTTATCAGATTGAGACTACAAGAGACTTAATTGATACAGCTGCAGATGGAACAATGATCTATGGAATTGACATACCAAAGACGTATGATGAGCTCAATGATAAGGAGAAAAAGAGATTCGATGCTGATATCAGGGCCTCTAACATTATACTTCAAGGTCTTCCAAAAGATATCTAAAAGCTTATCAATCACAACACTGAAGCCAAGGCAGTTTGGGATAATGTCAAGATGCTTCTCTCAGGTTCAGAATTAACCAAGGAAGATAGAGAATCACAACTGTATGATGAGTTTGAGCACTTCAAGATGAAACCAGATAAGAGTGTCTATGAGTACTACATGAGATTCCATAAGCTTGTGAATGACATGAGGAACATCAAAATGACCATGCCAAACATTTAGCTGAACTCAAAATTTGTGAACAACATGAATCCCGAATGGCACAAGTTTGTCACCTCTGTGAAGCTAACCAAAATATTGAAGAATACAAACTATGAGCAACACTATGCCTTCCTTCTTCAGAATGAGAGACATGCTATGTTTGAAAAAAGGATTCTTGATCAGTTCAAAACCAACCAGGGAGAGACAAGCTCATCAAATGATTCAACTGCCTTTTACACAAATGTTGGAATTACCACCAAAGCTTCTCAAGTTATACCCATGGGTAATGGTAATCACAAACTCATTCCCGATCCAATGTTCAAACAAGCTGATGCTGATGCAGCCTTGGGACACTTCATTAATCAACTGACCCTTATGGTTAAACAAAACCTGACTCTCAGTCCACATACCAACAGTCCTCACACTAACAATGAGATCAGAACTGCATCCAACCTTCACAATCATGCGGTTGTCAGAGATGGAAAAGTTATGGTGCAACCAGTTCAAGGAAGGCAATATGAACAGGGAAGAGGTGGAGTAGGTGGAGGCTATGATGGAAATCATAATCGGGGAAGGATTGGAAATCAAGGACAAGCAAAGCAAGTTAAGTGTTACAACTGTGGTGGTGAGAGACACATTGCTAGGAACTGCACATCTCCAAAACGTCCACAGAATGCAGAATACTTCAGAGACAAGATGTTGCTTGTGCAAGCTCAGGATAATGGAGCCGCTTTGGATGAAGAGGAGTTGTTGTTTCTTGCTGAGGGAAATGCCCGAACCTATGATGTTGATGTTGATGAACAGCCAATTCAGGAGTTAGGTCATAATCATCAAAATGCCTTTCAAGTAGCTGACTGTGATGCATTTGACTCTGACGTCGATGATGAACCTACGGCCCAAACAATCTTCATGGATAGCATCTCTCCTATGGTCTCTCCAAAGGTCCTTCCACTACAACAGGCTGGTCCATCCAAACATTTCAGAGGTATTAAAACTATACGATGATGTTGATGAGCAAAAGATACATGACAAAGTACAAACTACTGAAACTTTTGAGTGAGATATAGAAAATATGGGTAATATCAATGTTGTCCCATATGATCAATATGTGAAACAAAGTGAAAGTGAGATTGTACCAAGTGATGCATCTTCTGCAGTCAATGATGACTATATTTTTGATGAATACACTGCATGTGCCCCTGATGATTCTGTTATTTCTGAACTGAATGCCTATAAAGAACAAGTTGCCATTTATGAACAACGTGCTAAGTTTGAGTTAAATACTCGTGAGCAGGAGTTGGATAACCAAATGCGTACAATTATCAGAAAAAGTAATTTTAGAGAAGAAGTATTAAAACAAGAGTTAAACTCCTTACAAGAAAAGCTTTCAAAAACTGCTAAGCAAAAACAAGAACTTCAAGAAAATGTGAAAATGCTTAAGCATGAATTCAATGCTAAGGAATCAAAACTTTTGAATGATTTTTCCAATCTAAAAACTTTGAAAAACAAGCTTGAAAATAAGTTGTACGTACAAGGGAATACCATTCAGACTGCTCACTTGATCACTAAGCATAGAGTCTTAAGCGATAAGCATAGCATTCCCCTTGTTGAGGAACCAAATCCAGGGGTCATTAAAAAGGCTAGAACTACTCATAAGATAATTTATGATGGTAATGAAATCCTTAAGCCTAGGCAGAAACCTAGTTGCGCTGAGTGCACTGAGGAAGATAAGAAATCAGATGAAGTCACTAGGGAGAAAATGGATAAGAAACTCAACAATCCTACATGTAAAGATAAAAACATAACTATCAAACCTCATAATTACACTAAGGAAAATTGGATATCCCTTAACATGTTTAAGCCTCAAACTCAATTAACCCCAGAACAAATTTTTTGGAAGAAAGATATGGATAAGCAAAAAGCAGAGAATCTTGTTGTAACAAACCTTCCCCTTAGGAAAATGCCTTCAGCGACTGTGTATCCTCCAAATACAGCAATGCATTTAGTTCCTAGAACTATTGCCACTAAAAGCAAGACCTTAATCAGTCAATATGTTATCTTTCAATTATTTGTTGATTTTGAGAAAACTTGTAAGAAAAGGATCACACCCACTGGGATAACTGAAGGGGAAAGGGATTTTGAGCAAACTAAAGAATGTTATTTAACTGAGGTCATGATTTTCTTTAAACAACTAAAAGATCAATTTGAGAATCTTAAAAAGAGAATGGTGATAACGCTACACGCGTCGTTCGGGGTCAAGGAAACTTCCTTTTCTTCGAGCAAGTTTTATAACACCCTAGGCAGTGAACCTAATCGTTGTAGTGTAGTAATTAGGGTAAGCCACGGGTATTGATATCGTTCTCTAGGGGAATAGTGTCGTTAGGCTGAATTGTATGTCGATTTAAGTCTAAAGGTGAGGGATGATTATTTTTGTATTTTTATATTTTATGGAATGGAAAGGTACGAATCTCGGGGTTTGGAGGGGAGGGTGGAATTAGTTGCTAGTCAACTATTCCAAAAGATACTAACTAACTAAGGGATCTACCAGTAACGTGAAGCGTATCTACTTATGATGTATTACTCCTTGCTAGCTATCCAATTCTACCTACTGAATTGTCACGTCCTATTGATGGTTGAATTGTCACGTCCTTATTCCTAGTTGCGTTGTGTGTCTAAGGTTGTAGGGTATGCGGTTCTCCCTAACTCTTTGAATTCACCTTTAAGTGTAGTAAACAAAATCCACTAAATCATTCATAAACTAACTTTCAGGTTATCTTTGGTTTAGTAAACGAAATCCACCAAGTCATTCATAAACTATCAAAGATTTATCAAGTATTAAACACAACGATAGCCTAGTCGCACTCCTAAGCTAATTACAATTAAGATAAGAAACAACCAATCAAACAAGAGACAGTAGGATGCAAGAATTATAAACTAAACCAATTAGATTCATTGAAGTTGTCACACCCTAATGATGAAGATAGACACAAGCATCACTAAGAAATCAATAAGATCTAATTAATTATATACAAGTTTCACACAATCATAAGCAAACACAAGGTGAATTAGCCAAGCATAATTAATGAAGAGCAAGCAACAATTGTGATAATTGAAGACATACCATAGGATTGGATTAACAAACAAACCAACACACAATGTTTATAGAGTGTTTGGAACCCTTTAAGTTGCTGGAAAAACACCTACCTAAACCCTGGAATCGGACTTAGGGTTTAGGGCTTACAAAAAGTGAAGTTATAATGTTATATTTATAGGCAGATTTTCTGTCGGCAAAGAGTGACGGCGTCACACTTATATAGTGACGGCGTCACGACCATTTTTTCAGCAAATTGTAGATTTTCTCGTTCCGGTCGCGTGGGCTTTTGAACCACCTTAATCCGAGTTCGTATGCAAAAGTTATGGCTAAAACAATATCAACTACTTCGCGCGCATGCTGTGATAGTCTTGATCAGCTTGTGACGGCGTCACCTTATGTTTCGTGACACCGTCGTGTCGCCATCATTAGGGTTTCGTCTTGGCCACGTTAACCTTGCGACGGCGTCACCTTATGTACGTGACGCCGTCCTCTTCAGCTTCTGACGTCGTCTGGATTGCATCTAGGCCGTCTGAGTAGCGACGGCCTACTCTTTTACAACTGGACGTCGTCACTTGAGAATAAGAGTTTTGGGTTCTGAACCGTCACAAAAATCCTCGGACGGCGTCGCAATTAGCACCTGACGTCGTCGCCTTCTATTTTCAGCAGCTGTGAGTGTCTCGATTTTGACTTTGGCCATTTTCTTCATATATTCGCGCCTTTTCGTCCAAATAAGTGCCATTCCAGCATTTTGCCTTCACGAGACCTAAAAAGTGAAAAGGAACGATATTAAGCAATAACGGATACAAAAGTGATCAAATAAGGACTTAAACGACCCCTCAAAATGGTACCTTTTAAAACCTTATCAAATGGATAAAGAAATGGAAAAGGAATTTGATGCAATGATAGTTGAGGTTAGTAAATATGAGTGTGAATTAAAATATAATGAGATTGAGAGGAAGAACTTGTATACATTAAACGAGAATCTTATTTCTGAATGTATTATTCAAGATGTGTTCTACACTGCTACTAATTGTTCTATTACTGCTTCTCAATTTTATGAATTATCTGTTGCTTTAAAAGTCTCCCATGATCGTGTCATTGAGCTTGAAATCAAAAACTCGAAACTAAATGAGAAAATTGAACAGGATGATCACGATAATTTGGTAAAACATTTTTCTAAGCTAGAAGTTGAACATTTTGATTTACAACTAAAATATCAACATCTCAAAGAAAATGTTAAAACCTCAAACATCAAGATATCCTCGGATGTTCCAAAGTTTGATGCAGTTTTTGAATTAAACAAACGTGATGAACAGATTCAAGCTCACTATAACACAATCAGAAAGTTGAGAACCCGAATTTCTCAATTAAAGGGTGAAAAGAACAATGTGACTGGCTCCCAGATGCCTCCTCCTTTAGATTCTCGGAATTCTCAAAATTTTCATCTTCAAAACTTGGTTAATGCTTTACAAAAGGAAAATGAGAGTTTTCTAGAAGAAAATGAAAAGGTTAAAAGACATTTCAATGAGTTATTTGAATCAATAAAAGTCACTCGTAACAAAAATAACGAAAAAATAACTTCGTTGCAAAAGGAAATTGAGAATCTGAAGTCAGGTAAAAGGAAAAATGCCAATGACCAATGGCGAGAATGGTGCATCAAAGGTGCATGTCTGTAATAAATATGCTTTGTCTGTAAAATATGTTTCTCCTCATCTTAGGAATAACAAACTTGCAATTCAAACATATTTCTCATATCTTAAGGATAGTCTAGAATGTCTCCGTGAGATTGTAGAAGAGGATAAGTTAGAAAAACCAGTTGATAATGCAATTGGCCATGCATGCTTATATGCCAAACGATCTCAAGAGCTTCTAGAATGCTTAATTACGATATGCCCTAAATCCTTAGGTGAGAAAGTTAATCCCTTGATACCTTGTTCTATGCCTAGTGCCAAGTATGCAACTCATTCAGTGCCCAATGTTATGAATGTGAACTTAAGTGTGCCTTCAAGTAGTTCAGATCCCAGCACATCTAAACAGGAAATGCAAAAAGTAGCAAAACCAACTAATGTTCCCATTCCCTCCGCAGGAGTAATCAGTGACATTAAAGCGAGCAGGTCAAAGTCTCAAGGCAATACAAGGAATGATAGGACCTCACAAGCTAAGAATGTGCATTGGAAGAAAGTAGAAGACCAACCTAGGAACTTTAAGTTTGAGTTGAATAAAACGAATCGTGTTGATTCTAGTATTAGCCATAGGCGTACTGTAATTAATTCGAATTCTGATACTATCTGCAAACCATGTAATGATGTTTGCTTGAATTCTGTTGCTAATCATGAATGTGGTGTGAATGTTTTGTCTAATGCTGTCAAATGCCCAGTTAAAATTGTTAATGCTAAAAATCATGCTAAGAAGGCTAAAAGGCAAAGACGAAAGAAAGTTAGAAAACAGTGGAAACCCACAGGAAGAACATTTAGTAAGATAGGCTATCAATGGATACCTTTTGGCCATAAGGATAATCAGTTCTGCCCTCAATCTGCTAAGACAATGCCCACTAGAAAATGGATGCCTACTGGTAGAACTATTCCTTTAAGAAGTGAACATACTTTGAATAGGTCAAATACGGACACCAGCACTGCATCTATTCCTAATGATTCCATTGATTCTATTTCTGATATGGGTGTTTCTATTTTTGATGTGGGTGTTCCAATCACTGTTACTAACCAAATGGAACCCATTCTTGCATGGGGATCCCAATTATCCAGTTATCCATTCTTGTCTGTGTTCAACTGCAGATCGTTCAAATCATTCTGTGGTACCTGGACTCAGGCTGTTCTAAGCATATGACTGGAGACCGGTCGCGGCTCATGAATTTCATGAGTAAATTCATCGGGACTGTTAGATTCGGGAATGACCATTTCGGTGCAATTATGGGTTATGGAGACTATGTTGTGGGTAAAAGTGTAATCTCCAGGGTATATTATGTAGAAGGTCTTGGTCATAATCTGTTCTCTGTTGGTCAATTCTGTGATTCTGATCTAGAAGTGGCTTTTAGAAAACATACTTGCTTCGTTAGAGAACTTGATGGTGTGGAACTGTTAAGAGGAACTCGGGGTTCAAATCTATACACCATCTCTATCGAAGACATGATGAAGTCCTCTCCAATCTGCTTGTTGTCAAAGGCTTCAAAAACAAAATCATGGTTATGGCATCGTCGTCTCAATCACTTGAACTTCGGCACCATTAATAACCTTTCCAGAAAGGATCTTGTCAGAGGATTACCCAGATTGAAATATGAAAAAGATCATCTTTGTTCAGCTTGCCAATTGGGAAAAAGCACGAAACATGCCCACAAACCAAAACCCACAAACTCAGTAATGGAAGTTCTTCATACCCTTCATATGGATCTATGCGGACCAATGAGAGTGCAAACTATAAATGGGAAGAAATACATTCTAGTAGTTGTTGATGACTATTCTCGATTTACATGGGTAAAGTTTTTGAGGACAAAGGATGAAACTCCATATGTCATCATCAAACTTATCAAACAGCTTCAGGTTCGACTCAACAATACTGTCATAATTGTTCGAACAGACAATGGAACAGAGTTTGTTAACAAAGACTTAATTCAGTTTTATGAAAGTGTTGGAATCAGTCATCAAAGAAGTGTTTCATGAACTCCTCAACAGAACGGTGTAGTTGAAAGACGAAATCAAACTCTTGTGGAAGCCGCAAGAACAATGCTAATTTATTCAAAGGTTCCAATGTTTCTATGGGCTGAAGTCATTGCTACTACTTGCTACACCCAAAATCGTTCCCTTATACACACCTCTCAAGACAAAACTCCATATGAACTGGTCCATAAACGAAAACCTGATTTATCCTACCTTCGTGTGTTTGGTGCTTTGTGCTACCCAACAAATGACGGTCAAGATTTAGGTAAGTTAAGAGCTAAGGCGGACATTGGAGTTTTTGTAGGTTATGCATCAAACAAGAAGGGTTACCGTATCTACAACAAAAGAACCTGAAATATCATGGAAACAATTCACGTTACGTTCGATGAGCATACCGGTCAAATGGCTCCAGGACAATCCAGTTATGGACCCGCATCTTAACCTTCATCGAGTAGTCCTATCAGTTCTACTCTTGTTTCTAATCCCTCTCCAGCAACTCCATATGTACCTCCATCAGAAGATGATTTAAAGAAATTGTTTGATCCAATGTTTGATGAACACTATGAACCGAATGCTGATGAAATGTCAATTCCATCAACAGAGGCTGCTCCTATCCCTGTGAATGAAGTCAACCCTTCAGTCTCAATATCACTAAGTCAAGAAGCGCATGCTGCTGATCACTCTGTCTCATCAACAAATCATCAATCATCGAATGTACATCATGGAATTGTTTCTGGCACCCATGATGAAGTTAATCCCTTTGCTACTCCCGAAGATGCTCCATTCGAAAACATATTTGCTCCTGAATCATCAGCAGAACCATCTTCATCAGGAGATATCGACTCTGCTACTTCAGTTCCTCAACAACAGCCACATGAACACCTCAGAAAATGGACACATGATCATCCATTTGACAACATCATTGGAAACCCCTCTCGTCCAGTATCCACATGGAAACAACTTGCAACCGATGCCTTATGGTGCTTCTTCAACTCCGTACTCTCTAAGATCGAACCAAAAGATGTTAAAACCGCCATGAATGAAGACAACTGGTTCAATGCCATGCAAGAAGAAATTCATGAGTTTGATCGACTTGATGTATGGGAATTAGTACCTGCTCCAGATTGTGCTATGATCATTGCTCTAAAATGGATCTTCAAAATAAAACTTGATGATCATGGTGATGTTTTAAAGAACAAGGCTCGATTGGTTGCAAAAGGATACCGTCAAGAGGAGGGTATTGACTTTGAAGAATCATTTGCTCCTGTTGCTCGTATCGAGGCAATCAGAATCTTCTTGGCTAATGCTGCAAGTAAGAACATGGTAGTCTATCAGATGGATGTAAAGACGGTGTTTCTAAACGGAGATCTTAAAGAAGTCGTCTACGTCAGCCAACCTGAAGGCTTTGTGAATCCAGAGCATCCTACTCACGTTTATCGTTTGAAGAATGCTCTTTACGGTTTAAAGCAAGCTCCAAGGGCATGGTATGATACGCTATCAAAGTTTCTTCTATCTACTGGATTCAGCAAATGAGCAGTTGATCCGACATTGTTCACTAGGAAGTCAGGCAAACATTTAATTCATGTTCAAATATATGTTGATGATATCATCTTTGCCTCGACTGACCCCAATGAGTGTGACCGTTTTTCACATGATGGGACAAATGTCATTTTTCTTGGGATTACAAATTTCACAAAGTCCCGAAGGCATTTTTATAAATCAATCTAAATATGCAAATGAGATTTTAAAGAAATTTGGATTTGATTCTAGTGGCCCTGTTGACACTCCCATGATAGAACGTACTAAACTAGATGAGGACCACTCAGGGATCATGGTAGACCAAACGAAATATCGTAGTATGATTGGATCCCTGATGTACCTCACAGCTAGTAGACCAGACATCTTGTTCGCTGTTTCCATGTGTGCTAGGTACCAGGCTAAGCCTACCAAAAATCACCTTGAAGCGGTTAAACGGGTCTTTCGGTATCTCCAAGGAACCATCAATATGGGACTTTGGTACCCGAAGGACACCGGTATGTCACTAACAGCCTATGCAGATGCTGATCATGCAGGATGTCAAGATACTCGTCGAAGTACGTCTGGAGGTGCTCAGTTTTTGGGTGATAAGCTTGTGAGCTGGTCTTCAAAGAAGCAAATGAGTACTTCTATTTCCTCTACAGAGGCTGAATACATAGTCATGTCATCTTGTTGTGCTCAAATCCTATGGATGAGATCCCAATTATCTGACTATGGCTTTGAATTCAACAAAATCCCTCTGTACTGTGATAATAAAAGTGCTATTGCTCTCTCATGCAACAACGTACAACACTCAAGAGCAAAGCACATCGAAATTCGACATCATTTCATCAGTGAGCAAGTTGAAAACGGTGTGGTGGAACTATACTTTGTGAGGACTGAATACCAGTTAGCAGACATCTTCACCAAAGCTCTTCCTAGAGAACGTTTTGAGTTTATCCTTCCACGACTTGGTCTTAAGAGCCTACAACCGGAAACACTCAAACGTCTTCAATAGGAAGAAGAGGAGTAAAAGGTTTTCCTTCATCTATCTCTTGTATATATTTATTCAAAAACCAAAATACAAAATTAAAATATATATATATATATATATATATATATATATATATATATATATATATATATATATATATATATATATATATATATATATATATATATATATATATATATATATATATATATATATATATATATATATATATATATATATATATATATATATATTCATTCTGTCATGTTTTTCTCGATTTGATAATATCTACGGTCTTGGTGCTGTCATTCAAAGAATGACACGGGTCTTTAGACGTTGTTCGAATGTACATATTTCTTTAAAAAAAAAAAAAAAAAAAAAAAAAAACTTAATTTTTTTTGGGAGAAAGTGAAACAATGGCTTATTGTCATTTCAGGCAGTAACCCGTTTTTCAAAGAAAGAACAGAGCCATGCCTTATCTTTTTTTTTTAAATAAAAATAAAATAATAATAATAATAATAATAATCTCATGCTCTGATTCTATAAACAATTACTTACTATCTAATGAAAACTAATTGCGTTGAAAAATAACTCGGACTCTATTGTTGAAAATCATCTGTACTTAACTTTTGTCAAAAACATCTATCTCTCAATCAACAACTTATGTCATTGATTGAGGGGGAGAATGATTTCAATTAAATCAAAAGGTTATTTGTCATACAATTGTTTTCAAAAGATAATCATGCATGTTTAATCAATGGAGTTTAAAGTCTCAAAATCCGATCCTTATCAGTTAAAAAGTTTTCATAATCAAGTCACAATTCTCCTTAAAAGCTTTCAAAATCAATTTAAATCTACAGAGATCACAAATCTCATGTTTTGATAATTGTGATCGGGGGAGAATTTGTGATTTAAATTGGATTTATACTGATAATTTGGTAAATGGTTTTATAAGGATGTAGAAGCTCTCCTTCCCTCATGTGCCAAACGATTTCAAATTTTCCATGCACATGTTGAGGGGGAGCATCTATCTTAAAACACAAAGATTTGAAACGTGATCAATTTATCTCAATGTGCAGTCCTTTCCTAATATGTGCAAAACATTTTCAAAAATCTACGCACATATTGAGGGGGAGCAACTATTTTGAAAACCACATTCTTCATATAACTACTCTTAGATGCAAGCCAACCCCTCAAAGATGAAAATTATTTATATTACAAAATGATGCTTGATGCAAATGTTGAGGGGGAGCTCTTTTTCTAAAAATATCAAAAACAATTCAGGTACAAAATGCTTTGATAAATATCACAAGTATCTGGATTGATTTTCAAATGGTTTTCAATTGGTTCCAATGGCATATGAACAATACCTAATAGACCGACCAACTTTACTTTATGTATGGTGATATAAGGACGATAATGTTAGGTATTTGTTCCCATGATCCGCCAGAACCGGAGGGATCTACCGAGGGACAATCCACTAGTTAGTCTAGAAGTCCTTAGGTATATTGAAAAAAGGAGAAAAATGAGATATGGGAAGAGTGCGGACTGAGACTGAGCTAGTACTGGAATAAACCCAACAAGGTTCTAGTTATGAAGTCTCGGTAAGTACTAAAGGGGTTAAAGAATGAAAAAGAATTGAATGAGAAAAGGGTGAAAACAAATAACCCTCCAATTATTCAACCGTAGGGCAGATACCGGGTTCAATTCATATGCTACTGGTGGTTACCAAGGTAACATCAGTATTGAAGACAAGACGTCATGGACCCAGTGACGCACTGCACTTCAACTTCCCAAACCACTCAAGTTCCTCTTAAAAGGACTTGTTTCATTCTCACGGGGAACGGACATTATCTATCGACTTTCTCTTAGAGTTTGTTGATATTGAAGTAGGAGTCCCTCTCCCTAGTCTCCGACATAGGATCCAAATATGCACAAATTGAGTCTAAAGCCACGAGATCATCTATAAATCTCATTAGGACACTTTCAATGAAGACTCTCTGTTTCACACAATATGGAAAGAGAGATTATATCTTGAGTCCTACGCATTATACTTGTGGTATTGCCAGAACATCTGAGTGATATGCAAACATATTCACAATGAAGATGGAAAGCCTTCTGGAGCCAGCATCTAACAAGCTCCTGGTGGGTGGCATGTGAGATCTATTCTATAGATCAACCATGTGACAACTGAACAGAAACAATGGAGCGATTCAATATTTTGAATCAATCCTGGTTCAGGTTATGAATTGACGGATACCTTTGAAAAACCGGTCGTTGTGCTTAAAAACTTTTTTCTTTAGCACATAGACTGTGTACAAATATTTCAAAATAAAAGGTGTTTATGATTGATAATTGATTTTCATTAAAACCTTCGTTCTATTGCAAAAACAATTTCTATTGAGCAATACACGATTGTTTATCAAATCTCTTTTTATCAATCAGTGAATCTCTATTCGCTGGTTCACTCACTCCGTGTTGTCTTCTTTGAGACGTTTCGGTTTGAGAACAGCTAGAGCAGCTGCGAAACCCTGTCAAGGAGATTTTTCGGAATTATACCTGATCACAGGCAGTACTTGTACTGATCAATGGGGAACCGTGGGCCGTGTACCTCAATTCAACGAAAGTGATCAAAGACACTTTTGTGCGCTTTATTGCTAACTGTTGTATGCAGGTACGCCCGACGTTTGCAGCTGATCAGAATGATGCGGTCAATCCATAGCCACATGCTCACACATCACATTCATTTTAAAAGAAATCATGATAAGTGCATCAATGACTCTGATATTTTCACTCCATGCTTCTGCTACGCTGCTGCCAATATCATGAATCAATGAAAGCTTCCGCTACTCTGATGAGAATATATCATGATCCAGAATGTGAGCATGTCGGTCCAAATGT
Source organism: Chrysanthemum seticuspe (assembly GCA_019973895.1). Classification (NCBI taxonomy): domain Eukaryota; kingdom Viridiplantae; phylum Streptophyta; class Magnoliopsida; order Asterales; family Asteraceae; genus Chrysanthemum; species Chrysanthemum seticuspe. The sequence continues at coordinate 84,336,369 of BPTQ01000007.1, read as the reverse complement.
CACAACATCACATAAAACCAACACCACAATGGAAGAGTCAGAGATGTATTATAGCTGATGATCTCAAACCTGGCTCAAAACTCACTATCACGTGGATCAGTAAAAGACCTCCACTTGGATTAACCAAACATGCAATGTGAAGAATCAATGACTACGAGTTTCAGAGCAAAGTACTATATCAAGAATGCAAGAACAATTTATAATGTAATATCTGTTTGTATTCAATGTAATTTTAATGTGTGTTTGAGGTGACCTCCCTTAGGGGGAGATTGTTAGGATTTAGTAAATCCAGTTATTAAAGAGTCGGTCAAGTATATGTAATCGTTAGAAAGCTCGTAGTCGTAGATTATTGTAAGTTAAGTAGTACTTAGTTAAGTAATACCGTGGAGGACGGACGGGTTTTTACCCACTGTATGCCTGATCCACATCCCGTTAGGTGGCGTTTTGTGTAAAGACTATAAATACTCTCTACCTTCCAAGGTAGAGAGTTAGAGCTCATAATAAGATTTTTCTTTCTCTCACTAAAGTTCCCAAACCTCTAACTTTCTCTCTCTAGAAAATCATCTATACGCCTACTTGTGTTTGTGTTATGATGTGTATGTGAAATCCAATATGTTACAAATCAATCACCACATGATGCTTCCAAACACATCAATTCTGCTTTTTTGGATGGAGAAATTTTTCATACTTCTTCAACAACTTGTATGCTTGATCATCAGATAAGAAATATTTTTGAACTCTTAGCATCTTTGGTTTCAGCATCTAACTTACAATGTCTTTCTTGAATTTGAGTGCAGGATAATCTTTCTCCACAAGCATGTATATCACCAAACCATGAGCATATAAAACATGAACACCACAACTCTAATATAGCCTCTATTGTTGAACTGTGTTGTGTTTTAAGCTTTGTCCACTCCACATCTTCATGACCTAGCTCAAACATGACTTTCAAATAGTTCCATATCACTCTGTCATAGATCTTCTCAGGATAAGGACTATGCTTTTCCTTAAAAAATCTCCAAAGAGTTTCAAGATCCTTCCTATCAAGATATTGAACCATTTGAGTGAACCTGATAAACCTGTAGTTCTTACCATTAGTTCTCTTGATGTCCCAATAAGCTTCACTACCATCCTGAACTCTAGAAGGTACATCAATGATAGGATACTTAACCCCCAAAGGAACTGCATCAACAACTTCAGGTTCTTGATATTTTGTCAGAATAGTAAGTGCCTGCATCTTCTCTCTATCCATTGCATCATATATTGGCTCCTCTACTTTTTCCTCAACTTTCTCTTCTTCATGCTCTGAGTCTTCAGACTGCTCAACTTCCTTAGGCTTATATGCTTTTCTTTTATTTCTTCCCATACTTTTTAACTTACTTCCAGCTCTCTTCACACCAGAACCAAAACTTTCCTTCTTAACCTCTACCTTTTCTACCTTCTCCTGCTCTACCACCTTCTCTTGTGTAGGCTCTTCTAATTCCATAAGCACAACGGCTTCAACCTCTCTTCTAGCTTTCTCATACATCTTTTCAATTTCACTGTCAGTAATATGAGACAGTTGATTTAATTTGTAGCCCTTTATGTTCTTCAGATAATAAGAGTGAACCTTTCTTGTTTGTTTGACTGTTGGTGGTCTGAGCATCTTCTTCTGCAATCTTTCTGCAGCACACACTTTTCTCCTCTCATCCATGAACCCCTTTAACCACTGGTCTCTTTCTTCTATAGTGTATTGCTCCTGATCTTCTTGTTTAAGCATCTTATTTGACTCAATATCTGCATCACATATGATCCTCTCTTCATCCTATTTAGCCAATAATGCCAAAGTCTTTGCTTCATTCTCAGATGCTATTCTTTGTTGTTCCAACACTTGTTGATTTTCAAGTTCAAAGTCAGCTTGTAATGCAGCAACAACTTTCTTATCATGTGCTACAATCTTCTCTTTAGGCCAAAACTCCATAGGTATTTCAGACTCAGGCTCGGGCTCTTCAACCAACACTCCTTTTCCTTTGCCTTCATACTGTGGTTGTTGAGATATTATCTTGGAAGTGAAGACAGGTTCTTTGATGACTACACCTTTCACAGGTGCCTTAGTTGTTTGTGATGTAGGTTGAGCATGTTTAATTGGTGTAACAAAAGATTCTTTCCTTGGCTTTGATTTCTTTGAATCAATCATCACATTATCCAATGTTGTTTCATCTAGCATCTCTTTTGTACCAGCAGTAGGAGTAGCAAAAGTAGGTTTATCTTCTGTAACAACAGTTTCAGCAGTAGTTGATTTTGTACTAGCAGCAGGTTCTTCAACACTAGCAGTAGTTTCAGGCTATGCAACAGTACTTTCTTTGACAACCTTTGGAGATTCAACTGCTTGATTCTGCTCTACATCATGATCCATATCAACACCAAAATTATCCATCCCTGCACGTTCATTATCCTGAGCCTCCCCTAAACCTATTACATCATTTTTCCTCCCCTGTTTGGGGGCATCCTCCCCCCAACTTGGTTCATCAGGGGAACTCACCCTATGTGCAGTTCCTGCTTTCTTCAACTTCCTGAATGTATGAGTTCTTGACCTCTGAATACCTTCCAAAAATCTAACCCTCTTCTTCAAGCTTTTATTCTGCACCTTGAGTAGTTGTAAGAGTTTAGAGGCCAAGAACTGCTTTTGACAGTTGTGTACATTTAGCCATTAATTCTTTAATTAGTTCCATACTATCCTCACCACTTCGGCTTGTGTTATCTAGACCGAGAGGTGGATCACAAGAATTGAAATTTTGTACATTGGTGTCCATCAATTCATCTATTTCATGTCTATCCTCATCACTTCGGGATGTGTTACCTTCCCTGAGAGGTGAATCTAGGATGCAAACTCAGTCTCAAACCTAGTTTGAACATCTGAGCCCCCCATATTATCTAGTTGGCTGGGGTTTCCATCATCTGCATTAAGTTCATAAGAACCTAACACTTCAGATGTTGCCTTGGGTTGGGTCTTACTTATGTTACCATTGTCCTGCTCTGCTGCTAAGCTAGAAGCAGTAGTAGTAGCCCTCACCAACATGTCACTCTGCCCTGTTGTGACAGCCTCATCTGCAACCATACTAGTGCTAGCCTGAGGAAGCTTAGCACCCTTTTGTGATGTCCTATGTTTATATGTCTTTTCGGGTTGTGAGGTTGATGTATCAAAATTGGGTGTGTGTTGGGTAGCCATTGTGATTTCTGCTCCTTCACCCTATTATTGTGGAAGGTTCACCATGTTTTCAAAATGTGGTGTAACCCTTCCAGAAAAACCCAGTCCATGCTTTCTCATAAATTTGAAAACTTTCTTTGTTAGCAGGGGTGTATCCAAGGTTCCTTTATGAACTTTTTTCTTTGAAATTTGTTTGTTAATGAATATTTGAACAAACCTTGCATACAAAAAGCAGTTACTTGAAGCATCATAATTTTTAATCATACCATCAAAAATCATTTTAGAAAAATTAAAAGGTTGTCCCTGAGTCAAGCACACTATAGCAGAAGCTATATTAGTACTAAACTCATTCCAGCCAGTTGTTTTAGGACTGATACAATGTAGGATATAAAAATTTCCATTGAGGTGAGAATAGCCTTTTATAAAATTTTAAAGCATTGTTTGGCTTCTCATACCCTATCTTTGCAAGACCTTCAAAAATTGCAGGGGTTGGGAGACAGTCGACACCATTGTCATCTGCTAGCTCCAAGAAGCTTCTAATGGATGACTCAGTGACACCACCTCCTGACCATCTACAAAAGATTGAATTTGTACTTCCCCATCAATAATTATGGACTTAGCAGTAGCCCAAAATGCTTGATATTGGAAAGAAATATAGTAGGAGTTACTGATAATACATACCTTATAAGGCAAGCATTAAGGAAATCAATAATCTCAGTAAATCCTTCAGAATCGAGTAAGGGTTTGTCAAGAAAAGCAGCCAAGTTGTGACTATCAGCAAAAACTCTTCTCGACATTGTGAATTAGGGTTTGGGATTTGGGAATTATTATTTTTGATTTTAAGATGAGTGTTAGGGTTTATGATCGAGACAGTTTTGAGCACACAAATCCGATTGAATGAACCAATTAGGTATTTATACACCAAATGTTATGATTTCTTCCCTGCACTTTCAAACCTAGCAGCATTTTCCAAGCAGTATTAACTTTGGCCCAACATCACTAACTTTTTGCCTAGCAGCAGTAAGTTTGTTGTAGCAGTACATACTCCAAATTTCCATCAAACCAATCAATTTCCTTTTGCTTATACTACAAAAATGTTAGTCCAAAACCACAAAAACACAAGCCAAAAACATTCCACAATAATCACAACATAGATTGAAACATAGCAACTGGAAATTCAACTCGCAGTAGATTCCAGCAGTACTAAGTAAACAAGCAACACTTTCAAACACTTGGAAGTAGAATTACTTTTTGACTTTAATAATAGTACAAATCCATACAAAACTTTACAAAACATAGTAAGATCAAGCATTTAGAGATTTAACATTCCAATACTGGCAATTAAATATTGAAACTACCCACATCAAAAGCTTTTGTAAGTAGATATGCAACTATAACACCCCCAAAATTTCATAATCACAGCGGAAGTCTGATTTGGGATATTACGAGGAGGATCACAGTCATAATCATAGAAAATGACTCAAAAGAGACGTTTTAAAAGTCGTTAATTATTTAATTCAAAATGCAAAAGTGTTTCCAATGTTTAGCAAAATAAAAATGACAATAGTGTTTCTAATGACTGTTAAATTTGTTTACACCAATGACTCTTGGTCAAAATGCCCACTCTATGCCTTCATTTCCTGCTTCAATTACCTGAGATAAACATACTAAAAGTCAACAAAATTTTTGAGTGAATCCATAGTGTTTGTAATCATAATCATTTGAACACAAGGTGTAATCATTCAAATAAATCAATATGTATATTGCCATAAGTCTCATGAACTCAATATTAACGTGTGTGTTAATATAAGGGTGCCATCGGTGTATGAGCTTGCCATTCTCCTAGTATAAGTCAAATAGTGTGCATTTTGGTTATCAATCTGGCTAACACAAGGTTATCTATCCAGTTAGCTCAAAAGGGTTGTCAATTCCCAATAGATCTATTCACAGTATTCGCGTTCACTCGCAAGTGATTAAGGTTCATGATAAGAGGGGCTTTATAAAGTGGCAACAATGTGTCTTGTGCAATAACATTCAGGATAGCATACATAAAAATACTTATGTTCTATTTGTAGCATGTATCTCCCCACGGGTTTGTAAAACATATAAAATGTGGGACTATGAACTCACCTTGATTGGGGGTAAGTGTGGATAAGCAAACGATATCAAGTGCAATTCGGAAATGGCTCCAACACACAACCTGGAAAGTAGTAAATAACTCAAAATTTTGGTGGGTTGGGTGGTTTTGAAATGTTTGCAATGTTGGAAGCTTAAAACCATATTAAGTGAAATTTACATTTTTGACCCTTACGAGGAATATTTACATTTTTAGTTTGTACTTTGGAAAAGTTACATTTTTAACCCATCTTTTCATATGTGTCAATTAACTTTAAGATTTCTGGATATTCACCCTTTTACCTTTAAATTATCAAAGTTACATTTTTGGCACAAGTTTAAAGGAATTTAGACTTTTAGTCCTTAAACTTTAAATAGGCTATATTTTTGGTATAAATATTACAAAAATGATATAATTTCACCATTTGTTGAAAAATATTGCATTTCTATCCTTAGTTTTCCAAGTGTGGCCGTTTTGGATTCTATTTTGGTGTAATTACAAGTTTAGTCCTTTAACTTTATGAACTTTGCATTTCTTAGTCCTTATACATCAAAGTTATTCATTTTTGCGCTTATTATGTTCCAATTATCATTTTATACCCTTGGTTTAGTGAAAAGGCAGTTTTGACACTGTTTCTATAAGTTTAACATTTTTGGTTCTTATGGTCAATAAGTTTTGCAAAAATAGTCCAAACTTATATATATTTACATTTTAGGTCCGATTCTTTCCAAAATGACATGTTTAACCCAAAAGTAATTTTATAACCAATATATAACCTCATTTACTCATTTGACAGTTTCAATCCTTGTATTTATATATTTTGCAAAAATAGTCCTTTTTCTATTTTAAATGTACATTTCAAGTCCATTGACTTCCAAATTCACACATTTGCCTCAAAATCATTTGTACTGTCAGTTTATAACCTCAGAATTTCAGTTTGACTTTTGTACCCTCATTTTCCAAAAGTGACAGTTTTGGCCCCTCAACTTTACAAAAATTACACTTTTAGTTCAAATTCATGTTTAGCTTATGATTCCATTTCTTTTAGCTTGTATTATTCCAAAAAGCTTATTTTGCTCATTTAGAAGCTTAACGTGAGCTTTTTAGCTTATTTTGTGCTTAACGGGCCTTTAACAAACGGTTAAGGCCGACCCATTAAGTGTTTTATGGCCCCAATAGATGTGGGGCTTTGAGGAGTGTTTTATGAGCTTATTATTGACTAATTCCAATTTACAAAATAGCTTATATAGTGCTTATTCTCAAATTGCTTAATAGGTGATTATTGGGCTTTAGGCCCGTTTAGCTTATTTGTGGTTTTTAGAAACTGATGCGAGTAAGCTTTACTTTGAGCTTGTGAAAACTATCAAATGAGCTTGTTAGAGTCCTGTAACTGCACCCCTCATTTTTATAGTGTATATAAAAACGAGTTATGCAATTTATGTGGTATGGTGTACGTGTGAATAACATTTTACAAGGCCATTCCTCATGACAAAATCCATTTTATGTAATGAGTTATACTTGGCAGTTTTTGTAAATCATTCCAAGGACTTAAGGAATGCGTGGTATTAAGTGTTCATGTGTTAGCGTGAGTGTGTAGCAATTGTTTTGACTCATTCATGGACATATAGAGATTCAAGTGAGTTCGTTTGTGAGGTTAAGATTTCACGATAGGTTATGGAACAACATATAAAGCTTAGTGTGTTTTCAACATGTTATCACTTGATTCAAGTATCACAAAAATAATATAAGTGTTGGAGGAACTTACAAAACCTAAAAACGTATTGGAGGAACTTACACTAAGGTATTGGGGGGCTCCTTGGATGGCTTGGGCACGAGGTGGATCACTTAGAACCTTGGCTCTTCCTTCTCGACTTGGGACAGAAATGAAAGACTTAGGTGAGTTTTGTGGGCGAGTTTTAAGTGTGTACGTGAGGTATGAGTTGCATGTGAGGATATATTAACATGAGATAGGGATAACTTGGTGAGATAAGAGGAATATGGAAGGGATAAACAAGTAATGGAGTAGCTAAGGGGGTAGAGGTACTTTAGAGCTTGTGCAAGTTTTATTTACAAGTGTAGTATAGGAAATTTGTTTGGGGTCTTGTTCTAGGTGACTAAGACAAGGAGAAACCGACTAGAGGTTTTTAGTAGAGGTTCTTGTGTGCTAGGATGGTTTAACCAGGCTACAAAGGTGTAGGAGGGGGTTTGAAATACTAGGGAAAGTCTTAAGGGTGTTTCAGGTTCAAGGGTAAACCAAAGGGTCCAACAACTTGTTTTAACGTGTCGAATTGAGTTTGGGGGACACATGAGTGTCAAGTAAGGCTTGTGAGAACATATCACATGATTTGGCATACATTTTGGGTGATTAGAAGTGCTTAGGAACAAGTTAGAAATGATTTGGATTATTTGTACAAATTTTGTAAATCGTGAAACGTTCATTTATTTTGCCCTTCGTGTACTATTCATACGATCTCATATTTTGTTAATTCTTGTTGATCTTGATTCTTTGGAATGTGGGGAATTGAGTGGTGTAATTTGTTAGATGGGTTGTGTGTTGAATTTGCAAGATATCGAGCCAAAGTGTTGGGGATATAGGTCGAGTATTTAGTGTTAAAATATGTTAATGGATTTGTAAATTGGGCTTAGGTTATGAATTAGGCCCATTTAAGTATTTAAGGGTCTGTTTATGGTTTAAATGGGTCCATTAGTGAACTTAGGGGTAATTGAGGCCCATTAGGTGTTGTGGGGGCCATTTTGACATATCATGCCCAATTTGTGAAATGTGGGTACTAGGGGGGTTGCGAGTGTGTTGTGTCGTTGTGGTGATCAAAACGGTTTTCAGGTTTGAGTTTTACATAATCTACAATATCATGGTATGTGTGTGAGCTCGTTCCAAGGAAAAATATGAATCATATAACATATATTGATTTGTTGTTGCACAGAGTATACAAAAGTTTTAAATTTTGCCTAAAAATTGGTGTGTAAATAGTAATACATAATTAATCCTCGATTAATGTTTATTAATAAATGGGGATTTTTACAGGATGTTACAGTACCTACCCGTCCTTCAAATTCCGTCTCGGAATTTAATTTTGTGGTGAGTGGTGGGTGTTGTTTACGGGAACAAGTGTGGGTATTTGGCACGAATTTGATCTTCAAGCTCCCAATTATACTCAGTTCCGCGCTTGGAGTTCCATCGAACTTTAACAATGGGGATGCGGTTTTGTTTTAGTTGTTTTACTTCCCTATCCTTAATCTCTACTGGTTCCTCGGTGAAAGTGAGTTTGTCGTCAAGGCGTATTTCTTTTAGTGGAATTACGAGAGATTCGTCAAATAAGCACTTCTTTATGTTTGACACGTGAAATAAATTGTGCACTCTACTGAGCTCTTCGGGAAGCTCTAGCTGGTAAGCCACTGGGCCAATCCTCTCTAGGATCTTGAATGGTCCAATGTACCGGGGATTTAACTTTCCACGCTTCCCAAAGCCTACTGTTCCTTTCCAGGGGGATACTTTCAGCATAACCCTGTCACCTATCTGGAATTCCATAGGTTTTCATCTTACATCAGCATAACTCTTTTGTCTGTCTGTGGCAACTTGCAGACGCTGCCTGATTTTGAATATCTTTTCGGTCGTTTCATGAATCAATTCAGGTCCAGTGAGTTGTATTTCTCCTACTTCAATCTAACAAACAGGTGATCTGCACTTTTGTCTGTACAATGCTTCGAATGGAGTTGCCTTAATACTGGCATGATAGCTGTTGTTGTATGAGAATTCTGCCAATGGTAAGTGTTTATCCCAACCTATTCCAAAATCAATCACACATGCTCTTAGCATGTCTTTTAGGGTTTGAATCGTTACTATGCATATCAGTTTAAGGGTGATATGTAGTGCTTATATCTAGGCGAGTGCCCAGGGATTTTTGCAATGACTGCCAAAACCTGGAGGTGAATCGAGCATCTCTATCTGAAATAATGGATATAGGTACCCCTGTGTCGGGTCACTACTTCTTTCAGATATAATTGAATGAGTGTGTTTGTTTTGTCAGTTTCTCGGATGGGTAGAAAATTTGCAGACTTCGTGAGTCGATCTACAATAACCCATATAGTGTCCAATCCGGTGGATGTTCTTGGGAGTTTGGTGATGAAATCCATTGTAATTTGTTCCCATTTCCATACTGTAATATTGGGTTGGGTAATTAATCCTGATGGCTTCTGGCATTCTGCCTTTACTCTTGAATAAGTCAAGAACTTTCCGACATACTCAGCGATGCCGGCTTTCATATTTGGCCACAAATAGAGTTTCTTAAGGTCCTGGTACATCTTGTCAGAACCAAGGTGGATGGAATACTTTGACTTGTGGGACTCATGCATGATGAGGTCTCGTATACCTTCATGGAGTGGAATCCAACTTCTTTCTTTGAAACGTAGCATTCCGTCTGAACTTTTCACAAAACCATTTCCATTTTCGGGCATGCCGTAAATCTTTTCATTGGGTCGGTTCTCTTCTTTAAAAGCTTCAAACTGTGCTTGGAGAATCTATGACAGAAGTGGTGAACAAATTGTCATTCCCAATGATCAAACTCGGAGGGGTTTGATGCGTTCCTTTTTGCTCAAAGCATTGGCCACAACATTAGCTTATCCTGGGTGATAGCGAATTTCACAATCGTAATCATTGAGTAACTCTAACCATCGATGTTGTCGCATGTTTAACTCCTTCTGATTAAGAATGTGTTGTAAGCTCTTGTGGTCCATGAATACCGTGTACTTGGTACCGTACAGGTAATGTCTCCATATCTTGAGAGAAAATACTACTGCTCCCAACTATAGATCATGGGTGGTGTAGTTTTCTTCGTTCTTTTTGAGTTGTCGCGAGGCATAGGCTATTACTTTGTTCCTTTGTATTAACACTGCACCTAAACCATGGTGCGATGCATCACAATACACTACGAAATCTTCGTTCCCTTCGGGTAGTGCTAAGATGGGTGGTTCACAAAGTTTTTGTTTCAAGAGTTAAAACGTTGTCTTTTGTTTCTCTCCCTATTCGTACTTCTTGTTTTTCTGTGTCAACTCGGTTAACGGCTTTGCGATCTTTGAGAAACCTTCGATGAATCTTCTGTAGTAACCAGCCAGTCCTAGAAATTTTTGAATTTCTGTAGGGTTGGTAGGGGAAGCCCATTCTTTCATCGCTTTGCTCTTGGCTGGATCTAGGTGAATGCCGTGACTATTGATGATATGTCCCAGAAATTGCACATTCTGGATCCAAAAGTCACATTTGGAGAATTTAGCATATAATTGTTCTGTCTTGAGCAATTCCAAAATGATTCTCAGGTGTTCAGCATGTTCTTCTTGACTGCGGTAGTAGATGAGGATATCGTCTAACACGATTACGAACTTTTCTAAGTATGGTTTGCATACTCGGTTCATCAGATCCATGAATACTGCTGGTGCGTTGGTTAGGCCAAATGGCATCACATGGAACTCGTAATGACCATAGCGTGTTCTGAATGCAGTCTTGGGGATGTCTTCTTCGCGAACTCTTAGTTGATGATATCCCGACCTTAAGTCAATCTTTGATTAAATGCTCGAACCTTGTAACTAATTGAATAAGTCATCGATCCTAGGTAGCGGATACCGATTCTTCACTGTAAGTTTGTTCAATTCCCGGTAGTTGATACACATTCAGAACGATTCTTCTTTCTTTTTAACAAACAATATTGGGGCTCCCTAGGGTGATGAGCTCGGCCGAATGAATCTTTTTTCAGACAGTTCCTTTAACTATTCAGACAATTCTTCCATCTCAGATGGTGCTAACCGGTAAGGTGCTTTAGCCACTAGTGCCGCTCCTGGCACTAAGTCAATTTGAAACCCCACTTGATGAACTGGCGGTAGGCCGGGTAGATCTGCTTGAAATACTTCAGGGAAATCCTTGACTACAGGCACGTCTTCAAGTCGCTTTTCTCCCGACTTATTTTCTTTCACTTGAACCATGAATACTTGACAACCCTCGTTTATGTACTTCACTGTTCAGATGAACAAGACAATACCGAATCGGGGCTTGCTTCGGTCCCCTTGGACAATAAGGGTTCCATCGTCTAAAGGAATATGGACATTTTTCTCGTCGCAAACTATTCTGGCACGGTGTTGCGATAGCCAATCCATACCAATAACAATATCAAAACTACCAAGTTGGATGGGCATGAGGTCGATAAGGAAATGTTTGTCGTGTAGGATTATAGTGCAACCTTGGATTACGGTGTTAGTGCCTATTATGACCCCATTAGCTATCTCGACTTCATAGGTGGTGTCTAGCTTAGTTGGACCAATGTTTAGCATAGAAGCAAAGGAAGTAGACACAAAGCTCTTATCGGCACCAAAATTAAATAAAACTTTTGCATTTTGTTGATTTAGTAAAAACGTACCCGTGACGACGTCAAGGTCTCGTGGTGCATTCCCTTCTCAGAGTGCATATACTCTTGCCGGTGCAGGGTTTTTGGTATCTCCGTTGGTGCATTGATTTTTGCAATGCCCCCTTTCTCCGCATCGGTGGCATACTACAGTCACTGGTTGTGCATTTGCACCGGTGGCCCTGCAATCCACAGTCTTGTGACATGTTCTTCGGCATTTCCCGCACTTAGCAGTGCAAGGTCCGGTGTGGTGCATCTTGCATCGATTACACAAGGGTTGGTTTCGAGCGTAGGGGATCCTTTCATTTGGTGCCGCAACATATGCCTTGGAAGCTTCCTGCCTGCGGTTTTCCTTATGGTGGTGGTTGTTGCGGTTCTGTTGGTAGTTGTTGTTACGACGGTTGTTGTTGTTGTTACTGTGGTTGTTTTTGTTGTTGTTGTCGTGGTTGTTGTTGTTGTTGTTGTTGTTGTTGTAATACATGTTGTTGTTGTGAGGGGTAGTTCTCGAATCATCATGTTTCCGTTTGAGATCATTATGCCCCATGGCTGCCTTGCGCTTAGTTTCCCGGTCCAAAAGCTTTTGGGAAATTATCATTGCCTCTTCAAGTGTGGGTGGCTTGGATGCAGTGACATCTCCTTCAATACTTAGGGGTAGACCATCCAGCTACTTTTCCAGTGTTCTATCAAGATCCGGTACCATATTTGGGAACCGTGCATCCAATTCTTGGAACCTTCTGTTGTAGGTTCTTAAGTCAACTCCTTTTACAACCAAATTATGAAATTCATCCTCCAATTTCTTGACCTCAGTACGGGGACTGTACATCTTTAACATTTTCTGTTGAGTTCGGACCAAGAGATCCGATATGCTTCTTCAGTACCCATGGTCTGTATTATGGCCTTCCACCATGATTAGGCATCATCCATTAGTGTTCCCATAGCATATGTGACCTTGCAGTTGTCCGGGAAACCGCTTCTCATGAACACAGTTTCCGAATGCTCAAACCATCGGTTAGCTCAGTTACTCCTTCCGTACCTTTAAAATAAGCTGGTGATAACATCAAATTATCATGAATATTAAGTGTCAATTTCCCCCGATAATGCTTGTAATTTGTATCATTTATATGGATTTACGCTTGTTTTCCATTTTATTCCACTTTTAGGTAAATTACGAGCATTGGAGCCAAAGAGACGCGGAATTGGAGAATTATCAAAGATTTATCATAGTATGATCACTTTGAAGAAGTTACGGCGTAACTCATCTCTCACATTATGCCGTAACTAAAGCGTGACTCAGAAAGCCAACTCATTAGAAGATTATGGCGTAACTATCCAAAAAGATTACGACGTAACTATATTAGGTCAAAAGAGGATCCGCGCCGCTGATAAGTACGCCGTAACCATCAGATTTAGTGCATTTTACGAAGAAATAGAGGATTACGGCGTAACTATTTTATTAGTTACGCCGTAACCCAGATCTGGCCTATAAATACCCCATGATTTCCAGCATTTCAAAGCATCCCATTTCACACACCACAACCAAAGAACGTAGGAAGAAGCCAAAGGCAGGTCTAGAGGAGCATACGGAGCTATCTCCAAGGGAGAAATCACTCCCCTACGATAAGCATTAGCATTTTATCTTTTCTTTACTTCGATTCATGTATTTCGTAACATTAATTATTGAATTGACTTGTATGTTTAATTTGAGTGGCTAAGCACCACTTGGTGCTGGCCTAGTTATGATTCCTTAATTGTTTTGTTTGCATTTATATTACTTCCGCATAATTATATCTAAGTGTATGCATGCATAGTTTATTGGTAGCTACCCTTGTTTCGGTAGTTTTGAATGGCGGTGGAGGCTAGTTGCTTAGGAGATATGACCAACTGACCCTAAGTGAGTAGACTGAGACGGGAAGGGTAAGATATGACCAACTGAAGACCCTTTCTACTTGTGCGATTTGACCAACTGATCACCTACCGTTTGGATGAACTTAAGAAAACAGGGGTGAGTGTTTAAGTTGCTAACGCCCGGGCACTCACTATTATAAGTCTAGCATGTAGCGGTACTTAATGACTCGTCTTAGGGGACCAGGAACAACTGGACTTGTGAGGGGACACCTGACTTCTCCAGTGGTGGCATCTTTGCTGATAGGTTAGGGCGAATTGACCAAATGCTGTCCTCTCGACTTTGACCCCACCTGAAGTAATTGGAAGTAATTAGACGTAGACATTACTAGCAAGGATGAATAACTAGGGTAGCACCACTCTCCTTTATTGATCACAACCTTTTCCTTTACTTGCTTTATTAGTTTATTAATTAAATCATCTTAAAATATGTGACACCTAGACTTAGTATTAATCCAACACATATAGCTCTTGGGATGACCTCGGTTTTATCGATTACTACACTACACGCGACCGGGTACACTGCCCGTTAGTGCATTAGGGTAGACCATAGGTATAACGAGACATTATAAATATTAAAACCTGGTCAACAAAAGAAACCAAGGTGGAAGTTTTGACGGAATTGCAGCTATCGCTAGCAAAATTGAAAATCTAAGTCGAGATATGCTAAAAGTCAGAGAAACCGTTCATGCCATCCAAGTGGTTTGTGAAAGCTGTGGGGGAGGACATCTCACCAAGAATTGTCCTCACGTTAACGAAGAAAATATAATTGAAGAAGCCAAATATGGAGAACATCGACCGTTTTACGGAGATGATCGAAAAAGTAACGGATATCATGGAAATTACAACCGTGGGCCCTATGGAGAAAGAAAGCCCAACCTTGAAGAGACAATAAACAAATTCTTAGAAAATTCAGCCCAAAGACAAAAAGAACAAGATGAGTGGCTAAAAGAATTCCAGGAAAACATTGACAGAAGTCTTTCCAATCACGACACAACCCTAAAAAACCTTGAATCCATGGTGGAAAAGCTTAGTGAGAAAGTAAGGATGAATAACACTAGACCGGCAGGATCAAAACCCACAATGGAATGTAAAGTTATTTTTGCTGATAATGACTCAAAGATTCAGGCTAATTCTCACTCTGAATATGGGGATTCTGGAGAAGATTCCGTCGACAGATCGGAATTACGCCGTAACCTGTCTAAGGAGTTACGGCGTAACTATATTTTTGACAGCGATCGTGGGGTTATGAAAGATTTTGATAAGAACAATCCAAGCAAGTTACGCCGTAACCGAACATCCCAGTTACGACGTAACTGGGATACGTGGGCAGACGAATTTCTCAGAGTGGACGAATCAGGAACGCAGGTAATTAACGGATGGTCCCACGACATTAATTTGTGCCCTCTGTCCCCATCTAAAAAGAAATATCACTGGTGTAAAAAGATACCCATCGCTAAGGGGGACTGGTATGATCTATGGGCCTCGTGTGACCCAAGAAATGAGATTTGCGATGGCGGAAGTGATAAGGATAGGGTCAAAAATAATAAATTATGTAGGCTGCATATACTGATGAAGAAAGATTGGAAAAACTTTCCTTCGAGGAAGAAGAGGAACCGCCTATCACTCACTGGTGTACTCCAATAATCATAACTGACGATGACTCCACACGAGCATGGCCTACGTGCGACCCTTTCCGTGAGTATTGCAACGGTGGTGATAGTCTAAAAGAAGAAGAATGGACGTGTCCTCACGAGCTTGAAAGGCATAATATCAAGTTCGGAGATTTGACATTTGATGATTGGTACGCGATACAATTCGGGAATGCTAAAATTAACCCGAATCTTCTTAAAAAGCTCCAAATTGATTACAAGGATCATAATCAGAAAAAGGAATTAGTTAATGATGACATCTACTACATGGAAGATCCTTTAAGCGGAACTGATAACAATGAAACCCAAATACATTCGTGTGAAAAGATAAAATCTCCTGGGGAAGTCTTCTGGGCATCATGCAACCCTTATGATGATAAATGTAATGGGGGAAGCAGCTTAAGGAGAATGGGAGAAGATGAATTCTTTTGGACCTCAACCAACGATAAGGAAATGACAAGTTTACCTTGGTTAGACAACTTGGGATTTGACAGTTGGGTAAAGATCAAGTATGGACGAGTAGATGCGTTAACTAAGGGAAAAATTTGGAAAGAATACATGAGTAAAGAAAATTCAAATGACAAGAGTCCTAACAACTCGAGTGAAATAACAGTTGAGGATGACAAAGAGTTGATAAGAAAGGAGAAGGAAGAATGCAAACTTATACTGGTGGAGAATTTGCTCGATGAAGAATGGTTTAAAGGTACCGAGTCTGAAGACGATGACATTGAGGGGATTTTAGATTACCTTGATTTGCAAGGAAATGAGGAATTTATTGACCCCGATGATGAAGCATATGAGCAAAGGAGATGCAAACTCCTTGGGATTCCATATAAGAGGTCACCACCAATTATAGCCGAAAAATATGAGTTCACTCGATACCACTTAGGGCCGGAGGAAAAATTTTGTAAAATTCGAAAGATCGAGACTAAAGAATACCTCCGCACTGCCACAAATGTCGCTTGGGTCAGACACAACTTAATGAAGGACATGGAGGAGGTTTGCTAAGTCCAAATGCCACCATAAAGCACCGAGGCTCAGAGTTTAACTTAAAGACTCGTAAATAAAGAAAAGTGCCCTTTTGGGAGACAACCCGAATGTTGGAATCACTCCTAAACTATATTTCAAGTGTTAGTAATTAATATGTAATAGTTAGCTTAATATGGCTTTTATGTTAGTAATCATGCCAAGGCTTATGTAGAAAGCCCATGAGCCTTGGCCCAAGCCCATAAAGGAAAGGAAGGGAACTTGCATGTTGCCCTAGTTCCTTCCTATAAATAATGCTTGTAAACCCTCACTTGAGAGTTGGTTGTTCAATTCACTCATTCACTCTCCGCATAACTCTTCATATATTATCATACGTGTGTGTGTGTTTGTTCATCCGATCACTTCTTCTCTATTTCTTCTATTGATGCTTGTGTTATGAATATGGGAATCTAACAGTGGTATCAATCGCCAAATAGTTGGGTGAAAAGGTTTTGTTTTTGAAGTTGTTTTTTATCTTACGCGTAACATACGGTTTTCAAACTTTGTCACGCTTAAAAACTCATTTTTTACACTTTTCAATCCAAGATTCATGTACTTTCAAAGTTTTTAGGTGTTAAAATTTCAGTTTTAAGCAAAAAGTTTCAAACTTTACGTGTAATTCTTTGTTTTTTAAGCTTGGTTTTATACGTGGGATCATTTCTACGCATAAGGTGTTTCTAAGTTTTGGATCATCAAGGTTCACACTTTTGTGTTATTTTGGTGATATTGAAGCTGTTTCATCTCAAAAATCTGGTTTAGAAACATTTTGGGCTAAAAATCAGTTTTGGTTAAGTTTTACGCGTAACAAACCCTAAAGTTACGCATAACTTTTCCTTGGATCGATCTTCAGTGAAATTGGTTTACTCAGTATTTTCTTGCTTGGATAAGCCTGAAAACACTTCGACTTTGGATATCATTTACACTGTGATAGTGTAAAGGATTTTTGGGCAAAACCCTAATTTTACGCATAAGCTTAAACTTACGCGTAGAACTCTTTACGCCTAATATTTGTCTTACGCCTAAGCCTTGTCTTACGCATAAGCTAATCCTACGCATAAGTTTTCTACGCCTAAATTTCAGTTTACGTCTAATCTTAGGTTTCTCAATTCTTACGCGTGATGTGCTCCGGTTGGTGCAAGTTTTAAAAATTTATAATCACGAATTAACCGTATAACCTATTAACACATACGAGCAAGTATACTCGTCCGCAATAGTAAAGTTTTTGTAAGTCGAGATCGTCCCAAGGGATTTTTGTTTTGAAATAGATTTTATTAAAAAGTTTCTAACAAGAAAGCTTGTCAAGGCTCCCTCGAATAAGTATTCTAGTGAAAATACGAATCAAGAATAAAAATATATACTTGTGTGAAGTCTCATAATCAACCATAGATAATGTTCATAAAGGTTTGGTGTATACTCTTAGTATGATGCACAAATCATAAGCAAATGATTCCCCAACCATGGTATTTGTTTGTAAAAATCATTCTAAGAACAAAAACATTTAGGTAATCCTTTCGGTCCTTATCCCAATGATTATCCTATAAAAGTTCCATTTGTTTGCAACATGTTCTCATTAAATTTGTTCTTACGAATCTTTCGACCCTTCGTGATGAAAACGTTCCTAGTCTTGTTTTAATAAGCAAAACATGGTGGTTGTCAATCACCATATCCCCATACTAGTTTGTCACAACACTTTTTGGAATAAAACACAAGAGAAATCCTTTCGGTCCTTTTTCTTAAAACATGTTTTATTGACAAATCAATCCAAGACTAGTATTTTTCCAACAAACTCATTTAAACAAGATCATATATACATGCATCACATTTTGAGAACATTATTATGATTAATCACATTCCAACACACAAGTATAACACAAACTACTCCATGAAAACAATCATATCTAAACACAAGTCATAACAAGGTAATTCAAACAATTCAAGAGAATAGATTTCCATAACAAAGTTCATAGAATACCTAATCTTTTGTGATTACAAGAATTAGAAATCGTGGAATGTAGCAACCACACGCCTCCAATCACCTAGGATCACCGCACAACTCCAAACTACCGAAACAATGGACAAGAATGGTTCCTTCCTTGCTTCTGGACGTTTTCCAGTAACTACTAAGCTTTTGGGTTGAGATAAATGGGTAAGTATGAGTTTTGGTGTAAACTAATACTCTTTTGGTTGTGTCACACTTAGTATACAAGTACTAGGTCCTTTAAATAGCCAAAGCACTTGCTTAACTGCCCAAAAAACGTTCTCTCCAAGTTAATATCAAGAAATGATCGGACTCTAATGATTATAGGGAGTTAAGACAACAATAAATGCGAATTGTGTAACTGCAGAGCCAGAAACCGGATCGGTTTCTATGTCGACCGAATCGGTCATGGTTTTGACCATTAGCCCAGCCGGATCCGGTTGCGGGTTGCGACCGAGCGGCTGGGTTTTGCTCCTTTTGACTTTTTGCTGACTTTTCCCTCTACGCTTCATTCTTTGCTTACGTTGATGATTTCCAAAGCCAAACTTGATCTTTCCTTGCTGTAGATGCTTCGAAATCACTACGCTTCCATATCATTGAGTCCTCAAGCTTCCAATCTCAACTTCCTTCCTTAAGAATCTTCCAAATGTGCATAAAAACTTCATTTCTTCATTATTCGCGATACCTGGCTACATATACATACACAAAACGCATCTTTGCGCTTTTGCAACAGTTATGAGTAAATATAGCCGAATATCATGCACAAAACTGACAATAACGCTACTAAAAACATGTTCATTTTAGACGTTATCAAATTCCCCCACACTTAAGCTCTACTCGCCCTCGAGTAGGTCAAACATTTGCAAAGATTGATTTCAATGGTCCATAACACCATGTTTCAGAAAATGTAATAATTACCATAAAAGATAATTATTATTTTGCTTATAATATGAGAAAATCTTCTAAAAATGAACCAAACACTTTAGATAACATAACTAGGATACCTCACAAATGGCTTTAAGATTTCACTCAACACTCTTATATTGGTGGGTATATCACTCAATGCCTAGTCATGATCAATGCTTTTTACCATAAGCTTGTACAAGTATCAAAACAAAGAAAATAAATTCATCAAAGAGGTCTTTTATTCGGGTTATAACGATAAGGCTAAGGGTTCATAATAGGTATGGATAAGGCATGGGATAGTTTATGAAATTGGTTTAAAATAAAAATAAAATCAAGTCCAAACCTCCATGGTGCTAGTCATCATACAAACCACAATCCCGAAAATTGATTATTACTCTTCTTCTCATATCGATCACCAAATATATATATATATCACGTCTTAGCACATTGGCTAATTGATAACTCAAACATACTTCATCTTCCTTCATCTTCATAATAATATAGCACATTGGCTATAACTGTTATCACACATTTTTTTTTTTTTTTTTTTTTTTTTTTTACAACTCCCCCACACTTCGTATAAGCATCACCACAAAAATACAAATAAGAAGTATGCATCCTCCGTCTTTGTCGAAATGGCACACACGAATGGCAAAGTGTAACTAACTCATAATCATCAAAAACAATCCAATCGTTCCAAACAACTAGCAACAAACCATTAGACTTGATAAGGGTTGGCTAAGGTTTAAAGGTGTAAAATATTTTTTTGTATTTTTCTGGATTTATCAAAAACGAAAAGAATGGCTCAGAAGGTGTAACTAGGGGTATCTAGTGCTAAGAATGAGCACTAACAAAATGGGTCCATGTGGGTGGTTAACTAACCGATGTGGTTAGCCAATATATCATTCGATGTAAAAATGGAAGGCCATTTGGGTTATATCCTAAGGTGCCTCTTATCACTTGAAAATATTTAGATCACTCGAAAGTGATTTTAACCGTAATGCATAACTAGTACAAGTTCTAGAATCGACATAATCACCGGCACACTCATAGCAAATATAAAACAAAAGATGTTTCATACAAAAAGAAACCTCACAAAAATGTGGGAAAAAGGCTATTATGCATGCTAGAAAATGCTATCGAATCCAAAATGAATTACTTCAGTAATTTGGTTCAAATCTAAAAATTTTCAAAAACCTCATTTTACCATTGAAATTCCAAATGATGTATTTTAATTATCAATAACGCGCGAAAACCATTAGACCATCAAGGGCGAATTTCTTCTAATCACTTGCATCCAAAAGTTATCTAAAAAAAACAAACGTATCATTTTCCTATTTTCTTCCCTCCCCCATACTTAAGTTTTGCATTGTCCTCAATGTAATGAAAAATGAACTTCAAAGTAAAGAAAATGGAAAAAAGATAGTTAAAAGATACCACGGAATAAAATATGCAATAAGCACATTGGGTCATTAGCAAGCCTGTGAGTTATCCAACTCGAAACATTTGACCATCAATAAGCTTCCAACATATCCATCCTGCAAACAAAAACTGCAACACGAAATGCACAAAACAAACAAAACTACTAAAAACTAGATAAAACCAAAATATACCAAACATCCTAAAGAAAATCAATCAAAAGATAGAAATAGTTTAAAACACATCATGACCATTGTTTTTGAAACCATAACTCACGAATGACCCAAAATCACTCGTCATCCTCGCTCATTTCTTCTCCTTCCTCATCATCAAACTCATCATCATCATCACTTTCGGTTACATAGTTTTCGTCTATGATTTCTGAACGAACTCTCCTCTTTTTCTTCTTGCCTCCAACTCCTGATGATGATCCTCCAACTTCATAACTTGTTCCTCCAGCTTCAGGCAATCGACCATATGGGGGTATTGGATCAGGAAACGGTGCGTACCCAGGATATGGATACGGATAGGTTCCAGGATAAGAAGTGTAAGGAAAAGGATATGGTGGAACATTTGGTGGATTGTAGGGTGGCAACTCGTAATTGGCTTCTCGAGCCATGTGTTGAAAGATCGGCATCGAATAATCATTGATGTAGTTGTTCCTTAACATCATCGAGTCTCTCCACACATCCCTACATTGAATCTCATCTAGATGTTGGTTCCACTCTCCCCATCCTGAATCAAAACTACTGGACGTACCCATTTGCACGTTCTCCATTGGTATATTCCCTTGCTGTTGTGGTGGTTGCTGTTGTGGTCTTGGTTCAATCCATAACCCTACGGTTCCCAATCTCCTATTCAAAGCATTACCAAAACCTTTCGCAGTCCACGTTTCACTATACTTTGGCTCTCCACACTTAGCCAATTCCTCATCAACATAATACCCAAGATTCTTCGCCAATCTTGTCACAAAATGTCCTCCACAAATGTTACTGTTGCTCTTGATTCCCGGGGCTCTCCTAGACAAATATTCGGCTATCTGCCAAATGGCATTACCGTCCTTAGTTTCTTCCAGCAACTTCATAATCCATAAGTCCGGTTTCTGACATTTGTCCCTGCTTCCAAATCTATTAAATGGCCCGGTCACAATCAACTTGTGAAGTATCCTCATCAACGGATTCCTGATGGTTGAAGCATTCCTCCTAGCACAAGTAGGATCTCCCACTTGATTCCAATAAGCGGGAATACTAGGGTAATCTTTTTCAAACCTCCGAAGTCTAGAAAAGTGAGTTTCAAATAATCGATGATTTACCTCATGTGGCTCATACAAACCAAGAGCTACACCAAAAGCTGGCAACGTGTAAGCATGATCCCTACCACAAAGTCTAAACCAAATACAAATCTCCGACATCAAATTCCGAACATCCACCTTTCTTTCAAAATACATGGTTGAAAAGAATTCCATACACCATTCTCGGTAGACTTCTTCATTAACACTGAATGCTCTTTCCCATGACAAATCATTGAACGAATCTCCATCCCCTGGATATACATAAGACGTTCGCATCATCCTTCTTAACTCATCTTCACACTCACATTCGTTAAATAAATCCCAATCAATCACCCTTGGAACTAAACATTGCCTATGTTGTAACTTCGACAGTCTTTCTCGAAAAGCATGTTTCTCTCCATCGGTGAGATTTTTGAATTTTAAATTAGCATTTGCTTCCTTCTTCACACTATACTTAACCTTCTTCTTCTCGTTCCTTTCACAAAACTTCGTAACAAGTAGGTTAATTGGAATTTCCTCCCCACTCGAGCTTCCTACAATAATTCTCTGTAGAAATCACAAAAATAAGATCATATAAGAGTGTTAGAACAAACAAGAAGGTTAGAGAACCCTCTAATATACATTTCAAAATTTCACAAAAAATCCTCTCAGAAACCACAACCGGATTCGGTTGGATCACCAACCGAATCGGTTTCCTACTTCAAGCAACAACCGTTCGGTTGCCATGCGCAACCGAATCGGTTGTGCAGACTGCATAAGGCCTTTTGCCTTCAAATCCTCAATATCTCGAATTTCTAACGCTCAAACTACTCTTAGATCGCATTCTATCATCCTCAATGATTTCCCACATCCTAGAATTACTCTATCTTGCTTCCAAATCATCAAACATCTAACATCTTAGAACTCATCTCATCATTCTTAAAAATCATTAGTTCTAATAGTGTAGCATCCAACACTCTTAAAAACATATCATCCATCAAAATGAATCACCAATTGTAACTTATCTCATTTCATAAGCATAACCCAATTAATTCCGAAAAATCTTATCATCTAAAATCCATTTTATGGTGAATCAATCAATCAATCTCTTGTTGTAATGCACTCCTATATCAATCACTCACTCAATCCTAAAATATTACCACTTAATTCGAATTATAACAAAAACCCCCAAATTGGTGACCTAAAATCAACTTCGAATCAAATGTTCTAAATAAAACCTTAATTGAGTAAATTGAATGTAATTGCTTACTTGCTTGGGTGCCATGATGTTATCCTACAATTCGAACAACTTCCAATCTGCTCTCTTGGATGAATTTTTGCAAAAACCCACCTGGAAAATTAGTGTGTGTGTGTGTTTTTGGAAAAATGAAATTTTTATACTTTGGTGCAACCGGTTCAGTCAAGGACACAACCGATTCGGTATGCTTTTTTCCAAATTTGCTTTTTTACTTGTTTAACATGTTACTTAGGCATTAACCCTCCAAGCAACATATTTTTACTCAAACTCCTTTCCGTTTCTGGCATTATTGTTCGTTAGAAAACGAACTTAAAGTACTTGATAAAATAAAATAAAACTAAACTACGTAATCCTAAAAACAAAGAATAAATAAAAAGTACAATACTAACTCCATTAAACCAAATTTATGTAATACTGATACTCAATACTCAACTCAAACCTAATCAAGTAAATATACTACTCAACTCAAAAAAAAAAAAAAACCTAACTTACTAACAAGTTTTAAAGTAAACCACTTATTTACAACACACTTAAAAATCGTCCTTAAAAACTCATTTTTATACAACGAACCTCCCAATTACGGATTCATTGTACAATTTGTTCATTTTTTCGTTTAAAC